>JARVGQ010000002.1:23115121-23125715 GCA_031762355.1 Hypsolebias martinsi | reverse complement strand
TACAGTCATTTTTCTGATTAATAAGTTCACTTGTACGTGATGGCCATTTTAAATTTGGTTGACTTTAAAAGTTTAGTTGTAAATCTAATAATCACTTTCTGAAAGTTTCATTAATATTTGCCCAGTGGTTCATGAACTATTTTGCTAACAGACAACAGCAAACCAGTTAATGCTCGAACTATGTATCATGAATGATACTCTTTTTTGCTACCACATACATTTTTAGCTCTATATCTGTAAAACTAACCGAGTTATAGCTATTTTTATGTTTGATAATGCCACTTTTTTGTGGCAACTAAATTGAATGGAAATGACTAAAATCCAATCAGTTCTAGATATACACCAAATGTCCAGATGTATCAGATGTACAACACTTTGTGAAAGTTGTATTTAACATCCATTCAGTGATAGCTGGACATGAGCACCAGTGACCCCCATGACCTGAAAAGGATGAAGTTGATAAAAGAGGGAATGGATGGATGGATGGATGGAAGGAAATGTAAAACACATCTACACAAATAAATGTCTGCTTTAGCTCTATTCAAACATATATTGTCAATAAAAACTAAAGTAATGTCAGTATTCTATATTTTATGGTAAAATGTATCAGATATTTGCTGTTTCATTCTGTTCTTTACTTTGGTGTACAGTTCTGTTCTGTGCCATGACACTGAAGTTGTTTCTAATCCAACTTTATAACACTATGTATATGTTTTAGCACTTACTCAGTTGACAAATGTAGTTATTAATTTTAACTTTTTATTGCCTAGCAATCACTAGCTTTTGGCCTGTACATCCAGCGCCTTTGTCATGTAAATCAAGTCCCTTTCATGTCTCCAGCTTGTCCAAAATGCTGCAGCTCGGCTTGTAGGTTTCAGCACATTTCACCAGTTTTGTTCTCCCTTCACTGGCTCCCTGTACGTGTCAGTATTGATTTTAAAAATCTCCTGTTGAACTTTAAGTGCATAAATGGCCTTGCACCCCCATACCTCTCTGATCTATGTCAACCATGTGTTCTTTCTCGGGTGCTGAGATCATCTGATCAGCTGCTTCTGGTTGTACCAAAAACCAGGGTGAAACTCAGAGGAGATCGGGCTTTTTCAGTCATTGGCCCTAAACTTTGGAACAATCTGCCCCTCAACATTAGACAGTCCACTTCAATCCCTGCTTTTAAATCCCTCCTAATAAAATACCTGTTTTCACTAACGTTTAACACAGTGTGATTTGCTTTACTATTTCATTGTTTCTCATTGTTTATGTGTTTTCATGTTTTTATTTTTGATGCTTTTAATCACATCTTGTTAGTAGTACTGTTAGGGC
Source organism: Hypsolebias martinsi (assembly GCA_031762355.1). Lineage (NCBI taxonomy): Eukaryota > Metazoa > Chordata > Actinopteri > Cyprinodontiformes > Rivulidae > Hypsolebias > Hypsolebias martinsi. The sequence continues at coordinate 23,124,395 of JARVGQ010000002.1, read as the reverse complement.
AGTGAGCATGTCCAGTCCAGAGACAACACACAGAGGCACTGCAGAGTTCGAATAAAATTGCTCAGTTCAAATAGTTCCTTCAGGAGAGCTCTGTACACACTCGAGGTGTGTCGAGGATGGCAAATCCAAAGAGTCCTGAAATGATGACAGAGTGCTTGTTCTATAGAGGGAGGGGCAGAGCATCAGGTTTACAAAACTTCCAGGCAAATTAAGATAAGATGGCCTGTCAATGCCAGTCAGGGAGCCAAATTCAGATAAACATGATTGTTTTGGAGTCATGAAGAACTTTAATGACATCTACTTTCAGTCTGTGTCAGTCCACTCCGTTCCAAAATGTCTAAATTAAATGGCCACACCAGTGGAATGTGGCTGAGATTAATCCCTGAGATTGACCCATCTTGCCAAAAGCCTTTGAGTCTGTGTGCCTGAGGCACAATCCAAGCCATCGTATATGGCAGGCAGCCTGACCAGGTCCAAATCTGCTGTCGACAACTTCCTTGATTGTTTTTTGAATGTCCATAGACTTAGCTTTTTTAGATTCCTTGATTGTAGAAAAACCAGGAACCAACCAAATCCAAAAAGCAGGAAACCAGTTATCATAAATCAAATTATATATGCATCCTTAAAATCCACGAATGACAGCAGAGCTAGACACATCATCAAGTCTTCGAAGTTGATGAGATATCCAGCTGTGTGCATGTCAGTAGGGCAAATCAGCTCACCTAAAGCCAGTCTTCTCTTCAAAGAAATGTCATCAATTGCGGTGAGGGACCAACTGACCAAATCCGTACATTTTCATTCAGAAGATTTGTAGAAGAGAAGCTCTAAGCGGTTTCACAGACAGGACAGAGCAAAGCAAAGCGGAGAGGTAGAGGAGGAGAAAGTATCCGCCCTTGACAAGAGCAAGTGTTGAATGATATAAATGGATTTTCTTTAATTTTTGTATGTAGTAAGCACTTTACTATCTGGTTCTCTGTTACTTAGGTAAAATAATAACATCCATCCATTATCTTCACCCACTTCTTCCTTTACGAGTCACGGAGGTCACTGGTGCCCATATCTACATTGTGCAAGAGGCGGGGGACACACTGGACAGGTGGCAAGTCCCTCACATGGACACATAGAGACAAATGAGAAAAATGACCATTCACTCTCTCATTCACACTTAGGGACAATTTAGAGTTACCAATCAGGCTAACATATATGTTTTTAGTCTGTGGGAGGAAACCAGAGTACCTGGAGAAAACCCATGCATGCACGGAGAGAACATGCAAACTCCACTCAGCAAGGCCTCCCAGCCAGGATTTGATTTGGCAACCTTCTTGCTGAGAAGAGACTGCTCTACCAAGTGCAACATCACGCTGCCTGAGAAACAACACACATAAAATGAGAAATCGGACAAAATACATTATATTTTTAAGTATGCACAAAAACTATTAATCTGTCATGCATGTTAGACGTGCAGAAGAACATATGCACACATTCAGTACTTCATCCTTTTATGTTAGCACTTGAAAGTTGATGTTATCTAGATTTACACTGAGAAAAAACAGTTTTTTTTTTCTGTGTCAATTTCCTACAAGAATGCATGTACACACACAACACACACTCACAATTTATCCCCTTGAAAGGTCATGCCATGAAAAGTGAGTCAGTGTGTGTGTGTGTTTGTGTGTATATGTGTGTGTGTGTGTTGTTTATCAGAGTATTTCATAAACTGGTGGTTGAATGTCATTGAAACTGTGAGAAAGTAATCATTGGGGAAATGTTTATAATGAAATAGGTTTGGGAGTCAACTCAATTCAAAATGTCTACCACACTCAACTGACCGTAGTAAACAAAAACGACTAACTCAATAATTTTTACTGTTGTTGGGCTAAAATTTGGTAGTGGCTGAGAGTCACCCCCAACTGTAAGTATTCAAACAGAAGCAAGATCTTGGGCATGCATGGCAGCCACTGGCATCGGAAGCATTTGGAGGACATACTGGTGGTGGTGGTGGGGGGTCCCTTCCCTAGGACAATCTGAATAAAGTAGATACCATTTCCTGCATTCTGGTGTATTTTAACAGGTTGTTAAACATCTACGTTTACCTACAAAAGTAAACACTTGAGTCAATAACTATTTTAGAGAGCACGGCACAACAAGAAGTAGCTGGACCCTGTGTGAATAGAGCACGCTAAGCTTCTCTCACACATCCTAACCCGTACCCCAATCGACAACTGCAGGCACTAACGTAGCGCTAAGCTAGTGGTGCACGATTCAGACGTGCAAGCTAAGATGTTACAAATGTAGTGCTCTGCTTCTCTCATGCATCCCAACTCCCCCCCCCCCCATGTCAACAATTGCCAGAACTAATGTAGCGCTAAAGTAGCATGCAACACAAAGGTGTTTCTCCCTTCTTCCCCCACCTCGTCAACATAAACAAACAAAAAACAACAACAAACAACAACAAAAAAACAAAGAGATGAACGCCCTGCCAAGTCAAGTGACCTCAGGGAAACACTGCACACGGTGTGGAGAGTTGCTGTAGGTAAAAAGGAAAACCTGGAGTGGATTTTTAATGGTTTGAGTACAGTATTCTTCTACTCATCAAGTGGAATGGATTTGTTCACAAAGAAATAGAAACAGCGCTGGGTGAACTAATATTTTATGGTAAATGTGGAGGGGTCAAAATTATTATTATTATTTTTTTTTATGTGAGGGGAACATGTCCCTTTCACATTAAATTGATGCAATGCCTATGATGACAACATATATTAAAAATATATGTTACTTTCATTCTAAAGTGGTTTGTCAGTACTTGAGGTTTTTTTAAGCTTAGGGGTCTAAGATTCTCTAAAAGCATGTGCAGTTGCAAGTTTTAGAGACAACAAAAAGGGAGACTTTCAATGGAGGCTTGGGCTTGACAGCATTTTATAAGTCTTATTGAATGGCTTACAGTAATATAAGAAAGATATGAAACAAACATGACCATGAACAAAAAGATGTGGATATGCATACAATTAAATAACCCCACAGCAGAGAGCAAGGCAGAAAGTGACTAACAACAGATTGCTAAAATAAAACTCATTTACAGGAGAGAGCTATAAAAAAGGCAAAAGAGAGGGTAAGGCAAGGGGCCTCTCTGCTGTAGGAGTAATTTACCAGCTGGCTTGCAGCAAAGAAGGAGAGAAATACACCTGTAGTGTTAAATGAACATCTCTGTGGGCCTTGGTGCAGATATTTACTCTTTGACTGAATGTCTTCTCAGTATGGAGCACACAACTGCAGCAACTGCAGTGAAAATATGGGACACATGGAAGTCCTTCCTCTGAGTCTATAACTTCCTCTCATCTGGGTTTAATCTGTAACCTGTAGCTTTAATTATGTAAACTGTGAAAAATGTTTGTCCACATGGGCACCCGCATTTCTCACATCCACCATGAATTGGTGTTAAATAGGTTTTTATCTATTACGTTAAACACAAATCTCTGAACTTCATAGCCATCTGCATGGGCCTAAAAAAGGAACCACAGCATCTGAACTGCAGTCCAGTATATGTATGGTACATTTTTTTACACAATGCAAATGGATTTGAGTTGCAAAATAACTAATCTTGCAACTGCTTGTCAACAGAAATATGACCATCACACCCACTCCAGCTTTTGTGCATATTTTTCCTCCACAATGACATTACCTTTTCTGATAATAGTCCAGAGTTTAAACTCTTGTGTTGAGAATGAAGACTGGAACAGCAAACATCAACACACATATTCTGACTCTTAACTTTGCATCTGCTAAGCTTTTTCACAGCATGTTATTCCCTCAGGTGTTTGCTCTCTTGCAAAAGGTCTCATATTTCTCCTCTCTATGAACTTTTCCCATCCACTATGTATTTTGTGTTTCTCGTGCATCTATCTTTACTTTTTTTAACTTTAGATCCTATTTGTTCTTTCATGTTCCCGTCTCGCTTAGCAGTTTTTATGTGTCACACTAAATACTTTGTGCACTTTCCTGTCTATACATTTGTCATTACTCTGCAGCAACGACAGTTTTCAAGAACATCAGAATCAGTAACCATCTCAAAATCTTTGTTTTTTAGTGTGCACACTCTGGAGCGTAAATATTTCTTTGCTGTTGGGAAGACTTGTGGCTACAACATTGTTATTGAGGCTGCATACATTTGAGAACATTTGTATTTAAAGCCAAATGAGTCATATTCTTCAAACTTCTTTAACCAGTTAATAGTTTGATGTGTTTCTGCATAATGAACTCCTTACGTGCATGTATAGACAAAAAATTGTGAACTAATGCATTAGGACAGTGGTGCCCACACTTTTTCAGCATGCAAGCTACTTTTAAAATGACCAGGTCCAAGTGATCTGCCTATTATAAAAATACACAACATATACTTATTCATAAACATATTAAGTATGCTTTTAATGTTTTCCGTTCATGTTTTTATTCTTGTTTTTCGTTCTTGTTTTTACTGTTGTATTTTTACCGTATTTTATATGGCGCCTTGATTTATTGTTTTATAAAACTGCTTTTATTCAAATTACATTTTACTGTAGTTTATTGTTAACTGTGCTTTATATCTTTTTTGTTTAGAACAGGTCTGTCTTATAAATGAGTCCTCGTGACTCAGTGAGACTAACGTGGATACATAAAGCTTGAATGAATGAATAAGTCCCAGCTCGCTGTGGACGCATCATAAATGACAAAACCCAAAGTTTTTTTAAAAAAAAAAAAAAAAAAAAAAAAAAAAAAAAAAGTGACAATTTATTTTTACTGTCTGCGTACAATATAATAAACAAAACCCAGCATAACCTGAGAACTGGAGAACGAAAGTGAAAATTCAGCCCCGACAGCAGCTGCTTTTAACTGTAACTGTATTTCTTGATACCTGGAGAGCTTTGATGGAAGATAGTATTTCTGGTTTGTTTTTAAAGTCTCTGAACAACAAGTCAGCTGCTTCAACGAATAACTCTTTAAGCAGCTCGCTGTCTTGAAAAGACTTCTTGTGCTTAGCAGTTATTAAAGTGACTCATCCAGACTGATGCTTCACTGCTGTGGTCAGCTGTAGGAAAAATTACGGTCCAGGTAACTGGGATTTTAGTTCCTTCATCGTTTTCTTTCTCAGCTCGCTTTTCAGAAGTATGTCAGTGACGTAGTATTTATAGTCCGAAAATGCCACCCCGGTGAAACGCACTTCAAATTCTGAAAAAAAAAAAAAAAAAAAAATGCCCTCCCCCCATTCCGTATGGAAATGGTAGATTTCTTGCTTACTTGGTCCAGCACCCCAACTCATTTTACACTTATTTTTTCTTGAGTTTAAATATAAACTGGAGGCTGTTACGAGTCAACTCGTTTGAATTCGCATGCATGGTGACCCGTGCATCCGAAAAACATCCAGCCTCTGATTGGCTGCCCTGTGTGTCAGTCATGGGTGCCATTGTTTGCGCATGCGTGGTGACCTATGTGTCAGAAAAGGTCGGACTCAGATTGGCTAACCTGTATGTCAGTCAAGTGAAGATTTACATAGTGAAGATAGATTGATAGACTGACATCTATTTAAAAATAATATTAAAGGACATTTAAAAAAAAAAAAAAAAAGGTCTTATGTCTATTTTGCCATGTGATCTCCTGATACTACCTTTGCAATCTACTGGTAGATCACAATGACTGTATTGGGCACCCCTGCATTAAGATGTACATAAATATGTTGTTATTACAGTACAATTGTTTGATATATTTGTAAAGCTACTGCCATTATCCTCTTGTCCTTTACATCTTACCAGAAAGGGAAGGGTGTTGTAGTTTTGGCAAAATGACTGAAAACAACAAAACTATGACTCCACCATGTATGTAATCCAGACTCAAATCAGTTTAGAAAACCTTTTTGACCCAAGTTTTCAAATCAGTTTTGTTTTTTGTATTCTTTGGGTGCTCTATTTGAATGACATGGCAGCAGGAAGTTGATACTGAAGCTGTTTTTGATATAAAGGAAGACGTGCTGATCGGGGATTCTTCCCACCTCTCGTCTTGCCTGTCCCATCAAATCACTCCTCCCTTCATGTTGACTGATGCTTATCTGATGAGTTGATTTTATTTTTGATCTCTCTCATGGAAACTGCATCAGTAGGCGACTAGTGACACATGTTTTATTAAATGCTGTTGTGTTTGTTCCTGGCCGTTTGAGTTAGATTGGATGACATTCCACTTAACCTGAAGAAGGGGTTGTGTTTGCTTCTGGTTGTTTTCGTGCATCTGCCTGGATGTTCATGTTAGAGGATGGACGTGTGACTGTGTGATTGACAGTTTAATTATGCTTTGAAATACCTGAGATGTCGGTTCTTAACTGCAAACATTTCAGCCCCAAGATTGATCGTGTGCATCGTGTTGTCCCACAGGGTTAAAGAATGGGTTGATCAGATGCAGAAAGAGCTTGTCACCCTGGCAGACACAGCCACAGCTGGGAAGCATCTCTCTCAGGTATAAACTTCCTAAAACTTTAAGTTTACAGCCGCAAACTTTACCATGCCTTACTTAATGATTAGACAATGCTGTCAGTTTTCACTCTACTCATAGCAGTACATTTTTTATTTTATTTTATTAGCTTTTTGGTTTAGTAATACATAATAAAAGAGACAGTATCATTTCCATGTGTGGTTGTTTGCTTTCCAATTATCCAGATGTTTCTGAGGAACCAGCACCTCTACACCGTGGAGCAAAACGATGCAGATAAGCTAGTGGCCAGAGCAGCCAGGAACATTGAACAGCTGCTGCGAAAAAGGTCTGCTGCCTTGGAGGTAAGACTCGCCGCACTGAGGGAAACCAACTGTCAGCTTGCAAGTTTACGTAGATGCTGATGCTGTGCAGAGTCGATGCTTTCACAAGAACTATGATGGATAAGAGTTTTCCATCTGTTCCTCTTGTTTATGCAAAGAAGTGCAATGTGGCATGGTGACCACTGTGGCATTTAATTGTGCTTGTTTAAAGTTTTTCCATTGGGATTTGACTGAGCTTCTACAAACTAACCTATGATCAAAGATGGTTCTGTAAAAAACATTTGATAAAAAACAGAATTGTAAATGCTTTTTTTAAAAACAGGCTTGGGATAAACATACCATGTGGTGCATAAATACACTCACTAGCCTACACACACATAACTGCTGATATAACAACAGTAATAAATGAGCAATAAAGAGCCTACATATGTGTTTTCACTGCTGCAATGACCATACTTTCATGTTGAAGCTCAGATTTTAATTGTTTTCTCTTGGATGAAATGAACGAGGCACTAAACTGGCTCTGGTTTTCAGGGTTGGAGATGCTGAGGCGATAGAAACAGAAAGAAATTGTTATTTGTTAAACAGGACAATGTTCATACCATACCATCATTAGATCTACTTTGGAGGAAATATCTCACATGTGACACTGAGACGAGCAGATCAAGTAAACAGCACAATATTCTTACAAAGAGCTCCAACGAAACCAGTGCAAACACATACGAGCTTTTGACTTTACCATAGCACATACTGATGTAAGGCTAAACCCAAATTATAGAGTGAATTTGTTCTGAACATGAAATTGGTTGTTTGAAGTCTATAAGAACAGTCACAGTAAATCTGTAACACAGAAGTTACAGATTTTAATGTAAGGCCTAACATTCTTTGAAGTCATTTACATTGCCTACTGACTTAAAGGCCAGAAAACTATATCATCTTACGATGGGCTTAATTTGTTAACCAACTGATGCCGAAACACTTTAAAAAACATTTTTTTTACTGTAAGCTTTTTTATTTATTATCTCTGAAATGTTATGCACCGAGTTAATATATGCAGAAGTTCCGACACATCACTTGTGTGCGTGTCCTGTAGAGCTGTCTAGAGATGCTCCTGTGCGTAAAACGTGCACTGTCTGCAGGGAGCTGGGTGAAGATGACACATCTAGCTTCTCCAGCTGAGTGAAGCTGACACCCCACCCGCGTCAAAAATTCCAGCAAATACAATGAGTGGTTAGCTTCTGCAGGACGCACAGCTGAAGGTGGATGAAGATGCTCATCCCCACGGGACATGCGGTCTGCGTCTGTGCTTGGCAGGAGCGTGTGCACGAGCTGGCGCATATAGTGCGGCTGGATCATCCACTCCACCGACTGGGCAACGTCTCTCCTCTCGTTGTATTTTTAATAAATAAAAAATAACACGATCGCAACATAAAAATGCGCAATGACTTTGAACTTTTAGGAGCGGAGATGTGACTTGCTGGATCTGAGGAAACAGTTGCCGGAATGCGGCAGGTCTAAATGAGAGAGTTCCTGGATCTTGTTCCGGCAGGACCCAGCTCAAATTAACCACTGATCTTAAGTCAAGAAATGATTGAGTGATCGTTGTTTGGGTTCAATCTTGATATGAACATTATGTTTTACTTCCTTCATTATTGCAGCATTTTGTGTGATCTTGGAAATGTGCCTTAGGTACTATCACAATTTTTAGTTTAATATCTGCCAATTTTGTGTATCCTAAGCAACCTAACCTAAAAAGGTTTGTTTAAATATTTTCAAAATAATAGTGTTGGTCAGTCACACAAAATACAAAGTATATAATTTTTAGGCCTGTTCGTAAAAAAAATGTATGTTCAGTTTACTTAAACAAAATTTTTTGCTTTTGTTGCTTTAAAAAAGTTCCTTTTACTGTCTGTAGAGCCCATAATATGTGTTGTTGTGTACTATTTAGCAACCATAAATCGATAAAATTATAGATGCATATCAACTGAAAAGTTAGTGAAGTACATGTTTTAAAATAAAGCAGAAAAGAAGGACTATGATTCTTCCTATTACAATGAATTTTCCTCTGTAGGGAATAATATTATGAAAGCTGTGACCCTGGGGAGTTTTTTTCCTTCTTCTTTTCCTCAGAAATAGGTCAACTTTGCACATCTCAATTAAGAGTTTGCAATATTTTAACACGTTTCCAAGTTCACAGTGTTCCTTACTTTGCCTTTATAAGGTCCCACCATTATTGTCTTAGTAATGGAACAGGAGTATTTATGAATGTCATAAACACATCTACTGCCAAGATTCTCCCTTGTGTATATTAAGTAAAAGCTCTGGTATTTTTATCATTTTTCCAAGGACTGGTAACACAAGTAAGCAATAGAATGGAAACTGACTCTGTCATATTATTTAAATGATAGAAAAGCATAACACTTATATCTGATAACTCTCAATCTGGTCATCTGGACAGTTTCTTTTTAGTAGAAACGTTTCACCCTCACTCCAGAGGGCTT
>JARVGQ010000002.1:23084452-23096664 GCA_031762355.1 Hypsolebias martinsi | reverse complement strand
CCAAGTGGCTGAGGAGAGGGAAGTCTGGGCCTCCTTACTGGGGCTGCTACCCCGCGACCCGACCCCGGATAAGCGGAAGAAAATGGATGGATGGATGGATGACACATCAAAGGAACTCGGTGTCCTATGCCCAGATGTGGGTTACCAGAGCCCCACCCTGGAGCCAGGCCTGGGGGAGGGGCTTGTCAGCAAGTGCCTTGTGACTGGGGCCATGAGGCCCGGTTTGGCTCAGCCTGAAGAAGCAGCATGGGTTTGCCTTCCTGTGGACCCACCACCTACAGGATGGGCCATAAAAGTCAGGTGTGTGATGCCATGGGCAGTGGCTGAAGGTGGGTACCTTGGCACTCTTTACCCTGGCTTACCAAAGCTGGCTCTTGGGACATGGATCGTGACCTCTCTGGTGGGGAAGGAGCCTGAGCTTGTGTGTGATGTTGAAGTACTGACTAGATATAGATGGGCTCACCTCAGCACACAGCATGGGCTCTGGAACTGATCTCCTTGAGAGAGGCTGGACCTTATTCCACTCTGGAGTTACCCATGGTGAGAGGCATCAAGTTGGTGTGGGTGTACTTGTAGCCCCCCGACTTGTGCCTGTGTGTTAGAGTTTCCCCTGGTAAATGAGAAGGTGGCTTTTCTTCACATTCGGGTGGGGGTACGGGCTCTGACTGTTGTCTGTGCCTATGCACCAAATGACAGTTCAGAGTATGTGGCCTTCTTGGAGTCCTTGGCAGGGGTGCTGGAAGCTGCGCCAGCTGGGGACTCCTTTATTCTGCTGGGGGACTTCAATACCCACGTGGGTAATGAAAGTGTGACCTATAGGGGCGTGATTGCGAGGAACGGCCTCTCTAATCTAAACCTGAGTGGTGTTCTGTTGTTAGACGTCTGTGCTAGTCATAGTTTGTCCATCACAAATACCATGTTTGAACATAAGGGTATCCATAAGTGCACTTGGCACCAGGACGCCCTAGGTTGTAGATCGATGATAGACTTCATAGTCGCGTCATCTGATTTGCGGCCGTTTGTTTTGGACACTCGGGTGAAGAGAGGCTCTGAGCTGTCAACTGATCACCACCTGGTTGTGAGTTGGATCAGATGGCGGGAGAAGATGCCGGACAAATCCGGAAGACCCAAAAGTGCAGTGAGGGTTTGCTGGGAATGCCTGGCAGAAGAACCCATCCAAGAGATCTTCAACTAGCAACTTCAGGAGAACTTTAATCACATCCAACTGAGGTGGGGGACATTGAGTCTGAGTGGGCCATGTTCCGCATCTCACTTGTTGAAGTAGCTGCCTTGAGCTGTGGCCGCAATGTTGTCTGTGCTTCTTGCGGTGGCCATCCATGAACTCGGTGGTGGACACCCCGGGTTAGGGAGGCTGTCAAGCTGAAGAAGGAGTCCTATTGGGCCTTGTTGGCCGGCTCGACTCCGGAGGCAGCTGAGGAGTACCGAAGGGCCAAGCGATTCACAGCCATGGCTGGTTCTGAGGCAAAAGATCAGATGTGGGAGAAGTTCAGTGAGACTTTGGACAACGACTCTTGGTGGCTCAGAAGAGATTCTGGCAAACCATCGGATGGCTGAAGAGGAGAAGGCAGCACTTTAATAACACTGTATACAGTGTAGGTGTGCTGCTGTTGACCTCAACCAATGATTTCGTCGGGAGGGAGAAGGAATACTTCTCGGACCTTCTCAATCCCACCAGCACGTCTTCCATGGAGGAAGCTGAGTCGGGGTACTTTGGGGTTGATCCATCTATAACTGTGGCTGAGGTTGCCAAGGTAGTTAAAAAGCTCAGAGGCGGCAGGTGCTCCGTGAGTGGGTGAGATTCACCCTGATTTCCTTAAGGCTCTGGATGTTGTGGATCTGTCTTGTTTGACATGCTTTTGCAATGTCGCATGGACATCGGGGCCAGTGCCACTGCATTGGCAGACTGGGGTGGTGGTTCTCTCTTCCAAAAGGGGGACCAGAATGTGTGATCTTATGGGGGCATCACTCTCCTCAGCCTCCCTGATAAGGTCTATTCAGGGGTACCAGAGAAGTGAGTCTGATCATTGGTCGAACCTCAGATCCAGGAGGAACAATGTGGGTTCTGTCCTGGCCGTGGAACACTGGATCAGCTCTTTACCCTCACTTGGGTCCTCGGGGGGGTCATGGGAGTTTACCCATCCTGTGTCTACATGTGTTTTGTGGATTTGGAGAAAGCATTTGACCATGTTCCTCAGGGTACACTGTGGGGGGTGCTCCGTGAGTATGGGATTGGGGGCCCGTCGCTACGGGCTGTTCAGTCTCTATAAAAGCGGTGCGAGAACTTTGTTTGCATTGCCGGCAGTAAGTCGGACCCCTTCGGGGTGGGAGTTGGACTCCACCAGGGCTGCCCGTTGTCACGATTCTGTTCATAACTTTTATGGACAGAGGTTCTCGGTGCAGCCAATGGGCAGAGAGTTTTCGGTTCGGTGGCCTCAGCATTCCGTCTCTGCTCTTTGCAGATGATGTGGTCCTTTTAGTGTCATCATGCCGTGATCTTCAACTCTCACTGGAGCGATTCACAGCCGAGTGTGAAGCGGTTGGGATGAAAATCGGCACCTCCAAATCTGAGGTCATGGTCCTCAACTGGAAAAAGGTGTATTGCTCTCTCCAGATCGAGGGTGAGGTTCTGCCTCAAGTGGAGGAGTTTAAGTATCTCTGGGCTTTGTTCACAAATGAGGAAATAATGGAGCCTGAGATTAACAGGTGGATTGGTGCAGCATCTGCAGTATTGCGGACTTTGTACCTGTCTGTTGTGGTGAAGAGAGAGCTGATCTGTATGTCAAAACTCTCTATTTACAGGTCGGTCTACGTTCCTACCCTCACCTATGGTCACAAGCTCTGGGTAGTGACCGAAAGGATGAGATTGTAGATACAGGCGGTTGAAATGAGTTTCCTCCACAGGGTATAGCTGGACTCTCCCTTAGAGATAGGGTGAGAAGTTCGGTTATCCGGGAGAGACTTAGAGTAGAACTGTTGCTCCTCCACATCGAGAGGAGCCAGTTGAGGTGGTTCAGGCATCTGGTAAGGATGCCCCCTGGACACCTCCCTAGGGAGGTGCTTTGGGCATGTTCAACTGGGAGGAGACCCCAGGGAAGACCCAGGACACCCTGGAGAGACTATGTGTCTCGGTTGGCCTGGGAATGCCTTGGAGTACTCCCAGAATAACCGGAAGAGGTGGCTGTGAAAAGAGATGTCTGGACCTCCCTGTTCAAGCTGCTGCCCCCACGACCCAACTTCGGAAAAAGCAGAAGATAATGGATGGATGGATGAAAAAAAGGAAGTTTATTGGTTACCCAGTTTAATTAGATTACCAGTATGACAAAATTACCAAATCAACCAGATTGTGATTGGAATGTCACAGGTGCAACTCCACGGACTGACGATATTCTGTAGGTGGTGACCACAGGTCATTTCTCTGTTCTCGTCCTTTCTGGTTGAACTTTTAGTCACTTTTTCATTTTGTCAGTGCTGTCACTCATAGAAGCATCATGAGTCATTTTTTACAGCCCACTGAAGTTGCTCAAATAGTGCAGCTAATCCAAGATGGAACTTCAATGTGAGAGGTGGCAAGATTTGTTGTAGGACCGCTGCCTTGTCCTTTGTGCAAGGAGGAGCAGGAGGTCCACTGCCAGGGCCCTACAAAATAACCTCCAGCAGGCCACTAATGTGCATGTTTCCACTCAGACTGTCAGAAACAGACTCCATGAGGGTGGTATGAGGGCCCAACGACCACATATAGGGCCTGTGCTCCCAGCCCAACACCGTGCAGGACGATTGGTGTTTGCTAGGGAACACCAAAATTAGCAGATTCGCCATTGGCGCCTTGTTTTCTTCACGGATGAAAGCATGTTCACACTGAGCACGTGACAGACGTGACAAAGTCTGGAGACACCGTGGAGAATGTTATGCTGCCTGCAACATCCTCCAGCATGACCAGTTTGGAGGTGGGTCAGTCATGGTGTGGGGAGGTATTTCTTTGGCTGGCCGCACAGCCCTCCATGTGCTAGCCAGAGGTGCCCTGACTGCCATAAGGTACCGGGATGAGATCCTCAAACCCATTGTGAGAACATATGCTGGTGCAGTGGGCCTTGGGTTCCTTCTTATGCATGACAATGCTAGGCCTCATGTGGCTGAAGTGTGTCAACAGTTCCTGCATGATAAGAGCATTGATGCTATGGACTGGCCTGCTCGTTTCCCAGACCTGAATCCAATTGAGCACATCTGGGACATCATGTTTCGGTCAATCCACCAAGGCCACATCGCACCACAGACTGTGCATGAGCTAAATGATGCTCGAATCCAGGTCTGGGAAGAGGCCTCAGGAGAACATCCGCCGTCTCATCAGGAGCATGCCCAGGTGTTGTAGGGAGGTTATATAGGCACATGGAGGCCACACACACTACTGAGCCTCATTTAGTCTTGTCTTGAGGAATATTCAATGACGCTGAATCGGCCTGTCATGTTATTTTCCACTTTCATATTGAGTATGAATCCAAATCTCCATGGTGTAATAATTTTGATTTACATTGATAATTTTTGTGTTAATTTTTTTTCTCAATCAAGTCCACTGTGCTAATAATAAAGTTTGTCATTGAGAATATTTCATTAATTGAGGTCTAGGATGTGTTAATTTAATGCTCCCTTTAATTTTGTGAGCAGTATATATATTTACCAAGTACCCAGATATGTGTCATATTATCCTTTTTTTAATAGAATTCTCACTTGGTAATTTGCAATTCACAAGTGTTTTTTATACAAACATTGCATTTATGAAAATTATACTTTTTACATAAACTGTCATTAGTCTCAAGCCTCGTAGAGTCGTAGATTTTCGCGTTCACCCCTTATCATAAATTTTGAGGCGCATTAAAGCATATCATGCTATCAATCGTGCTGTGCAAAAAAATGGGTCACAGAACAAAATAATGACCAGAAGCGATGTAGCTGAACCAAAGAACTGATTCTGCCTCTGGCTCTGACTCAGAATGACTGAGGAAAAATAGGATTCACATCTGTCACTAGCCCAGTCAGAGTGCAGGCCTGAATATGGCATTGAAATATAATGCCTGCAGCTGAAATGAGCAGTTTATGCCAAATACTTCTTCAGACTTGCTTGACTGGAGGTGCCCCATTAACAGTGCAAAGAAACATAGAAAATAAGACTCAAGAGACAAATTAGTTGTAATAGAAAACTTTGATTGTAATACTTGCCTCCTAAAAGTTTGGCAATGTATTAATTTTGTCTTAAGTGTGTCTAAATAAATGATGGCATGTCATTTATTTACAGTTTATACTGTTAACATTAAGGGTTTAGATGCACATTTTATAAAATTAAATATATTGTTTCTGTTAAAACTGAAAATATGCATAGCTTGTACGTATATCTACTGTATCTGTAACTATCTTACCCCATAGGAACTATCACTGCACTCTGTGTTTATTGGTCGTCATTAACTTCACACAGACTCTCTCACTGGTACATTTTCATCTTTAAATCACTTCTTGGTCTGCTGCCTTCATACATCTCCTCCTACATGTCACTGCAAGAGTGCGGCTACAGCATACACTCTCAGGACATTATTACATGCAGTGTTCCCTCAGTGTGGACTGAACTAGGCAAAAGGGCCTTCTCCTACTCTGCTCCTGTTTCCTGGAATAACTTGCAAAAAGATCTCGACCTTGACCTCTCTAAGTGGCTTCAAACATCTGCTAAGTTTCTGGGGAAAAACAATGCAGACATGTTCCTGTTTTTAGTTTTCTACACCGCCTCACAATCTAGATGGTTTTTGATACGTTTTTAATACCATTTTATTTTCACTTGATATTCTCAATTGTGTCCTTTATGATTGTCTATTGTTGTCTTTGTTGCCTACTGTTGTCATCACTCTTTGTTAAAATCAGGTCTCTTTTGTAAATGAGTCCTCAAGGCTTAATGGGATTAACCTGTATAAATAAAGTTTGAATTAATGGGTTGATACTGTGTGAGTCTTTGCAAACCCTAATGAAAGTGTTAATTTGAGATGTTCACAAGTCTTTGACTTCTTTCTACTGAGATTCTGATATTCTCTAATCAACATCAGAGACTGAGTACTGTACCGTATTCTAATAATTACAAATTGATGTAACATTTTTGTGCAATATACATTTTTTCATTGATGTTACAGTCATTTTTTATTTATTGTTTTTTGTTTTAAGACATCTACATTTCACAAGTTTATATAGTGCATATACAGTATGTATGAAACAATCTAAATGTAAATATCTTCATTTCAATCTGTGTAATCAGTTTGGTAGATGTGCAAAATGTGTATTAAATTAAATTGTAATTATTATATTGTTGATTAATTTAGTATAGATCTATTAAACATAGATATTATACAGGGCTGTTGACTTTTTTATTTTATTGCACTATATTTTGCATGTTTGATACAACATGAATCTGTAATTTGTATTTCTACATATTGAACGTCGTCCATGGAGCATTTACTATGTCTTTGTCTCAGATTTGACTACATTTTTGGTATGTAGTTTTTGATACACATTATCATTTTGTGTGTATCTTTAATTTTGCTTTTTGCTTTTTCTCAGCTACCATTGTGCTGAATGAACTCAACTGGACAGAGGCACTTGAGGATGTTTTCAAAAAGAACAGAGAAGATGACCCAACACTTCTTTGGCAAGTGTTTGGCAGTGCTACAGGCTTGGCTCGCTATTACCCAGGTAACAACCAAACAAAACAAACCTCACTGCTGTGAAGTTAAGAAAAAAAAATCACCTAATGTTGATACTGTGTGCTTCCACTACTAATAATCAGTTATCCCTAATACTTATCAGGTCATTACTCATCCTCCCATTATGTAAGTAATTTAAGATACCATGTGTGACCATCATCATAATTGTTAACAGTTATTTTAGTTTATCCATAATTTCAGTCTTGTAGTTTTTCTTTGTGATGGCACACACTAATTGTTTTTTATTTAATAAACCATCTTACTCTGCAGCAGTTTTTGTGTTACTCAAAGTGATGTTTTTTTTGTCCATCATCTTGGAGTGAAGAGGGCATTTGGAAATATCCGTGGTCCATCCATCTGTGCATGTTATGCGCATGATAACTTGATAAATAAATGAGATACCAACTTCCATTTTGTTTTGTGGCTACATTTAAGGGTAAAAAGGGTTACAATGGAAAAATGGATATCCACATCAAAATTCAAGATGGCTGCCTCCATACATGTCCATCCATCCTGTGAGCTATATAACTTGAAAAGTAAGCAGTGTGCCAACTTTCATTTTGGTGGGTTACTGCATTTAGGTTTAAGAAAAGTCTCCATCAAAATTTGGGTTACTGCATCAAAATTCAACATGCCTGCCTACCACCATTGGTGCCTGTCATGAAAGCAACCAAAGGACCCTCTGGTGGAGGCCTTCTGGATTTGGCTGTCCTGGAAGACTCCTGAAGCAGCTAAAGGGTACAGGAAAGTCAGAAGGACTGGATTTTGGTGGTGGTTGTTGCAAAAACTCGGGCATGGGAGGAATTTGGTGCCCTACCCAGGTTCTGCTTGGACTGGGTGCAGGGTTGCGGATCCAAACTGAGGACAATCTCAAGTGGTGGAAGGAGCATTTGGAGGATCTCCTTAATCCACCCACCATGTCCACCTTTTAGGAGGCAACGTCTGAGGATGTCCGCATCATGAAGGACCCCACTCACCCAGCACACACACTTTTTTCTCGCTCCCCTCGGGCAGAAGGCTGAGGAGCATTAAATGTAGAACCACTAGGCTGAAGAACAGCTGCTACCCTGAAACTGTTAGACTCATGAATCTCTAATCAAGATTAACACTGTGGGGGGGAAATCACAGTAATGCCACTTGATTGTTGATATGTGCTGCTGACTATCCATGCTGCTGGTCTTATGCTGCTGATTTATTTCATGCTGCTGTATTCATTCGTACTTGCCGGCCATGTCCCCCAGCTACGTCTGTGCAAAGATCAAATTTTATGACCGCGTACGCATACTCAGTGTCACACAATAAACTGCTCTACAACGGGCTGTTTTGTATGCGACAACAATGTGTGCAGTCGCAAAGATGCGCAGTGCGACTGCCGCTCACTGTGCAGCGCTGACAGGTGTGCAGTGGCTGCCCCGGTGGTGAAGAAACAGGGCTAATGCCCAACTAGTTAACTTGCTAGAATCCATAAGAAAATATTCTAAATGTTTCTCACTGTCCATCATCTGCATGTCATTCATCAGTGTATTAAATTCCCCTTCTTCATCTCTGGTCTGGTTTACTGGCCTTTTCTTTCTTTTTTTTTTTTTTTTGCCAAGAGGCAAGTAATCTCTTCCTCCCTGTTTGTTTTATTTTCAGAACTTTTTATTAACAACATATAAACACAGAACACCACTGCCACTGCTCCTGAGCTGCCCTGCCTCCACCCAGGACCGCTGGCAGCTCTTGTTTTTTTTTTTTTTTCACAAGTCGGTTACGCGACGCGACATGTCAATCAATGTAGTAGGCGTGTCAGCAAGTGACCAATAGGCGACCTCAATTTGTCCCAAAGGTAAACACCCCTTACCTGCAGGGCTGCGCTGCAGTCCATCAGGGTGTACGCTCAAGTAAGAAGTCTCAACCGTCTGCAGACAGTATGCGCAGAGTATATGCAAGTACGCCCGAGTATGTGGGGGCCTTTAGTTTAGTGTATTTCTTAGTTCATTTAGATTTTATTACTGTTTTTCTTTTACTTTTTTTGGGGGGGGGTGGGGGTGGGGGGGGTGTAACTGGGACCCTGTGTACACAGTTACGTTCCACCACATGTACCACATATGATGCAAATGACAACAAAGAAACCTTGACCTTCAATGTATTTATTCATTTATTTATTATAGTTTTTGTGAAAAGTGGTGTGATCAAATATCCCCACAAACATATTTTGAATTTTTATTGTGTTTACCTCTTAGAATGCACAACAAATTATCACATGTCCTTGTACCGACTTCTTGTTGTGGTGCCCTCCCTCTAACAATATGCAGGTAGAAAACAAGCTCATCCTCTGCTCTGCATACCTTATCTTGGATATATTTTTCTCTCTCCTGTTTTCCTGTCCAGTAATTTTTGTGAGCAAGAAACTTGTCACAGAGATGTTATAAATTTAGGAATTAATCCAACAACCAAACAGTCATTATAAAAGGTGGCTTATCGTGTCTGACAGTGACTCACTGCTTAGCAGAATTTGACACTGCACGTTGCCAGATTCTGGTAGTCTTGCAATGAAATGTGTCATAAATAAGACCAAAATAAACAGACGTGATAATTAGCTATATTTAATTACAATAACATCTAATCATTATCTGTCATCTCCTTTTCTAGCTTCTCCTTGGATGGATGCTAGAAAGACTCCCAGTAAAATTGATCTGTATGATGTCCGCAGAAGACCATGGTAAGAAACCTGCAATAAATACATATTGTTTAGGGTTTATTCATGTAATGTTGGTCAGGAGCAGACCATTTACTGGTTTTGTATAAATGTGTCTTTTTATTAACCGATGCATGCGGGTGCTCCTTTAAAAATTGGGATTGGGCTTTAAAACTAGAAATAAATTGTAAAGAATGGAAGAAAATAAAATAAAATAAAATAAAAGAAAGAAAATAAACTGTGACTTTGTAGCACAGTGCAAAACCAGTTCAAATACAAAAGTAATTCCTTATCATTAAAATGTGTTTAAAAAAATAAATTGTAGGGGTTTTTTTTACCTCTAGAATACACCCAACAGGTTTTGAAACATATATATTTTTTGAATGATCATGCTCCTTTATTATGTTACTTTGTGTATCCTTTATGTTTCAAGTTTCTAATCACAAACATAAATAATTTTAATGAACAATCACCATTTTTAGTATATTTAAAGCAAATGTTATTTTTATTATGTGGAAGTGTTTTTACTTGTAAAATAAAAGTGTTGCCATGGTAAACTATTTTAAAATAAATGGCCTTCAACGGGCTATTTTATATTCAGAGAGAGAGAGAGAGAGAGAGAGAGAGAGAGAGAGAGATCAAAGATCTCAGCACAGATGTTTTTTTTTCTTCTTGTTTTTATTCATGAAGGTACATTCAAGGGGCTGCCTCACCAAAAGATATGTTAATCCTTGTGGATGCGTGAGTACCCTGATAACCTTACAGATCTACAACTTGTTCACTTAACCATTTTTTTTTAATCATAAATTTTTTTTGTCTTGCTTTTTAGATTTGCTACATTTTTTCCAAGTGCAAGCAGTAAAATCTTACAGGTAAAAGCTCAGCTAATTATCTTTTCTTCTCTTTTATAGAAGTGGGAGTGTGTCTGGTTTAACCCTCAAGCTGATTCGGACGTCTGTCAGTGAGATGCTGGAGACTCTGTCTGATGATGACTATGTCAACGTTGTTTTTGTGAGTGTCTTTAAACCCACCCAACAAAATATAAAGAGACCTGTTTGTTTGATTCTGCATGAACATTCATTATCAGAACCATTCATGTCATGTGTACTGTCAGATAGCGTGCATGCACACACACACAGCACATTGCCTGAGCAGGTATACAGTATGCATACAAGAGAGGCAGAGACAGAGGACAAGTAATGAAATATGGATTTCTTTCAGGTCTGGCCACCCTGAAACAGATCTTTACTGAAATACCCACTGCTCTATTTGGTGCTAAAGATTAAAACTCTGCTCTCTGTGCCCCCAACCCTCCTCCTGAGCCACAAATAGAGGCACGACTGTGGATGAACATTCCCATTGCTCCCAAAGAAATTAAAGCTGGACCCCAGGAAGCATCCATCCATCACTCTCTTTATCTTGCCAGTATTTGTCCCTTTTATATTTAAGGGATGCAATTTCATTTGTCATCCATCTCTTTCTTTTAATACTGGAGCCTTCCTCCCATTATTATTCTCAGTTTCTTCCCCTTAGTTTTTACTTTTCTCACTCACCCATCACTCTTCATGTCCTCTCTCTACACTTTCCCATCAACTCAATGCCCATTTTTTGTGATTACACCTGGAAAGACTTAATCAGGACATTAGTTGATGTGCAGACGGATACCTGAGGTGTTTACTGAGATGGGTCTTTACAGAGATCGAAGCTGTCTTCTGTTGTATCACACAAAGACAGCTATTCAGGCTCTGCCGCCTCTCCATGGGGACCCTTTGTCTTCGACACAATGTATTCTGTTCCATGGTGGACATGGGATTCTACATGCAAATAATCAGAAACTGATGGGGAGCACCGCTCGCGCAACGCTCGCCTGGGTGTGTGTGCATGTCTGTATTTTTCTCAGAAAGTGATACAGACTGAAAGAGTTTAGTTCAATTGTTGAAATAAAAGGTTTTTTAAATTGTGTGTGTGCTTAAAAAGTGCAAAAATAAAGCATTAATAACCAAAATAAGCTGCAGGACACCAAGGTGCACAAGAAAGTGCTAAAATAAATTAAATGTCCAAATATCACATTTTATTCCTAACGCAGAAGAAAACAACTTGGCAACATTAGAACATGGTGGTGCATATGAACACATTAACACAATATGTGTGTTTTATTTATGTCAAACACACTGGCTGCAACTTAAATAAAGCAAAAAGTAAATACTTGCTGTGGTTTTAAAATATGCTTGAAATTTGCGAAGCCTTTTGATAAGCATCTTTCTGCATTTAAAAATCATTTGTAAATTATACATAAAATTTAGTCTTTGTGTTAATAAAAAAATCAATGTTATTTATTAATTCACAGCTCAATTAATGAACAGCATAAATTACCTAAATAACCTAACCCATTATTTATAAATGAAACAATTTGTTTATTGTGTAGCTAAACCGATTATAATCCATGTTTTCTCACAGATTATTATGATTTTTTTTTTCCTAGTAGAAATCTGTTCTAACTGGTGTTTTGTGTTGAACAGTTTGATTTTCACCATCCAGCAAACTCAGTGTTAGGAAGATTTATTGGCCAATAAATAACATGAACAAACATTAATGATCCTATTCCATAAATGACAGCAGTATCATTGATCAGACAGAGATGGAAATTGAATATTTATATCAAAATGATACAATATAATTAAAAAAAAAGTTAAGTCAGCTCCTGTAGGTGGGTAAAATAAATAAATTAAAAAAAAAAAAAAAAAAAAAAAAAAAAAAACTTTTTAACCACCAACACCCAA
>JARVGQ010000002.1:23029633-23044763 GCA_031762355.1 Hypsolebias martinsi | reverse complement strand
AATATCAAAAGGGGTTCACGAATTGCCCCCCCCCCCCCCATCACCAATGAGTTCATCTTATCTGAGACAGAAGAAAGACGTAAAGCACCATAAACAACCGTCCCGCACCTTTACCCTCTTGAGTTTCCCATTGCTGACACGTTGCTGCCAATATCTGTTTTATTTAGAACACTGTGTTGATTAGTTAACTTGGGAGAAACAGACAGATTGACACAAGGGGGGTGAATGAGGGGAAGGCTGCTCGGTGACTGTGAATGTGCACACACTGAATGTGAATATGTTTTACACAAACACCCTCTATATGTCCCACATAGGATTTATAGTGATCATCATGTAAATGTATAGCACCTTTTATATTTTGATCTTTTCAGTCCTCTGTAATCACTTAAGTTTTGGAACTGTCATCCTTTTTTTTTTTTTTTTCTGGGAAGGTTGACGGTGAAACCCATTATTCAGATTAAAAACACAGTCTTGTATTTAAATTGTTTGTTTGCTTAGGTTTGCAATAGATGGGGTTGCAAGCTTCAGACAATCTTCTTTTTTGAGTCAAGCGCTGCAGTGTTTGACCACCAATAGATAGGTGAGATGTTTTAAAATGGGGTTCTGTGGAAAGGTAACGAACAATAACATCTTACCTGTTGTAGATAGCTCTTTGAATGATTTCAGTTTGAAGAAATGGTTTATGCACTAATGACTAGTCCGAGTGGGGTCAGGACCAAAGTGGGTACTGTTGTTTTTTTAAGCATCTTCAACAACTTAACTGTGCTTTATTTGAACATTGTCTTAAAACATTTACATTGTCTTTACTTTTACATATTAATGTGTATGAAAATGAATGATTTATTTGCATCAGCAGATGCATGCAGCATTAAGCAGCTCCAATGCAGTCGGGGACACTTTCTGTAGGGTCACCATAATACTGTAATAGGGTTATAGTATCTAAAGAAAATCTGATTTATAAAATAATGTTCACATAAACTACCGTACTATAAAAGATTTGTGACTGAAGTTGTCATGACAACCACTTTGGTCTTGGTCCCACTTGAACCAGCTGTTAGTTCAACAGTTAATAAATAAATAAGATATTTACTGTTCATCAATCTAGAGCCCCACTGGATTATCCCTATATCTGTAACAAGTTATTTATTTCCCTAATGATCACTAATCATCATAATAATAATAAAAGGAAAACTTTTGTTCCCCCTGACTATTTTGTTTTTACACTGTCTCCAAATGTGTGGTCCTGGATTAGGGAGGAAAAATAGAAGAGAGAGAGAGAGAGAGAAAAAAAAGATGAGCTGAAAGGGGATGCGATTCACACACGCGCACGCAGAGGCGGAGAGGAGGGTGGGGAGGAGGGATGGAGGGAGGGAAGGGAGGCGACGAAGTACTTAGAGGGGAGACGCATCATTAGTGCAGAGGTGGAGGCAACATCTCCTGCTTGGTGCCAGACGCGCAGCGTTTCACTCCGTTGCTCCAGCTGCTGTTCTGGGACCAGGCCATGTGGCTCTACGGGCTCGTTGTCGGACTCTTCGTCGTTTCTTATTCCGGTAAGTTTTCTCTGTCATGAAGTGCTGAACGTTATTAGCCGCGGTGAGCGTGCGTCATGGCGCAGGTTGGTTTGCGCTGCGTGCAGGACAGCGCGTCAGTCAAGAGTTTAAAGTGGCTTCATTCATGCTACCTCAGAGGGATTGAGGATAACACTCCCCCGCGTCTAACAGGCTAGTGTTGCCTGTAAGATGATATGTGACTGAAATGATATGTGATAAAAACATCTGGCAACTTTAAAGGCTGTAGTGTAGTTGTTGATTCCAGTCATCCAGTGGTTCTGACATATCGAGTTTTTCTCGTAAAACTA
This sequence comes from Hypsolebias martinsi, assembly GCA_031762355.1. NCBI lineage: Eukaryota > Metazoa > Chordata > Actinopteri > Cyprinodontiformes > Rivulidae > Hypsolebias > Hypsolebias martinsi. The sequence continues at coordinate 23,042,905 of JARVGQ010000002.1, read as the reverse complement.
CTCAGCTCTGACATAAAAGCCAGTGATCATGTTCCTCATATCACCAGAAAGCATTCAAAAGCTGAGTGAAAGCAGTTTTCTGAGCACGGCATGTCTATGGATGAAGCTGCCCTTCAAAGAGCTTCTTCATCACCTGCAAGATCTTTGCGATTTTTTAGTGTTGACGCTGACTGGAAATAAGTGTCAGTCAGTAAGTAAACTAAAACCAACACAGACTGTTAGATGGAACGGAAATAGGAAAAGGTTTGGGAAAGTGTTGTTTCAAACTTTATCTGGTTATCAGAGTGATGCTGACCACATGGGGAAAGTTCAACGTCACACAGAGTGCACAACATCTGCATAGCAAGGTTATATTGCCTCCCAAACCACAGCAGCAGCAGCAACAACAACACTAAGTTGAAATCTTCACATATTGTGTTCTGTATAAAGTTATAAACAACAAACATCTTACCTGTGGTAGAAAGCTCATTGATCCAAACCAGTTTGGATAAACATATTTCACTTTTGACCAGATTGATGAGTGAACTAGTCTGAGTGGAGTCAAGACCAAAATATCACTGCGGTCTTAAAACACCTCAATGTGAACCTTTTCTGAGAGCTGCAGTTGCAGTGGTGGTGGGGGCAGCTAGCTGTAGCACTTCCTATGAAACCTGAGGAACTTCCTGCAGGACTATCATATTATTCTTCCAAGAGATATCTGTTCATAGAGAAATTAATTTTCAAATTGAAGGTGTGAAAAGGATTAAAACACAAAATTGTGGCGAATGATGATCAGCATTTTGTTGATTTGGATCCAAGTGTGCAGACAACAGAGGGTAATTTCTAAAATGTTAAAATAAATAATAACAATAATAATAATTATTATTGTATTAATAAACTGGACTGACCATAAGAGTTATTATGCATGAAGACCTAATAATTAAACTTGAGAAGCAGAGTTACAAGCACTGTGTTGGTTTGTTCCTGAGCTGGGATGATTGCAGATAGCTGACAGGTGTGCGATATGTAATGGGAGCATAGACGAACTGTGGCCATAGAATAAACACAAAAATGTAAGTGTCCACAGAAGAATTTACTGAAAAAAACAACAATTTAAGAACTAATACATCGGTTGAAAAACAGGAATTTACACAACTCAAAGCAGGGAAAACAAATTACAACACAAAACTAAAACCACACACACAAAAAAAAAAACATGAAAAATATCAAAAGTTGTACAATTTCTTTGAGATAAAATTTGTTTAAGATGGCAGCAATCCACTCACCCTGTTCAAACTAGCCATTAGCTCATCAACCTAGTCAGAATTTTACTCTGTTTCTCTAAACTAAGATCATTCAAAACTCCATCTGAATCAGGTAAGATACTACCTGTTCATAACATAACCCCACTTCAGAAGATGAGAACTATTAACTACTGCCGACTGCTGCTCACTTTTTTTTTTTACTATGATTCACTTGTGCATCAAAATGTTCAGCTGCATTGCTGAAATAACATGACCATGTGATGTAATTATGTATCAGAGAGCAGGAGAAATGCGCTCCAGGACTACCAGAAGTCTGATGGCATCCAGCTGCTTGCAGTGGCTCCTGATCCATCCCACATGACCAAAAGCCGGAAACTCAGCTTAACCAAATGTGCCAAAACCTGCAGCCGTGGTAAAAGACTGCCATTCATCTGCAGGTTTGTTTACTTTTTTTTTTTCCCCCAACATGCAAAATGTTTTACCCAGAATGGAGATCAGTTGTCAAAATCCATCAACTGGGATTAATGTGAAAATTTTGCTGCTTTATTTACATTCAGTGAATTTATTCTGCACCAAATGGCTATTATTTATTTGCAATTAGAATAGATTAGCAGCAGACGTCATGTTTGCATGTTTTAATTGGACACTCACTGTGTTTTGCTTCAAGATAAGAAGGATCACTAATCAAGCCATTCCTTGTCTTTTGCTTCCTGTTCTAGAGCGTTCCTCTACGATCACACAAACATGAAGTGCCACTGGCTTTCATTTGACAAAAGCTCTCAAGGAGCTGAAAGTCATCAAAACGCTAATTATGCACTCTATCAAAAAAAAGGTAAATCGTTGCTATCCTATGTTTTCTGGGTGTTTAGAGCACCCTGACTGATTTGTTTGCAGTTTTCAAGAGGTGACTCGATGTTCACAACACTATCTCAAAGGATAACGAGAAAGGGCAAAGGATGGTGGTGATTTTATTGTGCCACAGCATGTCATGGTTCACGTTTTAGAATTAAATGGGGTTTGTGTGAACACTGGAAATCCATGTCCAACTTCAGTCAAACTGGCTACACAAGCAAACAGGCAGACACTGAATTCAGATACGTCTGATTAGAAAAACAGACTTGACTTTTGGCAATGTCACCTCCTTGTTAAGCTGAACATTTCAGCCCCTTCTCTGTTTTATTCATTAGCTGAACTGGTTTTGTGTAAAAACTGTGATCAGCATATAAACTCATCACATGTATACCTTTCAATATTGCCTTACTTTTCAAATCACCTGTTTTATTTTTATTGTAATTTCTGTATTTTTTCAGACTATGTAAGGGAATGCATTGTAGGGACAGGTCAAAGCTACAGAGGGCGGAGATCAGTGACAGTGAGTGGGATCCTCTGCCAGGCCTGGATCTCCCCAATACCTCATGAACACAAGTAAGACATTTTCATACAGTATGGTGTTATAAGCTGCTGTTAATGTTAGTGTTGGACTGTAAGAAGTGCAATGAGCTGGTGGCTAGAGGCTAGTTAGCATGTGAGTATGAGTTTGATAAATTAGAGGTTGATTATGCTCCAGGGAGCAGTCATTCATCAGAAGTGACCTCACTGTAACACTTTGCAGAGTCGCACATCATTTCCTGCAATGGTCATTCTGTTTTTCTTGCTGTGCACGCGCGTGTGTGAGGGCATGTGTGCGAGTGTGTGTCTTTGCAGGAATTAGGATGCAGCATTTAGTTAAACTGAGGGTAAATCTTTCAATTACCTTCATATCAAGTGAGCAATTTATAGCCGCTCCTTTAAGTTAATGATGCAAGTGACTGAAAACAAAAATTAAGTTAGTCCTGATTTCTTATTTACTTGAAGAGCAACAGGATATAGATTATATGTTTAAAAGTTTAAAAGTTAAAAGGGGGAGTGGTGGCGCAATAAATTTTAATAAAAACTAAGGAACAAAGAAATTAAAATCCATCCATCCATTATCGTTACCCGCTTCTTCCTTTTTGGGTCATGGGGGTCACTGGTACCCATATCCAGCAAACACTGTGTGAGAGGCGGGGGACACCCTGGACAGGTCTCCAGTCCATCGCAGGGACACATAGAAACAAACGAGACAAACAACCATTCACTGTCTCACTCACACCTAGAGACAATTTAGAATTACCAATCAGACTAACGTGCATGTTTTTGGTCTGTGTGAGGAAACCGGAGCACCCGGGGACAACCCACGCATGCACGGAGAGAACATGCAAACTCCACCAAGAAAGGTCTCTGCCAGGATTTGATCATGTATCAAGAGAGGTGGCATCTACCAACTGAACCACCGTGCTGCCAAGAAATTAGTAAAATAACAATAAATCATTATCCCCTTTTAATACCTTTATTCCTGTTACGTTTATGCGTTCTCCATTAAAAAAAAAAAAAAAAAAAAAAACTGGTTTGTGATTTGTTTGTAAATTATTTATACATTAAGGTAACACATTTCAAAAAGCCCATACAATCCTGTCCTAATATACTTGTAAAAGGTTGTATTCCCAAGGAAAGAAGAAATTATTAAAAAAGTAAATTTCTCTCAACTCCTCTGAGGTTTGAATTGACTTTGAAAATCTTTGTAGTGCGCTGCCGCAGTTTCACATGAATCAAAACTGGCAGCGAGCGTTTGTACTTCCAGTGAACCTGCTTTTGCAGACTCCTAATAATACCTCAACAAATTAGGTAATTAAACCCAGGCACTTTGTATGTTTTTATCAGTCAGCGTTTAGGCACGAGATACTCTGACATGGACACACACGCTCAAGAACAAACTCCATTTTATCAGTCAAAGATATTTCTCTCTTGTATGACTTCCCCATACGGGCCTCCTCATCTCTGTAACTGTCAGTACGCCGTACCCCAAAATGAACTTTTCCTTACTTTATCATTTCATCTTCATGGAAAAATACAGCTTTTGCGCAAAAACTACATTCACTGTGTCCATCATCGTAACTGGTGACCACAGCCATGTGCTCGCCTGATGTTGAAGATATGAGTCATTTGTCAGCGTATTTATACAACCTTATGTCTGGGGCTCGTCAAAAATTTTTAGTAATTGCTGTTACATATTACATGTTTTCACTAGCTAACAATATCATGTCACTGGTGACTCAGTATTTCAGCTCTGTCATTAGTTACCTTTTCGGCTGGTTATTTTTCTGATCTCGTTGGTAGTTTTAGCGAGGCCGAAACTTTCCTGTAAATGAGAAATGGGATTATGATTGAGACCAACAAAAAATAAAAATACAATAAACTACTGGCTATTACACTTTTCAAGATTATTATTTTTTTTATTTATTTTTTGCTTTTGAGGTGTTATATTTTCTCTGTTGGTCTTGCTGCATGTTGTTTAGCTGCTGCTCTGCTTCCTACAGATTCATGTCTAAAAAGTACAGGAAGAAGGACCTCAGGGAAAACTACTGCCGTAACCCTGACAACTCCACCGCTGGTCCATGGTGCTTCACCAATGACCCCAGCCCACACCTCAGACACCAGGAGTGTGGCATACCACAGTGCTCACAAGGTAGGCCATATCCACTCAAACCCCACCGCCTCTACCCACATTCACACACACATCTGTGCAGGGACATTCATCTTGAAGTAATCTCTTTCCACATTGCAAATTGCTACATCAATTTAGGCTTGACCATCTGAAATGAGCTGCAGCAAATCTAACAATCACATATTCAGATTAGGCATCTTTGTTATTCCCTTTCTATTCCTGCTAGTGTGTATGTGCATGTGCAAGTTTTGTTTATGTGCTGAAGCAAGCTGCAGCTGTTTCCAGGTGTAATTATTCCGTTTTTGGTGTTGTTTCTCCTTTCAGTATGGTCAAGTTTTGGGAATGCTTTAAACTTTAAACATAAAGGAGCAAGTTTAGAAATGATTGATGATACTGATGTGTTGTCTCATTTACACATTTTCAGCCATTATGTTTGTCGCTGTGGCTAACGTGATTGAGGTGACGAGAAACACCTCGTGTTGTTTCAAATTTTGTGTTATAAACCTAAATGTTGCTGTCAGACACTATAAAGGAGGGGATGATAATGACCTCAGTTATCTAATCTTCAGAGATTCATGCTGTCAGAGGGATCATTTCCCCTTTCACGACACCGGATCACTTTAATGAAGAACTAAGTTGTGGTTTGATAAGATAAAATTATTCTTGTTCTTCAACTAACACATGGCGCCTCAGTGGGTTATGACAAATTGTACACCAGAGATAATGACATTTAATTTTAATAGAGAGCATGTGCTCTGAAAAAAGAGACTGAGGGGTGTTTCTCTAAAACAAAACCAACCACTATTAATAGGAGAAAAGACACAAACATGGCGTGTACAAGCACAAAAACACCATCAGTAAGTGGTGATAAATGTGTTGTGTCATCACAGGAGTAGACTCACACACATCTGTTTCTAATAAGCATCCCTTTGGTTGTTTACACAAGACATCACATTATACTTGCCATGAAGCAAAAGGTGGCCTGCTTCATTAAACACTCTGGCTCTCATTAATGTAATACAGTTTGTGCTCACATACATTAAAACTATGTTAGCATACTGACAACATTGAAGCTTTGTTAGGTGCTTTATTATCAAGAGTTTGCATGCAGGTGGCAGTGGTTAGCACCTTGCAAGAAGAATTCTCAAGATTGTTGGTTTGATGCAGCCATTTTATGAGGAGCTTGTTTGTTCTTTCTGTACCCGAGTGAGTTTCCTCCAGGCTTCTTATATTCTCGACAACCGTCTTGTAGTATTATATTAATGAGACATTTCTGGAGTTCTGGCATAGTATGTAAATGCTAGGTTATTATATTTTTAAGTGTTTTTTTTTCCTGTATAATTACACAGTTGAATGTATAAACTGCAATGGGGAAGATTATAGAGGACCCATGGACTATACGGAAAATGGAAAAGAATGCCAGCGGTGGGACCTGGACGAACCACACAAACACCAGTACCACCCCAAGAGGTGAGCCTTGTTTCCCCCACACTCACACTAATCCTCTGTACATTCTTCTGATCACATAAGTGTGCAAACATAGATACAAATTAAAGCAAAATACTTGAGAACATGTTCTTGGTAATGTTTCCTGTGGCTGTGGCGCACTCAGGAGATGATGCGATTTTGAGTCAGCCAGTAAAACTTTTCCCCCAAGGAACGCCTTGACGGTTCATTATGCAAGTGTGTGTTTTTAACAGTGGTATGGTGGGAACTCCCTCATTTCTGAATTAGAGAGGTCATTTATTTTAATCTGTACAAGTTTTCCTTATACATCCCTAGTCTGTGTCTATGCATGTGCATGTCAAGCTTATGTGTCTGTGTCAAGACTGTTCCATCTAGCTGGGTGGCAGGTGGTCTAGATTAGTGGGGACTCGTTAACACATTCTTAATCATCCCGTCGTTTATGTAAACCAAGTTCTAGATTGCTCACTGCTAATGTAATAAGAGGGCCCACAGCCTGAAATCTGCATGTCTGGAGGCTACAGGCCTAAAGGGATGTGGGTCTTTGGGGATGACTTACTGCTAGACACCTGCAGTGGTGCAACTAATCTAAATAGATTAGCATATGCAGTCTATCCTCAGTCATTAACATGTCAGTTACATGTGATAATAAACTATATTTTGACTCAGTCTGCTGCTGTTTTTGATAAAAAAATAACATTCAACCCATTAGCATCTTTAGATAGTAATGTACTTGTCCTGCATGTTTTGTATTAGGTACCCTGACAAGGGCTTGGATGACAACTACTGTAGGAACCCGGATGGACGTCACAGACCCTGGTGTTTTACCACGGATCCAAACACACCGTGGGAGTACTGCAGCATCAAAGCCTGTGGTAAGCATGAATGTACGTTTGTTTGTGTGTGGCTGCATTAACATTGTCTATGTGTGCCAATTGAAAATTTATGTTTGACAAGAAAAGACGTTAGCACTAAGTGCAGAATGGGTTCCCTTAGTCATATCTGACAGACTCATTCAGACTTTTTGACTTCTTGTACCGTACATTTTCTTTCTCTTCTCACGGCGGCTGTTATAACGAACACATGCACATACATGCAGAGTTCTCCTTCTGAAGTTAGTGTCTCTATCATGTCCTCTCAAATGGCCAGAATGTTTTTTTTTCCTTGCACCACTGTTCTGTTGTTTATCCTTTGCCAGGTTGCTTTGCAAGCTGCAAAAAGCTCAGTTACTGCTCCAAATTAACCTTTTGTAACTCAAGCACACGCAACTCCAGGGTTTCACACACACACACGCACACACACGCAAGCAGATCACTTTCATGTCATTCCTACACTTAGTTTAAGTGGTGTGATTGACGTCTTAGAGCTTGTCATGTTGAGTTTTGTATGCATTTGCACTTGCTATAAAACCAGAAAGGACTCTTTGTAGTTGACCTTAAAGCTGTAACAGGTTTTAAAGATACAGCCACTGCACTTTTTCAAAATAAATAAATTAATTAAACTGGGAGAGGAAGCGTGTACATTTGGTTCAACTTCTTTCTCTTTCGTCCATGACTGACCGGTCTGCCTGCAAGTATCATCAACAGTCCCGGCACCACGTTAACTCGATGGCCCTCATCCACATGGCCCCGGTGATTCACCAGTTCCCTCTGTTTTCTCCCCCTTTAAAAACCGTCTTCCACCCCGTGCACTCGATCTTTCTCCCGCTTCCTCTTTGATTTGAGAGTTTTTTGGGAACAGACCAAGTTTACGACCCAGTTAGTCTTAATCAAAACAAGGCAGAAGGGACAGAGACAGAGAAACAGAGACATCGACAAGGCCCCCTCTGTTGTTTACTGCCAAACTGGTTCAAATTTATTTTTAGACTCATTGTATGAGTTGAAAAAGTTTGTTTGAGAAACTTCAAGGTTTGGAGCTTTAAACATGTTTTGCATGTCATTGTGTAGAGAGTTTGGGGTAATGAACTTGTATAGCTTGTCAGTAATGAGTGGTCTTTCTATGAAGAGACGTAGAAGAGATCAGCTTTTCTGCCCTGTTTTTCCACTTGACAGTTTAGGTATTGTCTTTTTCCACTAAACTCTAGTAGTTGAAACCTAATACTGTAATGAAGACCAAACATTTATCAAGTCAACATTAGTGTCACACTATTTTTTTTAACGTTCTAAATCACTGGATAAGCTATATTAGGTTAATATTATACATTATATATAGATTATATAGGATATTCACCAAAGCTGTGCGTAGATTAAAAATATGTTGACAGCTCTCATACTTTCAGAAGCCCTGAGGGTGAGGATACAGTACATTTTGGGGGCCAACTGATTTGGCTGCAGTCGCAGCAAATCATCGGTTACATGCTGAACTATTTGGTGTTGATAGCTGGGGCTTGAAGTCCTGCATTGTATCATAGGAAATAGGGACTAAATTAAGTCCAAAAGAAAAATGCTCACCTAAAAATACCTCTGGTTAAATGGAAGTGCTTAAGGCTTGGGGAAGCTCGAGATCTTTCAGGGTGAATGTTGTAGCATTAAACAGCTCTGTTTGGTGCAATAGCTTTTTTCCAACTATATTTTTACAGTCAGTATTATCAATTTTAACAGTATCGTATCATGGTTGGAACACTGGTTTGGGATTGCTGGTGCAGCATTAGAATGGTTATGTTCATATCTGAGCAACAGGAATTTTTGTGTTAATGTTGGTAATAGTTTGTCTTCTTCAGTGCCTCTTTCCTGCAGGGTCCTGCACAGCTCTATTCTCGGACCCCTTCAGTTTCCGTTGTATCTGCTCCTCTTGGGGTCTATCCTGAGAAAACACAGCCTTTCATTTCATTGCTATGCTGATGATTGTCAGATTTATCTGCCTTTAAAACCAAATAGTTCATACACAATCCACCCTCTGTTAAAATGTCTTGATGACATTAAAACATGCATGGCTTCAAACTTTTTAAGTTTCAAAAGTCACAAAACTGAAGTCATTGTGTTTAGCCCTAGCTCTACTGCTGTCTCTGTTCCGGTTAATCTTGATTCCCTTGAGCCATATCTTAAGCAGACTGTTCCAAATCTCTGGATGGTTTTAGACTCTGACTTGAAGTTTAATAAACAGATTAACTCTTTTTTTTTTAAGCTTCTTCCAGTTAAGGCAGATAGCTAAGCTTAAGTCTGTGTTGACCAGATTTGATCTAGAATTTTTTTTATATTTTTTATTTTTTTATTTTTTTTACAACCCAGCTGGACTATTGTAACATGCTTTATGTTGTGGTCAGTCAGGTCTCCTTTTGCATCTTCAGCTCGTCCAAAATGCTGCAGCTCGGTTTGAGCATATTTCACCAGTTTTGCCCTCCCTTCACTGGCTCTATGTGCATGTCAGAATTGATTTATTTTAAAATTCTCCTGTTGACATTTAAGTGCATTAATGGCCTTTCACCCTTATACCTCTCTGGCCTACTTCAACCATATGTTCCTTCTAGGGTGCTGAAATGAACTGATCAGCTGCTTTTGGTTGTCCCAAAAACAAAGCTTAAGCTCAGGGGAGATTAAGCTTTTTCAGTTATTGGCCCTAAGCTTTGGAACTATCTACCCAGCAACAGGCCACTCCCTGCTTTTAAATATCTCCTGAAAACACACCTGTTTTCTCTGACTTACAATATCACACATATTGATTTAGTATCTCAATTGATTCTCATAGTTTTTTGTGTTAGTGTGTTTTTATTTCCATGCTTTTAATTACATATTGTTATTATTGTATTTCTTTAATTTACTGCCTTGATTTTATTGTTAAGCACTTTGGTAACAGCTGATGTTTTAAATGTGCTTTATAAATACATTTGACTTGACTTAACGTTTATTATAACATTTTTCAGCTAAATAACAGTAAACAGGAAGTTCAAGTGTAGTTATCAAGTAACTCATTGTTTGAGTTCAAAGGAGTCTGAGACTGTTATTTCCTGGTTGTTTTTCTATTTATTTTGATACTCTGATTGAACCTGCTCTCAAGATGTTAATTTGCAAGTTTTAGGGTAGTTTTTCCACTTAGAAAGGTTACAAAATATATTGAGCAGAAAAATAAAAAGTAAACAATATTTAATACGTTTGTACATTAAACCCAGTTTGTAACAATTTAGGCCTGTTTCTTGGTTCATAGAAAGTTTACTGCTTTCTTATAAAGTTCAGTAATCAATTTTACAGTTTTGGTTTTGGAAATTGCTTCATCTACCATTTAAGTAAACAAGTCTTTTATGTGGTAGCATGGTGGTGCTGTTGGTAGAGCTGCTGCCTCTCAGCGAGAAGGTTGCCCCTGTTCAAATCCTGGTCCGGGGGCCTTTTTGGGTGGAGTTTGAATGTTCTCCCCATGCCTGCATGGGATTTCTCCAGGTACTCTGGTTTTCTCCCACAGACCAAAAACAGGCATGTTAGTCTGATTGGTAACTCTAAATTGCCCCTAAGTGTGAGTGAGAGATAGAATGGTTGTTTGTCTTGTTTGTCTCTATGTGGCCCTGTGATGGACTGGGGACCTGTCCAGGGTGTCCTCTGCCTCTCGCATAGTGATGGCTGGACATGGGCACCTGCGACCCCCATGACCCAAAAAGGAAGAAGCGGGTAAAGAAAATGGATGGAGTCTTTTAAGTTTTTTGCAATTTCCATGTAAACTTCGACCTAAATTAACAAGTTGAGAAATTACAATTTAGTCTATTTTTGGCACAGTCTAGTAAGAAATATTGAGCCCTTGTAGACTTTGGGGGTTTTCATTGATTAAAGTACAGAAAGTCGTTAGTTTTACTTTGCAGTTATTCCATTTGCATTTGTTTATACAGTAAAAATAATAAGTTATTAAACTGTCAACAATTCAGTGTCAGCAATTTTAGTAATTCTAAAAACTGTCTCTATCTAAAGCCATTCTGTACAAATAATCTGTTATCTTTTTTTGTCTGTTCATAAAGTAATTACCGGTATACTTTTACAACATTTGCTGTTCACTTTCTATGTATGATGCACTATTGCTCAGGCTAATGTTTACCCATTCCCAAAGTGTGTGCTCTATTTATGTTGTGTTATCTCTGAGGGCTACAAGTTGTTAGCTTTTTGGAACCTGTCTACATTATTCAAAATTCCAAGTCCTCTCTTTGTGGGGTACGAGTGATGTGAATGGAAACAAATATGCAACAATAAACCGTGTATCAATCACATTATAAGTTATGATTATATTTGATCTCATGTCCAACAAAAACCCATTTAACAAAAGTGCTCAAATAAAGCTTGACTTTCAGGATGTGATATCAAAATCTAACCAAAATCTTTGTTGCAACTCTGGTTTGTGGTTTCCCACTTGAAAGATGTGGGTTTGACATTCTGGTTGTCACCAGCTTGGTGAAATGGACCCAGTGGGAATTAGACTGAAAACCACAAATGTCAATCACAAGGGAGTCTGATCCTAACGCTTTGCTTTAACTTCGTCTACTTTTATTGACCTTTTCTTACATAAAACTTTCTGATTCAGAAAGTAAGTATTGTTTCAAGGCTGATTACTTAACAAGGAAACTTATTTGAAACTGAAATGTATATTTATTCATGACCAGAGTGAAATTGCACTTTGCTTATTTGTGTTGTCTATTCTAAATTCTGTAAATCTTTATACTGGTTATCAGAGCATGTGGCTGCATGTAAATTAGCTATACGCTGACAAACTCAACATTTGCTATTCTTTTGCAGAACAACCTCCTAAGAGTCTTGTGGTGAAAACAACCGAATGTTACGAGGGCAGAGGAGAGGGTTACAGGGGAACAGTAGACATGACCCCCAGTGGAATCATGTGCCAACGCTGGGATTCTCAGTATCCTCATAACCACACATTCATGCCTCAAGCTTACCCTTGCAAGTGAGTCAGAAACTCACATGAGAATGCACACTCACCCATCCACCAGTGGGAATTTCCATCTAAGCAGATTGCAGGATGACATTCTCTGTTTTCTAGGGACCTGAGAGAGAATTATTGTCGGAATCCAGATGGCCAAGAATTCCCTTGGTGTTTCACTTCAGACCCAAGAGTCCGCACAATGTTCTGCACCAACATCCCTCGGTGTGACACCCACAACAGGCCTGACAGTGGTGAGAGACTCAGCAGTTTTATTTGACACTGAAAGCAACAGGGGAATAGCTTATTTTATCTTCATCAGAAGACCATGAGTATTTTTAATATTTCATAGACTTCAGGGTTCATATGAGACTCCACACCACACATTGGTTTAGAAACCTGCTTTCTGAATCCCTATGGAAAACTGCAGGACTACAGGACTGTAGGAAGGACCTAAAACCACATCTTACATAAATAAAATACAATGGTGTTCTGGTCTCTGTGAAAGATGGAGCTGAAGGATTAGTGTTGCTTCAGACTCTTTTTGAGGTAGCAAAAGATTGGAAAGGGAAAGATGGCTGATTACACAAATTCAAATTTCCTGAGGGATTTCAGGAATATTTTGTTGAGCCTCTGTGGCCTTGCACATAAACCCACTCCGAGGCTGTGCTGTGAGGTTGTGGTTTACCCTTGAGGGTTGACTACATTCCTGTATAGAAATCAAATGCAGGATGACAGACAGACTCAATTATTTATGCTCCATGTTTTTCTAAGATGTCACAGTGGATGTCTTATATTGTGTTCTCAGCATTGCATGTTCTAGATCAGGAGTGCACCATCATGCATGTTTTACTTGTTTCCTTGCTCCAACATATCTGATTCAATGTTTAACTACCTCTTCATGTTCTGCAGAGGGCTACTAATTATCCATTGATTTAAATCAGGTGTGTTGTGCAGAGAAACTCCTTAAACATGCAGGTCGGTGGCCCTTGAGGTACCCCTTACAGCCATGATAATGGCCCTGTGGTTATTTTGCTCATATGTTTATCTTGAAATGTATCTCAGTTTTTAATATTTTAGTATAAAAGTTTGTTTACATTGGAGGTCAACCAAATTTTGCATTTGCCGTTCAAGAATTTTTTCAAATAGGGCATCTTCAATAAAGTTTTTTTTTTTTTTTTTTTTTTTTACCGC
>JARVGQ010000002.1:22966016-22976099 GCA_031762355.1 Hypsolebias martinsi | reverse complement strand
TGTAATAGTAATAATAATAATTGATAATTATGTTCTTATTATTATTGTTATTAATACTAGTAATGTAATTGTACATTACTTCAGCAACAACAACAACAATAATAATGATTATTGTTATTATTATTTGTAGTATATAATATTATTATTATTATTATTATTATCATTATCAATGTATTTGTTGTTATTAATATTATTGTTTCCAGTCATCTTATTTTTGTTCATGAACACAATTGTCTTTACCTCCACAGCTGAGTTGAAGAGGTTAAAAAAATTAAACGGTGGGGATCAGTCCAAAAAAATATTTCTTGCACCACCCCACACACACGACACACACACACACCTGCAGGTCTGTCACCTGCAGGTCTGTGTCAGACTGAGAGCTGCACGGTGGTCTATATTACAATGACACAGACACATACTGTACATTACAGCACAGTAGACTCAAGACTGCCTGCTTAAATTAATTGTGATGGTAGTAGCATGCTATGCATTGCCAGCAGGATAAAGGTTATATATCATAATTTTCATTATAAAATGCCCAAAGCAATAGTTTAATCTTTATTGAATGAGGCTGTTTTTTATTGTTTTATTCCTATGAAAGATTTAATAAAAATGACAAACAGAATATAATTAAAAAATGCCAAAGATGCCAAAAATGCATTTCAGATTGCATGTTTGACCATGTAGACATTGGTGAAATGACTCTAAACACTGACCTCTTAAAAAAGTCTTAAGGTCCCATGAATTATTTCTTTCAATTTTCTTGCAGACACAAAAAGCATCAGTCAATAGGCAAACTGTGACAACGTTTTTGTGGTTTACCATCAACTCGTCTAATATAGAGACATCAATAACAGATACATGTCCAGAGGCTTAGGAACTTGTTCCCCAAAGCAGCTGTGTCTCAGTGGTTAGACTGGTCATCTTCCAACAAGAGAGTTTGTTTGATTCCACCAGCACAGAGTCACATGTCAAAGTGCCCAAAAGCCATTGAACCTCTCACTGCTTCTAATGTGTGTCCCATCTGTGTATGAATGTGGACTAAAGCACTGATTAGTCTCATGTGGAAGGGTAAATGCTGGCACATATAAAGTGCTTTGAGTAGCCTGATTGGATAGAGAAGGCAATATAAGTCCATTTGCCTGATTTTTATTCTCAGTCATAGAACCATATCCATGCCATATTGCTCTGTTGTTCTGCATATATTAGGGTAATTTAACATTTTTGGGGGGTTACAGATAAAACAGACATATCAAGATTAAAAAAAGAATAAAAAGTGTTAAGCTTATTAGCGAGTGACGAAGGCAGATGGCAAAAATAATAAAACAAGTGTACTGATTGTTCTTGTGCAACAAGGCTTCATTTAGCTACATTCAAAGCTTAGAGTGACTCAGCTGGAGATAAGACAGCAGCCACCCAAGAGAAAAGATTCATTTTAACCCTGCCGACGTTGTCAAGGAAGAACTGTCTGGGTCAATTTTTTCATGAGTGAACACATTAACCATTGTACTCCTCTCAGCTTCTCATACTCGACTACAGTGCAGCGCATTGAATCAACTGGTTGACAGTATTATGCTAATCTGAGGCTTCCTTCCTCTTTTAATATTAACACTCAGGAAGAGGAGGATAAACACTAGAAGAAAAGAAATAGTAGTCAGTGTTTGCATGTGTCGGAATATTAAGCACATTAAAGGCTTCAAAAACAGCTAGTAGCCTCTTATGAATCCCCAGCACAGCCAGTGCCATGCTGTGCTCAGAACATAATAAGAGTCTGCTCTTTTTCCAGCCCACACATACTGTAACAACCAAGAATGTGTTATTTTGCCAAAGCAAAGAGCAGCCACTGTATTTGGCTGGTGACTGAATCTTCACTTCCCACAATCCTTGATACCAATGAGGAAACTTGAGATTGTCTGCTTGTGGAGGCCTACTTGTGGCCATGCACTGCCAGGAGAACTGCAGACAAGAACAGCACTTCTTACTTGCAAAGAGTCGTTGCATTAATCAACATTTTACAAATAAAGTGATAGGTCGTATTTTCTGAACCGGTATTGAACTGTCAATATCTTAACTGTTGCAGACAGCTCTATATACCACATAATTTTGTAAAACTAAATAATTTCTGAGCAAATGAACAAGTTAATAGTTAGACTGAGTGAAGTAAAAAAAAAAAAACAAAAAAAAAAAACAGGATTTGCTGCCATGTTACAAAAGCTCAAACTAAAAAATATAAATTGTGATATATGGTAATGTTTTATTTATAAACTTTTACATCACTGTCCATTTTACATGGCATGGTTATTCCAGCAGAAAAAAAAAAAGTGATTTTCCTCCTAAAAGTTTTCCAGTTTGCACCATAGGTGTTACACTTAGCTGCTGTTGCTATTTCCAGTTGCAGTTACTATAAAATCTTTGTGTCATGAAATGCAAAAATGACAACATTTGTAAAAATAAAAATAAAAACAATCCATGAAATCATAAAATTTTTGTGAACAGTGTTGTTTTAACATGGCAGAAATCCACATTGTCTTTGCTCCACTCAGACTGGCTGTGTTATATTGTCAGTTTAGTCCAATTAAATATATGTTTCTCCTAAGGTAAAGTTGTTCAAATGGCTACTGAAAGCAGGTGTAGTCATAATTTTTCTAACTTTTTTTTTGTTTTGTTTTTTACAAATCTCCACTTCAAAAAGTTTTACATAACTTTTATTTTTTTAATCACATTAAGCAGTTAATGACAGCTTGTGTACTGTTATATAGACATGTTAATCTATGAGGCTAGCCTGTATAAACAAAGGTTGAATGAATATGGCAGAAGACACATCACAGTGCAAGATAAAGCCAATGAGTGTCTTCTGTCACATGATTGTTGTGTTTAACAACATGTCAAGGCTGAAGGTGTTAAATGAAGACTTTGTCTTGCTAAATTGCTATGGTCTGTTATTATCACTTACTTAAATTTCCTCTTTTTATCAAATTATTCAGAAAAAACTTGGACATTTACTGTAAATGACTGACAAGAGTGAAGGGTTTAAAAGCATGTGTCAAAATCAGTCATATACATTGGAAACTGTTGAATGGCTGAATAATTAACATTAATGTAAAGCCATAAAGAAGGTCTTTCAGTCATCACAGAGACCAGTCACACTTATTTATGGTAGCTGGTCTTGTAATTGAAACCAAAATCATTGCTCAGAAATTTATCGACATCTGAAAAAAAAAAAAAAAAAAAAAAAAAAAAAAAAAAAAAAAAATTGAATTTCCTGTACTTGCTTTGCTCAAATCACATGGCACAGATTTAAATTAGATCCCCCTCCAACCCCACTCACCCTCAATAGCAACACAACATATGCTTTGTTTATTAATTTTTGGGGTGTTGAATAATGTCAGATTCAGAAAATAACTAGAATTTGTAGATATATTTGCAATGAAAAGAAAGCCACAAGCTGTGTAGAACTGTGTGATACATGTATTTTCCCTCTTTACAGCCACTGAGAAATCAATGTTAAGAACTAAGCTGAGGCATTAAACACCAGCAGCCTATCTGACCTGCATAGAGCCCCACTGTGAGGTATAACGCAGCATTGTACACCAATTACTTGAAGACCCATTCATGCAGACACTAAGTAAATGCATAGGACTGTAGGACAGAGGTTTGTGCGGAAAATCATTTACATTACCGCCTTCAGTTTTTAAGACTAAACAAATTACACACACATAAATACTGTATACTGAAAAAAGAAAACACAGCAGAGGAAAGTCTTTCTGTTTAGAGAAATACAAACCAAAATTTTATTATTAATGATAATATTTTTCATAGCCTCATTGTCTCTCCATAAAAATAATGTTGCTAATAATTAAAAGGAAAAAAAAAGAAAAACACAAAGCAATGTTTCAGTACCCATGGAACAGTGCCAGTACCAGACATTCATTTGTTTCTCTTCCAACCTCTGTGTGTTTTCCCTCCAGAATGGTCAGCAAAGCCTTGTAATGCTGCAACACATGTCTGTTGTTTCGAAACATAAGCATCAGAATGAGCCCTTGCAGAGACAAGTCAGGCAACTGCAGTAACGCATTACTAAATTAGCCCTAAACACTACACAAGCCATTAAGAAGCATGTCAAAACCAAAGAAGAAAAAAAAAAGCAAAACAAACAAACAAACCAAAAATCATATTGCAACAACTCATTTTAGATAGCTATTCACTTTTTCTCAGCTGAACCATGGGGAATTTTGTGAACACTAAATAAACACAGACACATTACAAAGAAGCACTGGCACTGTCAAAGAAACACAACTTTGCTTCAGCCAACAAAGGGTTAAACCTTAGCTGCAGATATTCACTACAGTACTAAAAGCATTTGGCTGATAGCTACTGAACAGCAGAATCTATCTGTGCCATTTTGTTGCTATTGGACAAATGTGTGTCTATCTTGCCTTTTCTCATGTGTCTTTTTTAAGGTTTCTTTATCTGAAAATACCACTTCATTGCATATAATATTTGGCAAAGTTAAAACTGGTGCGCACATTTTGACTGTATTTAGAAACTGATGCCTTTACAAAGTTTTTTTTTAAACAAAATGTTCTAAATATTGATCAAAAACAAACCTAATCTTTTCTTACATTAGACAGTACTACCTTCAATTTTCAATCAAAAACAACATTTTTTCTTTAAATATGTCACCAGTTATTAGAAAATAGTTTCAAAGTACTTTCTTTTCTAATATAATCTGCTTGTTGTACCATTTTCTGACTTTAGGTTCATTTATATACTGTATTTAGATTTTTTTCATATTTATGTACTTATGTATAGGCATGTACAAGAAGGAAACAAAATGTTTTGCACATATTTGTACAAAATAAAGTTCCAGTTTTGCTCATTGTGCATTCTATTGCATGGAATTGTGAGCAGATAAGTGAAGATAAGATTGGGCAAAGTCTAATATAGATCCACCAGAAATGTTGCTCAGATCTGTGTCTCCTGAACCTTCTCCTTGCTGTGAATCGTTTTAATGATGTAAGGATCAGCAATGGTGCTGATGTGGCTGTGATGTTGCCTTACTGAGCGGTGAAGAGAATTGTTCAGAGTCCAGTGGGCTCCATAGCTCCCTTGTCGAGATGAGGATGAAGATGACACATAGCCAGGCTTAAATGTGTTGCTGTTGTGTTCCAGTAATGTTGGCAGTACCAAGCATGTGTCATCAGAGCCACTAGATCCAGATGTGGGAGGTGGAACAGGAGGAACTTGTTCTTCCATTTGTATGATCTCTATGGTCCTGGCTGCTGCCACTGTACTCCTCTGTTGATGCCTCTTACGCAGTTTGTAGAATGCTATCAACATGGCAGCTGCCAGCAAGGTAACAGCAACAAAACAGCCAATTATGATTTTTGTGGTTTTCATCACCTCATCCAGACTGGCAGCTGGCCCGCTAGGGAGTCTGTCAGTGGGAACTGACACCTGCCTTGGAGTCTGAGTATTTTGAAAAAGCACAGTTGGTGTGGAGATAAAGACAGGTTGAAAGACTGAGGGTGAGGCAGGGACAGTGGGCTTAGGTTTAGGGGTCTCCTCCACCTTAGGCTCTAACACTTCCACTGTTACTGTTGTGAAGTAGGACAGATTAGACGTGTTAAGTTCAGCATTGCTGACATTAAGGTAAGCAGAGGCGTTGGAATTTCCTGCCATGTTGCTTACCATGCATGTGTAGACTCCAGTGTCTGATGGTAAAACATTGGAGAAGTTGAGTGGTCCATCATTAAGGACAGATATCCTTGGATGAGCTGAGCCATGGGTTAACACAGTCCCATTGGGGAGAAGCCATCGTACTGAGCTCATGGCAGCTGTGCGACACTTTAGTTCTGCCACTCTTGCTGCTGAAATGTTCAGATCTCTTGGAGCATCATGTATGACTGGTGCTGAACATTGAAATGTTGTCTGGTCAACTTCCACCAAGTATCTTCCTCTCATGTGGACTGGGGTGTGGCAGCGTCCGCAGCAGGTGGAATTTGTGGGAATGTATTCTCGGAGCCACCAAGAGAGCCAAACCACATCACAATCGCAGCGCCAAGGGTTGTGATGCAGATGTAGCTCCACCAGATAATGTAGAGGGGTGAAAAGGTTATGGGGGAGGGATGACAAATTATTATGAGCTAGATTGAGCTCCACCAAAGCTGTGATGTCATCAAAAGCATTCCTTTCTATGTTTGTGATGGCAGAGTTCATAATCCAAAGTTTACGTAAATTTTTAAGTCCATAGAAGGCCCCAGGCTTCAGTTCTGGGAAAACATTCTCTGATATCTCCAACTCCTCTAATCCCACTAAAGGTGACAAATTTGGAAATTCCCTTAGACTGCACATCCCCAAATTTAGATACTTAAGATTATGAAGACCTTCAAATGCCCCATCAGAGATGTACTCCAGCTTCCTCAGCTCCCCAAGGTCCAGTCTCATGAGTGAGGGGACACGGTTAAAAGCATAAGAGGGAATGCTCTCAATAGGATTGTTTCTTAGCCACAATTCTCTTAACTTTGACAGATACTCAAAAGCTCCACTGGGAATGACTGTTAATCGGTTGTAAAATAGTTCCAAGGTATTGAGACTTGTCAAGCCATTGAATGCCCCCACTTCAATTTGCCTGATAGCATTCCTGCCCAACTGCAATACCTCCAGATGATGCAGATGTCTGAATGTGTCTGCTTGTATGGTCTCTATGCTGTTCTCCATTAGGTTCAGGTATCTCGTGTTGGCTGGGATGTTTGGAGGAACCCTAATTAGGCCTCTGCGTGTACATACCACCTTGCTGAGCTGGTTAGTACAGGAGCACATACCTGGACAGTTTTGTGTGTTAACTGAGCCCATCTCAGGGCCTGTGGACTGGCACATACTGAGAGCAGGCACCATAAGAGAGAGCACGGCGAGCAAGGCTGTGTTCCAGGTAGGCTGCACATTAACCTGGCCCAACGGACTCATGGTGTAGAGGGCTCATTATTCTGCATGGTGGGGGGAGACGGGACACACCAAAGGACACACCGCCCTAGCCTGGCTGGAGCAACTTGAGGCTCCCAAGTTCCATCGACAGTGCAGGAAGATTCTGCATCCAACATTTTATGTTAAGGAATGAAGGGAGAAACAGACAGGAGACAGAATGAGAGAGATTATTAAAAATGAAGCAGCAGATGAAACGCAAAATAGCAATGTGGGAAAGAGGGTGAGTATCAGTAGCAGTGACTTACCTCATTAGTTTCAAAGTCCTCTCTTTTTCCGTTTTCCAGAAGTTAAAAGCAGCAATAGTGCATCCCATTTATTTATACTTATTTCTATTAAATGACATAATATAAACGTTTCTTGTCCTTTCCTCTTGGAAAAAAAAAAGTGATATGGCCCTCTTTTAATCAAGGGTACAAAATGGCTCCTGATATTTAAGAGTCAGAACAGCTTTGAAAATACTTACAGTCAAAGGTAAGGCCATGAAGTCTTAAAAGGTGTCTAGGTCCTGTGTTACCCTATAAACTGCCCCCTGCCAAGCTGCAGATTCCAAGCTCCATGCAGCTCCATTGGGGATAAATCATAATAATCCGTTACGCAGTTAATTGCAACAGAGAAGGAGAAAATAATGTCACTGAAATTTAAAAGAAAAAAACCTCTTTTCTGTCAGCTTTTCGTCCATGTGTTGGCTCGTTGGACAGTCGCCTGTTTGGGTGAGAGACCTCCCTTGCTGTGACTTTGCCAAGGGCTTGTCGGTCGCTGATTAGCCCTGTTGTGACAGAGTCTGAGAGACAAAAAAGGGTAAAGAACTCCCGGCACAGTCATCGCCCTCTTCTCTCATTCTCTGTGCCCCTCTTGCTTCTTCCTAACGTTGGGCTGGCCCTGGTCAGAGCAGCTGCATGCTGCCGTGTGCACAGTTAGCAGTAATCCGTCTATTCCTCCTGGGGGGAAGGGGGTTTGCGGGTGGTGGGAGAGATGGTGGCGCTGAGTGGGGGGAGAGATGGGGATACGCTGCGCTGTCGGAGCTTCGCTAAAGCTGACGGAGGAGGGAGAGAGCACTCTTGTCCTCGTCTGCAATGAGAGGAGAGAGAGGATGACGTTAAGAGGATGATAGTGGAAGTGGGTTCCGTATCAGTATCCGTAAAAAAAAAGTAGGTGTTGAGGATTTCTTTCTCCGCTCTTTCTTTGTCCCCTAGATGGTCTCCTGCAGGGTCCTTCTGCTTTCTTACTTGTTAATTTTTCCTCCAATGTTGAGGTAGTAAGTTGTGGCAGTTAGCCATGTGTGAGGCTGTCAGACTTGCGGCTGGCTGGTGGACTACTGCATTAATCGAAGTAAAGCACAGAGAGAGGGAATGAGAGAGCTTGAAAGAAGGAGAGGAAAAAAAAAACTGACAGATCAAGAGCAGGAGAAAGATAGAGTGTGCGAAAGAGAGTGTGTGTGTGTGAGAGAGAGACGGAAAGCCACGCGAGCAATCAAACAGCCAGCCCACCGTCACAGAAACAGCAGGACCAGCATTCCTATCCTCATCTCGTCTTCTTGTTTATTCTCCAATCTCTTGCATTCACCCCCCCACACACAACCCCCCCCTCCGTTTCAATGTCTGACGGTGTTGCAGGCAGCTAAGATGCACGTTCTGCCCCCTCCTTTTGTCCTTCAGTGGGAACGTGAATGTACTGCTGACGCACTGCTCTCAGCTGCTCATCCAGCCTCAGAGCAGTGCATTGGTTTGCAACGCTCCTGTGTATTAACGCCACACACCACACCCCTACTTTATTTCTGTTTGTCCCTCCCTTCACTGTAACTGTAGTCACTTCTTGTTTTATTTTCTTCTGTCTCAGTTTCTCACACATTCTGGTCCTTGCCTTCTTTCTTCACTCAAACTCTTTCTTGTGTTAGTCCTCCCCACACACTTGCTGTCTAGACACTACCTCTTTAAAACCAATTGACAAAATTAAAAACCTCCCATTCCATAGTGTCAAATAGAGACAAAAGGTCAAGATTTCCAATTCCAGCTGCAGAGTTGCTTTGCGTTGTCTGTTATTTTCTTTCTATCGCAGTCGTGAGCTCAGCAGCGTGCCAGAGTTTTCCGCTGGAGATGGATTGCACTGCAGTTTCTTACCTCACATAAGACACAGTTTGTTGAGTGTTTCACTTTCTCAGGAAAATAAATAAATAAAAAACAGCTGTTTAATGCATTTTTTTATTTTGCTTGTGTTGTGAAATTTATTATTTGAGAAAGTGCTTAAGGGTGGGACAAGGATGTTAGGTCAGAAGGTCTGTGACATCACAGAGGGCTGAAATGCTGACTTTGCTTCTCTGAATCTGCTGGGCAGTCTTTGTTTGAGGAAGGAGAAAGATGAAAGAGCTTGCATGCAGTTATCTCTAGGAAAGATGAGAGAAAGACAAAAAAACAGAGGGAAAGAGACTGAGAGTTGGGGAAGAGAGATGGAGCTGAGTGGGAGGAGACTTAGCCACGTCCTTGGTGAAATAGGGGAAAGAGCCTATAGAAAGCAGAAGGAAATGGGATAAAAAGGGGCAAAGAAAAGGAATGAGGGAGACAGATGAGCAAATGTACAGCTTGAAAGTCTCCTATGCAAACTGCCACTGAAAGCTAGAGAGTAGAGATGAGGATTAGGGTTGAGGAGTTGGAAACCATGTTGATACTGTTGGATTATACATCATTTTAATGCGTGAAAGGTCTTCCTTTCTGTTCGGTTATTGACAACTTTCTGTCTTTGTCTTAAGTCTGCCACAGTGGGGATTAGATGTACAAATAAATTAACAAATAAATAAACAAACAAAAATAAATAAATAAATAAATAAATAAATAAATAAATAAATAAATAAATAAATAAATAACAGGACCTTTCCTTTGTCTTTTGCAATTTTCTTGTAATTTATTAGGGACATGATTCAAAAGTTATCATCACCAGGTAAATTTATTGTTGAAAGAAATAACAATTTGTTTTTACATTACAGGTAACCCTCGTTTTACGTTTGAGTTCCGTTATAACGGCCCGGCCGGATACCGATTTGAACTTAAACCGAAACTGAAAGCACATGGCGAACGTAAGTCCGGATTTTTGAACTTAAACCGAAAC
>JARVGQ010000002.1:22740944-22751760 GCA_031762355.1 Hypsolebias martinsi | reverse complement strand
CCCTTAAAATGATACATTCTCTCAGTTTAAACTTTTGATCTGTGATTTGTGTTCTATTCTGAATAAAATATTAGATGCTGGCACCTCCACATCCTTGCATTCAGTTTTTATTCACAATTTGTTTAGTGTCCCAACTTTTTTGGAATCCGGTTTGTATACAGACTCCAACCCGTTTGCTTCTGCTCATATACAAAGTTTTGTGCACAGCACGCCGGCCCCCTTTAACCCGGTGACATTTCCCGCCGTGCAATGTACCCCTTCCCATAATCTGGATGGAACTATAAGCTACAAGCAAACCCCTGCACGGCCCCAGCCCCGATTAAAAACAAATAAAACTCGTTTCATGTTGCAGCAGCCGTTATCCAACAGTGAGGAGGATAGAGATCCTAGAGAGGGTGTCCCCACTTTACGTCCGGGCCAATACGACGGTACCACACCATGGAAAGAATTTCTGCACAGGTTTGAGAGCTGCGCCGAAGCGAACTACTGGTCCGAAAAGACAATGACAGTGCAGCTGAAATTCTGCCTGGTTGGCACAGCGGGGGCCACTGTCCACAGAAATCCTCGCTCTTCCAGGTGGGACTACCGCCTCCTGGTGGATGAACTGGAAACTGCATATGGCCCATCTTCTGATCATGCCGCTGCGGTTGCAGTAGAACTGAGACAGCAAGTACGAAAACAAGGAGAGGACCTGCATGCATTCAGAGACGATATTTACGGGAAAGTGGCTGTGGCTTATGGGGACAGAGCAGAAGCTGAACAGGACTCTATTGCTGTCGAAGTTTTCACAAACGACCTGGGTGATACCAAAATAGTTCAGAAACTATTAGAGCAACGACCGGCCACACTCGCCCATGCATATGAAATAGCTCATGCTCATGAAACCACAAAAGGGCTGCAGCTTATGTCACCTGTGCCATGCAGCCAGGAGCCCGCAGCATGGTTGAACGACGGCCCAGAGCTGCTGTGGTCAGAGCCAATGACAAACATGAAAGTGTTATCAAAACTACACCTGTAACCAGCTCTTCACCAAATCAGTTTGCCACACACATGCCCTCAGCTTTTAATAACCGCAAAAATTTGACAAAAGGGAGAGTCCACTGCCATAACTGTCAAGGTTGGGGTCATATCCAGAAGCAATGCCCCTCTCCCCTCAAGACCACCAAAGCTTTGACATTCAGCGGTTCCTACTGTGACACCCAAGAACCACTGCGCTCCACCTAAAAGGCCATAGCCAAGAAATGAGTATCCTCATGCGAATCTATGAAGTGGAAGTGTGTGCTGTGTTGGACAGTGGGGCGTGGATAAATGTGCTGCCATTGCGCTACTATAATTCCATCCACCCTGACATGAGATCTCAGCTGCATTCATCAAGTGTTGAGACTTTACTGGGGTGGGACCTGTAGATGTGCCAGTGCTGGGTACCATCTGGGCCTCACCCAGATGATTGTTAGCATCAACAATCATCAGGTGGATGTAGATTTTCATGTGGCAGATATAGCAAGGTTAGAAGTGCTGCTGGGACATCCCTTCCTCACACAAGCTGAAGCCCGTCTTGACTTCGCCAGACACTGCATCATTCTGTTTGGTGAAGAAGTGCCCTACTACCAATCTGAATCTAACCTGAAGTCGCATGCAGTGAAAATATCCAGAACTGTGGTGGTGGAACCAGGACAGGAGTATGTTGTTAGGGGCAGCGTGCATCTAAGCAGGACAGCCCGCAGTGACATGATCCTTAGCCTCACCAAAGGTTTTATTGAGAAACACAAAGTACTCCTCGCCAGAGTTTTAGTTCACCCTCAGACGTCCAAAACGGTTCCCCTTCGCTTCTTTAATCCTGGAAAAATAAAGCTGTGACCATTAAAGAAGGATCCATGGCTGGTCTCCTCCAGCCAGCTGAAGCCATGCAGCCTCCTTGTGTCTCACCGGTTGCAGACTCACCAGTCAGCTTCCCTGTGGTTCCTCCGCACATGGAGGAGCTCTATGCTCAGAGCTCTAGAGACCTCAATGATGGCGAATGTCTCCAACTTAAATGTTTGTTCTCTACTTATGGACATGTGTTCTTTACTGGGCCTGCTGACCTGGGTCGAACCAACCTCGTCCAGCATGATATTGTACTTCGTCCAGGTGCCCCGATCAAACAACCTCCCCGTAAGATGGCGAAAGAGAAGCAGCAATACGCTGACAAGCAGATACATGACAGCCTGCAGAACGGTCTCACCCAAAGCAGCCTCAGCAGCTGGGCTTCACCCATAGTTATGGTACATACGAAGGATGGGACATATCGGCTCTGCATTGATTACAGGGTTCTCAATGAGCGAACCATACCGGATGCGTATCCTCTGCCCCGCATCCAGGACACGCTGGATACACTGTCTACTGCTAGATGGTTCAGCACGTTAGACCTTACCTCGGGTTACTGACAGGTGGAGTTGATGCCAAGAGCACGCAAAGCAGCTGCATTCTGCGCTAGGACAGGTCTCTTCGAGTGGAATGTCATGCCGTTTGGATTATGCAACGCCCCGGCGACATTCCAGCAGCTGGTGGACCGCGTCTTAGCTGGCATGCAATGGGAGACCTGTCTGGTCTACCTGGACGACATCATCGTGCTGGCAAGGAACATGTCAGGGATGCTGCAGCGGCTTGGCCAGGTGTTTTACAGACTCCAGAAAGCTAACCTGAAATTAAAACATGCCAAATGCTGCCTTTTCCGCCACGAGGTGGCCTACCTAGGTCACATAGTGTCCGAACATGGTGTAGTTACAGACCTCAGCAAGGTCCAGAAGGTCCAAATGTGGCCCACACCATCGTCCATCCAGGAGGTTCGATGCTTCATCGGTTTGGCCTCGTATTATCGCCGATTTGTAAAAAACTTTGCATCTATTGCTGAACCCCTTCATAACCTAACCAAGAAAAATGCATGTTTCCAGTGGCATGCTGAGCACCAGGCTGCTTTCGACGAGTTAAAGTGTTGCCTCATCTCTGCCTCCATTCTTGGCTATCCCCTGGACTGCGGTGAAATGATACTCGGCACTGATGCTGTACTGTCACAAATGCAGGAGGGTGTGGAACAAGTGTTGGCTTATGGCAGTCGCAAGTTGGCAAAGCCCGAACAAAGCTACTGCACGACAAGACGTGAACTTCTGGCCATAGTGGATTTCACATCCCATTTTCATCAGTATCTCCTCGGCCGGCCGTTTAAGGTGCATACGGACCACAGCAGTCTGCGCTGGCAGACCAAAATAGAGAGCCAGAAGGACAGTTAACTTGATGGCTTGAGAAGTTGGCTGAATATGAGTTTGAGATTATCCACCATCTGGGTCGACAGCACACCACTGCTGACAGTCTCTCCAGGAGACCATGCCACCAGTCCTGACCATGTAAAGTGCCAAACCTTTCCACATCACCCAAAACCATCAACCATCAGGCTGTCCATCGTGAGGTGAACTCTGACACCAGCTCCCTGTTGCTGAGTTCAGTGAGGGTAGAGAATTGACCATCCACTACAGCAGCTTGTCCAGTGGGGGAAAGTCAAACCACCCTCACATCAGATACAGAGACTTTAGACCAAAACACTTCCGCTGATACAGACAAATTGCATCAGAATGTTCATACTGATAGATGCACTGTGAGATTGACTAAGAAAATATATGTGGCTAAGACTCTTGACATGGCTTCTTTGTTTCATGACTGGACCATGGGGGAGTTGAGCCAGGCCCAAGATGCTGATGTGGACATTGTACCCATACGCAACTGGATGAAGGCCAGTGCTAAACACCCCCCATGGTTTGTTGTCTCACCATGCAGTCCAGCCACTAAGACATACTGGACTCAATTGAAACAACACTACTTCAGAGATGGAGTTCTGGTCCATCGGTTCTATTGCCTCAATGACACCCAATTCTACCCACAAATTGCACTGCCACGTAAACTACAACTTGACATGATGAGGCAGATGCATGAAGGGCCAGTGGGTGGACATTTTGTATAGAGCGGACACTGAACAGATTAAGAACCCGCTACTACTGGTACCACATGAGGGAGGATGTTACCCTCTGGTGTAAAACCTGTATCAGCTGTGCATCCAGGGCTCAACCCCAGAAGACACCGCAAGCTCCTATGGGAACAGTCCAGGTAGGAGCTCCTATGGAACGCATTGCACTGGATATTATGGGACCACTAAACGAGACTGAGCGTGGAAACCGCTATGTGCTTGTGATACAAGATTATTTCACAAAGTGGACTGAAGCATTTCCCATTTCAAATGAGCGAGCTGTGACAGTTGCTGGTATCGTTGCTAGTGAGTGGGTGTGCCGCTATGGAATCCCTCAAGCGCTACACAGTGACCAGGGACGCAATTTTGAGTCTGAGGTGTTCCAAGGGATGTGCAGTTTGTTTGGGATAGACAAAACTCACACAACACCATTCAGGCCACAGTCGGATGGTCAGGTCGAGCGTTTCAACGCCACCCTCCAAAAGATCTTAGCTACCACAGCAGCACATTGTCATTGGGATTGGGATCTGATGATTCCTTATGCTGTTATGGCATACAGGGCAACTAAACATAGTGCTACAGGTTTCTCTCCAAACTTTATGATGCTGGGACGAGAAGTAAGTGAACCAGTGGACCTTGTTGCAGGTTTGCCTCCTGATCCGGAACACCAACCCACTGCCCCTGAGTATGTGCAGCAGATGCGAGAACGGTTAGAGCTGGCTCACCAATTCGCTAGAGAAGCCCTAGGGGACTCAGTCACACGTGCAAAGAGACAATATGACAAGAACTGCTGCCACACACAATATAAAGTTGGAGATCCTGTGTGGTATCTCATTAAAGGGACACGTCACGTCAAGAACAAAGTGAAAAAGTTCCTCCCATCATATGAAGGACCATTCTTCATCCTAGGCCAACTGGATGACCTAGTTTATCGGATACAGAAGAACCCAAGGTCCAAGGTGAAAGTCGTCCACCACGATCAGCTAAAGCACTACCGCAGCCGGGAGCCTCTGGACAACACATGGGTCCTGGATCAGGGCCAACATTGGGACCCTACTGAGGTCCCACCACCAACTTTAGAGGAGGACTCGGCAGACTGTGACCTGGATCTGCAGGGTTTGTTCTCTGATGCAACCAGCAGGGGCATCGGTTGTTCCCTATTGCCTACCTCAACTGCAACAGATTCCCAGCCGGGTGTGTTTATCCCATCCTCCCCTTCCCATGATGATCATGAGGATGGTGGGGGTGGGGTGGGATATTCACCTCCTTTGGGTTCACCGGTTCAACGGCCTAGGCGTCATTGCAGAGCGCCGGACCGGTACGGCGCATGGATATTTCCAAGTAAGACTATGGACTCAGTTTAAGGTTTCCGCTGTTCTGTTATCCTGCGAAGTTTGCTAAAACTGTTCAACAAAGCCACAGGTGCTTGTTTTCTTTATTACTGTTCAGCTATTCAAACAGCTAAGAAAATGTGACTGAAGAGCAAATGGTTTATTTAAAGAACATGTTCGCTGTATGTTTTCATACTTGATAGATTTTAGTTAAGTTTCTCTGCCTGGTCGTCATTGATGCCGCTGAGTGACCTCTTTCCTTCCTTATGACATGTAAAGTTTAATTTTGCACAAGAAAGTACACCTTGAATGAGCTAATTTTATCACTGGGATATGTGGTTGGATGCTATACCTCACCGATATGTGATGATGATTGACACAGTTATCTCTTATTAGCGATAAGGATTGTGTATCAGTTGTATGCATTGTAAGGCTGGAGTGGAATTAATGTTTAATTGCCATCCAGAGTGGGGGTAGTGTTGCGGGAAGTGCCTCCACTGAATGTGATGAATGTCTCAGTGAGTGGTGTGTGTGTGTTGTGTGTGTAGCCGCCCTCCGGTCAGAGGAGGGCGCTGCGCGCTCAGACTTGTGTTGTTGTTTGGGAGAGAAGCGAAAGAGAGAGTTGGTACGTGTGGAGGTGTAGCGTGTACGGCGACCGAAGCGCAGGTGTAAGAGAAAGTCTGTCACTTACTTGTTGGAGTTATTATCATTAAAAGAAGAGTTTATCTACAACCACCTCCGCCCCACCGTGTGGTTTGTGTGCGAGGCGAGTGAGGGAGTTAACCCCGAAGAAGAGACTTCGGCCCTGGAGGAAGATCTCCCCTGTGTCTTTTGACTACGGATGAAGGACTGAGCAGGAAAGGTTAACACAACTTATGGTTGCATATCTAACAAAGTTAAATCAGGTCTATAGACGGATCAAAAAATAAATACAATAAAAAACTTGTTGAAATGTTTTGTCTTTAATCCAAAAAACTTTGTCAGTCTGAGGAGTTGTAATAAGCTCAGTCTTATCAACAGCACCTTCTCAAAGTGGATCAACCAGTTTGTTGTTGATGTTCAAAACTAGCTGTTCACATGATGAACAGCTGTTCTCGTTGCATAAGTTTAGTTTTTGTTATGATCAGTTAACACTAAACTGATTTTGTACGAAGTGTTTATTAGGTTGTGTGATGTAAAGCAGAGGGCTACATCTGTAGCGTCTTAGCTAGCGTGACTGTATTGCACACTGCTAGCTTAGCCTACTCCTTGTTGTGCCAAACTCTCAAAAATAGTTGTTGAATCAAGTGTTTATATTTAACAACCCGTTAAAATACGCCAGAATGCAGGAAATGGCATCCACTTTATTCAAAAATTTCCACACCAGTGTGTGCCCCCCACATTATGAATGCTTCTGACGTCAGTGGCCACAATGTTGTTCAAGCCAAGAGCCATTGTTAGCACTGGGGGCTAAACACCCCTAAAGGTCAGAATCGCTCATGTTGATAGGTGAAAGCTTTGTCCACTGTGGGGCTGCCCTCAATGTTGCGTTTACACTAAAACAATATTTTTTATCAGGAAAAAGATTTATTTTATTTGAAACTAAAATTATTAGCACACTATGAGCTGAAATAACATAGTATACAATAGAAACTGGAACAAATACACTTTGTCGGGCAAAGGGTATAATGCTGCTCTAACTTTATTTGTGAGTTGGTTTGGGTCTACAACAAGCTGAAGGTCAGAGGTCTGATGATTGATGAAATTTGAACTTTTGTCTCTGTCTTCCCACTGAGACTTCTGTGGTGCGTCTTCATTCACAGTGACATCACTAAGCATGTTTGAACAAATTAGAGGCTGATGTAGTGTACTTGTGTGTCTCACTAATCTGTGTCTGTTCAAGTGTGACTGATGTGTTCATGTGTTTATGAGCAGGTGCTGTGATACCAACCCATTGTCTGAGTTGGTAAATTTTCTGATAGGAAGTGGAGCAGAGAATGTTCTCCTGAGGGAAATCACCAGTTTAAATATGCTTTATAAATGAAATACACAACTACGAGCCTTGTTCACGGAGATTCATTTTAATTAGATGTTGATTAGCTCAGTGATCCTCCATGTTGGATCAGATTTCACCTTCTGGAGCTGTGAACAGGGGGTTTTGTTCCTAGATTACCTTCATGTGTGTGAATATGAGGTTTAAAATAAGCAGGAAATAAATTCTTGTCCAAATGTTGGCACTATTATACAAATTTAAATTAATGTGTAGCAGAAAAAAACATAAAATAAAATAAAAAGATTTTAGCACTTGCAGGTTCAGTGTTATCGACCATGTCCACTCTTTGTTGTGCTATATAACTCCTTTGCTGTCCAGGCTGGGCTGGGATCAATATTTAAATGTGATAGAAGGTTCGAGCATATCTTCGTTTCCATCAGTGCAATGGTCATTTGACAGCGTGACAGTCACTATACGCTTCCAATTTGACGGCACAAATCAATGACCACCAGCTTAACACACCTAACCATCTATTGAAAAGGGTCAGGGCTGTTTCTGCATTACAGAGTGGAGTACAGTAATTAGGTGTGACATATGGAATTATTAGTGTGAAGGCTTATGAAGCATTCACACTACAGTATTGTGATACATTTTTTTCTTCTGTACATTTTTAGCACGGTTCCCGTCCAGCAGTTTTCAAGCTATTTCAACAAATCATATATCAAAACGTTCAGCTCTTTCAGGACAATCCTGCTATGACACACTTTTAGCTTTTTAAAACATTTAGCCTTTCCTGCCATTTTATCACTCCTAGAAAATTAATTGAGCTCATTTTACATCCTTCAAATCTCGAGATCTGTTTATAACCTTTTACTGCTCCTTTCACATTTTGTTGCAGTTGTGCAAATTTAAACTTTTTTCAGCTATTAGCTATACTGTATTCAGCTAATTTCATTTTTTTTCCCCAGCTGTTTTGTGCTCCTTTCAGGTTCTTTCTTCTAACTGCATTTTGTGCTTCTTCTAAATTATTTATATTAATTTAAGCTTATTATGCTTTTTTTCAACTTATTTCTGCATGATTCAGCAGTTTCTACTATTTCAGCTGTATAGCTGTTTTAATGCTAATTAGTTTTTTCAGCTAATTCCAAATTTTTGCACACATTTGAACTATTTCAGCCTAATACAGCAAAAATGTGCTCCTTCCACTTCCTTCTGGTAATTTAAGCTTCTTTCTTTTAGCTATGTTTCAGCTATTTTTTGCTCATTGCAGAATATTTTCTGATTATTTCCACTTTTTTGTGTTCATTTCTGGTTCTTTCAGCCTACGTAATTGGCAGACGTGTACTTTATGCCTTTTTTCTGCTAATTTAAGCTGGTTCTAACTATTTAGCTAATTCTTTTTATCATTTTTTAGCCAATTTCAGCTGTTTACAGATAAATTGGGTTTTTATTCTACGTTCTACTAATTTCAGCCTAATCATGCTAATTTCAGCTTGTTATGCACCTTTCAGCTTAATTTAGCGAGTTTAAGCTATTTCTGCTAGTTCAGCTATAGTATTTAGCTGTTTTATGCTAATTTTAGCTTTTTCAGCTACTTCCACATTTTTTAGATACTTTCAACTCTTTCATCTTCCTTCTGGTAGTTTAAGTTTCTTTCTGTCTTTCAACTACTTTTCAGCAATTTCAGCCATTTTTTAGCCAATTTCCTAATATTTGTTCTAATTTCTGCCTATTCAAAATTATTTCAGCAATTATCTGTTCTTTCTGATTTTGTATGCTAATTTACGCTTGTTCTTCCATTTCAGCAAAATTTAAGCATGATTTTAGCTCATTTCAGTTTTTTTCCTCTAAAAGTTCTTCTGCAATAAGCACTTATTCTGCACTGCATTTTTACAGGAAATGCAATTTCTCAATTTTCATTTATTGCTACTATACACTTGATTCACTTGCATAATAAAATGTTTTACATTTTATGTCTTGGGGGGGGGGGACTGATAAGAGTCACCTCAAAGTCTCTGCCAGCAAGGTTATGTTTTTCAATCTGCTTCTAATAAAATATTCATTTTCAGTTCAACTGAGATCTTTTGATTGCTCTAAAACTACTTTGCTGCATCAAGCTTTTGTTGTCAGCTCGCACAAAGAAATTAAAAGATGAATAAAAACAAATAAAAATAATAGTCAAAATTGTTCTGGAAACTATTCCTTTTCCGTTCTACTTTCACATTAGTTTTTAACTTTGCTTGACTCGATCTAATGCATGTTGTGGAGCTTTTTCACAGATTATTTTGGAGAACATTTAATTGCCTTGGTGACTGTGTTGTGCACAGTGATTACTCTAAGGCTGCTAATAACCACTTGTTCATTCTGTCAATTTCTAACACTGAATTCTTACTGATGACTTTGAAAAACTGAATGGATGACATCACGTCGTCAAAATTTAATTTGTAAATTACCTGAGTTATGTCTTCAAACTTACAGGGAAAGGACAAACTATTATGCGCATCAGAACTAACGAGAGCCCCTCAGTGATCTGCCATCATTAATTTAGGTAATTTGTTGCTTTTTTTGGTACTATCTGGGTCAATACCAAAAGGCCAGGCTAAAAATAATTGAGGGAGAGAAAAGCACAGCAAGGGAGTGAGTGCAGCTCTTGGAGTCATGCAGGCCTGGCAGAAAGCTTATCAAAAGTCTTCAAGCAGCCACCTGAACCACTCACATCATCTCACTTCATGCTTCTGTCCAACAGCTGCGGCTGAAAACAGGAAAGAGGAATGCAGAGACTTATTTTAATATATTTATTTCAGTTTTATGTTGCTCTCAGACTTCTTTTTCTTTGTGCTTCTACCCTGATGGACATTGTTGCAATAGAAACAGTGAAGTACATTTCAGAGTAGAAGGGATCATTTGGTAATGTTTTATTGTTGTTGTTGTTTTTGTCCTGAAAAAAAATTGTGACTTTTATTTGTCTTCAAAGGATAATTCAGATATATTGAACTGTGGTTGCACATGCAACAAACAAATAATATCGTACCTGTCATAGATAGATGTGACCAAACTGAAATTATATTGCTTGGTTTGAGCAGTACCAAACAGTGGATTTTTATAGTCTTTAGACAACTTCAGTCTCAAAATTGTCACAAAAATTTGTGTTAATGCTATTTTATACACTTTTATACACTATTTAGTTTCTCATTATACACATTTATTACTCCAGAATAACTATAACAATCCAGCCAGAGCGCTTCAAGATGCACGTGCTTAAGTTATCTACTGTTGTGATTTTTGCTTGGAAATACTTTTTATATCCTACCTAACCAAAGGTGTAATGCAAAACAGAAATAAATGTAGGATTACAATAATTTGCATGTACAGGTAGTCCTCGACTTACGATGTAGATCCGTTCCTAAGCGGCGTCGTAAACTGATTTTCGACGTGTCTGAACGTACGTAAATACATGTGACGTACCTGTTTTACCAAGCACGTAAACCGATTTTCGACGTAAGTCCATGGTGATGGCCT
>JARVGQ010000002.1:22702951-22716102 GCA_031762355.1 Hypsolebias martinsi | reverse complement strand
CATATATGTATGCATGTACATGCACATATGTACATGCATACATATATGTACATACATGTATGTATGTATGTACAGAGAGTTAAATTTTGGTCCCGATTTGACACACATGCTAACATTTCGTCATAAAACTTTGGTTTCACTAATTACCACAGTGGGTAGTTATTCCTGTAAACACAATTACTTTGTAAATGTTTTGTTTCTGTTTCATAATCCAGTACCTTTAATTAGTATTGTGACTTGGGGTGGAACTGTAATCAAACAGAAAACAAGGTAGTGAATAACACAACCCTCCCCAAGTTGTTTCACGTCCTCTGACTTCTGGCCTTCTTGGAAGGACTTTATACTTATTATAAAATATTATTAAGGATTAGTTATGATGCTTTAACTTGTAAGTTACTCTCACCAAAAGCCACCTCTTTTACAACAAAGCAGCATTTGCTCAAACAATAAAACAAGACTGATTGACAGGAGGCACATAATAAACCATTTGTTCTACTAACATTGTTCTTGACAGGTTAAGATAAAAATAAGTGTCAGTCAATAAATTTTGTGATTGAAAACTTACAAATAAAAAGTATGACTTTAAAAAAATAATAATTTTATCATATTATTTTAATCTGTTCAACTATGAATTTTCTTCCTTTTATTTCCATTGCATGCGTTGTTTAGATGCTGACGTCAACCGGTCCATCACACCCAGTCATTCCAGTATAGACTTGGTTGAATAATTCAGAAGCTATGAATTCTATTCATTTGGGCAAATGTTCATAACACCCCATTCAAATCTCCAGCTAACCTCATAACAAACTGCTGATTGGCCTATTGGAATAACATTTTCTAATTTCAATAAATCACAGTGGCTGTATAGAAACAGTGCATGCACTGCATTTATTCAAGGTAATGTTGTGTCAAAGTAATAAACAGGATACATTCAGTCTGACTCGATCCTGACCGTGCCTAAAATGTTAATCATGCTGAGAGACACGCCAGCAAACGTACAAAATGGGCACACGTGCACACGCGCACACACTTACCTCCCTGCAGGTTGAGCAGATGTGAGCTGAGCGACACAATTTGAGCGAGACAACCTGTCCTAGAGTTCCAACAAATCCCTCAAAAGTACAAATATGTCCTAGATTTTGCAGCGAGCGCGGCACAAATGTTCCAACTTTCTCAACAAAATCAGTTACCTTATTGAGCCTGTAAACTCGTTCCCCAGGCCTTCTTATGCAGACGCTGATGCATGGGTAATAATTGTAGTAGGTGCTTTTTGTGGAGAAGTCATTATGATTGTTTTCTGCTCATCTCACTCTCAAGAGATAAAGCAAAACAGCATTGTAGCGATAAGAAGCACAAACAGAGGCAGACAACGAAGGAACTGATTACAATGTTTAAAATGTGTTTATCTTATTTTATTTTATTCTTCTGGTTTTTTGCAATGTGTTGATGAAACTCAATACTCTGCAATTTGTGGAGTCTCAAAACACAAACATCCAACCCCCCCATCTTTTCCTGCTTGTGATGATTGGTAGAGTCTAACTTGAGGGCGATTCCATAAACACACACTCCTACACAAACACACACACACAAAGACAATGAGAAGCTGGACCGTAGTGATGAGTCAGACAGCCGTGGGCACAGGCTGGCTGTGTTATCAGGGTAAATTAATGCAAAACAATACCAAAAAGCTACAATTTAGAAATGTTGCTTTTTATTATTACAGCCACAAACAAAACAGACAAACATGTAAACAAGCAGCAGAAATAAAATCTGCCTGATTCGTTTCCTTCATTAACACTTCTAAAAAAAAGTAGTGCATCCTCAATGTATTCTTTCTTTCTCCTTTTATTTCGGCATCTTCCTCCTACCGGTAATTGTCGGTTCATTTGGAGGGCAGTAGCATTTTTTTTTTTTATTGGTGAAAAAGACTTCTCAGATTTCTGCAGCTATTTGGTGGATTTTTTAAAAACCCTTATTATCTGCACCTCATTCACCAGTTTTGTTATACAAAGTCAAAGCCGCATTTGCCTGATTTTTTGTTTGCTTTTAAATCAAATGTAAGGTTAAAGACTGCAAACCAAATTGTTCAGTGGGGAATATTGTTTTCTGTGCAAGCAGTGATGGTTTTTGTGTCCCGAATCAGCTGCAGACGTTCATCTGTGTGAATCAACATCACACACATAAGCTGCAGCCCACAGAACAACAGCCTTAATGCAAAGAGGCAGAAATGAATCATGGTTTTTCAGTTCGTTTTTTCCAGTTCCTTCATGTTTTTTTTTTTTCTTTAAGTCCCAAGTGTCAGCAGAATAAGTTTTTAAATAGCCCTTTGATATTTTCCATGTAGGCCACAGTCACTCACTGATGTGGGACAGCGTGCCGAATAAATAAGGGTGGAGATATTTTTCCTCGTGTGTTTTTATCACTCCGCCTTGAACACATATAATAACGTAACCAAAACTCTTGGAGGTTTTCATGTATTAGGGACTGAAGAGGCATTCAGGTGCTCGTTATAATCTGAAATATTGACTAAAAACAGTCAGCTAATTGCTTTGATAAACAAGCTATATGCATATGATGTTGACATCCAGAGTGTGGGGAGAGCAGCATTACACATTACAGAACTCCACAGGAAGTCTTTCCTCCCAGTGGCTATCAAACTTTTCAACTCTTCCTTTTTGCAATAAAATTAATCCTGCATCACAATACACTTTAATGTTTTCACATTAAAACATTAAAACATTTCACACATTAGGCATTTCACACAAGTATGCACCTGACCTGTTTAGAACTTAATTGCTGGTATTTTTATATTCTCTGTTACCTTGTGCGATTCCTTGTGTATGTTCTTTTGTACTGAAACGCTGGCATAACAATTTCCAGCGGGATCAATAAAGCTCAATCTTATCTTATCTTGTCTTAAATAGTTTGACCTTTTTAAGTGAGTTTCTGTGGAAAGGTAGTGAGCAGTGATTGTTTTACCTGCTGTGGATAACTATAAACAGTCCTATTATTGAGGAATAGACCGAAGCCAAGAGCAACGTGGTTTCCTGCTGGCTACCAAGTTCAAAAATCCAAAGTGGTTCATGTGAATGCAGTTTGTAAATCTATTTATTAATTTATTTTAATTATTTACAATTTTGCATTCCTCCTAAATGTGTTTGCACTGATGTTGCTTCATCTAGCTGTACTTGTTGCTCTTTGGACTTTTTAAATAACAGCAAAACTGTAAGAAAATACCACACATTGTCAACAGCGTAAAGGTTTATAACGTAGCATTTGCTATGACTCATAGCAGCCAATAGTTTTTCAATCCATTCAGGATTAAACTTTATTGCTCTAAGTTAATGCCAGTTAGAAAACCATGATATTAAATATTGATTGTTAATTTTCCCACAAACGCTAATAAAAAAAAAATCCAACCTATCACTGTAACAAGATTTTTTTCTTTTTTTAAGTACATCCTTACCATACATGTGTGCCACTAGCCAGCAAAGGTTGCCTCTGTGTGCAGCTTTAGTTAGTTGCACATCAATACTCAAGCTGATTAACTAAAGTTAATCAGCTGACAGCGGAGTATCGATGTGCAGAAACAAACAGAGCTCAGCAGTGAGTGATGACAGGAATATGACAGTAAGTCACTCAGCAAAGCCATAACTCATGAATCCAATAGCTTTAATGGACATGTGAGGACTACAGTGATGGATACAGAGGACTGACTCAGCCGAACAAGGAGCTGCTGCTCCGTGCAGCCCTCTGTGGTTGCAGCTACACTGATATACTACCTCAGTTTGAAAAACCAAAATCATAACTATTTCTTCATTTTCCAGTGTGCAGACAGTGAGAAGTGATAATATGATCAATATGTGCATGCATGGAAAGATTAAGAATGGTGTGGGCTCCTGAACTAAAACTACTTTGGGGGTCCTATATATTGCTGTTTTTTTTTTGTTTTGTTTTGTTTGTTTGTTTTTGCTACTTCGACAAAATACAATAGTGATTACATGCACATTTCCTTCAAAGTTTCCAGTGACGAAGCAGTTTCAGTTTTAATCAAATATCTAAAGTCTCAAACACAGAAAAACTTTAGACCTACCATCTAAAAATGTAATAAAGCCAATTCTGTCACAGCCTACTTTTTGAATTAGCCACTGTTTCACAGACCACTTGCAGAGTTGAACAGTTTATCTATTTAAAAAAAATAAAATAATAATAATAATAATAATAATAATAAAAAGTACAGTTTCTTGTGGACCAAATAATTTTAAATGGTTTTGACAATAAGAAAGAAAAAGATCAAGTCCAGAATATCAGCAAAGCAAATTACGGGCAACACCGCAACGATCTTTTATAAATCTACATCTGTGTTTATTATAATTTCACAAGATTAAATAAAGCAAAATGTGGGGAGTG
Organism: Hypsolebias martinsi; assembly: GCA_031762355.1. Classification (NCBI taxonomy): domain Eukaryota; kingdom Metazoa; phylum Chordata; class Actinopteri; order Cyprinodontiformes; family Rivulidae; genus Hypsolebias; species Hypsolebias martinsi. The sequence goes on along the minus strand of JARVGQ010000002.1, from coordinate 22,711,692 downwards.
GTGGCGTAGAGATTAGAGAAAGTGAGCCTGTGATTGGAAGATGGCTGGCTAAACTCCCGGTACCAACAACATCAAAATGTGGGTGGGATAGGTTAAGCACCCACGCCTGTCTCCACCCTCATTTGCCCCACTCTGCACCCTTCAGCAAGGCTTTAACCCCCATCATCTGCTCACCTGGGCGCCCTAGATATCAGCTCTCTGCTCCACACAGAGGATTGTGGTAGCTCAGTGGTCTGTGGTTGTGTCAGGAAGGACATCTGGCGTAAATATAATTGCCAAGTCTTCATGTGACTCAGTTCGCTGTGGTGACGCCTGATAAAGGGAGAAGCCGAAAGAAGAAGAAGAAAAGAAAAACAAAGCAAAAAAGCTGCAACTAAAGTTTTTGGTTAAGCATCTGGGATGAAGAATGCAGATCTGCAACCTGACTTTATTTAAAAAAAAAAAAAAAAAGTTATTTGCTAAAATTTACCCACAAAGTCATTTGGCATGGATATCAATTTAAAGGTGAATATACAGAATAATTACCTGAACTTCAGTCTTCAACAAAGACACTGGAATATTTAAAAACTGTTATGGCTCAGAATTACACAGTGTAAAGCCATTCGCTCTGTGCATGCATGGATTTTTGATCAGGTGCTCCAGTTTCCTCCCACAAACCAAAAACATGCATGTCAGGCTGACTGGTAACTCTAAATTGTCCCTAGGTGTGAGTGACAGTGAATGGTTGTTTGTCTCCATGTGTCAATGGACTGGAGACATGTCCAAGGTGCATATCGCACAGTGACTGCTGGATTTGGGCACCAGTGACCCCTGTGACCTGGAAAGAAAAAAGTGGGTAAAGATAATGGATGGACGGACGGACGGACGGACGGACGGACGGACGGACGGATGGATGGATGGATGGATGGATGGATGGATGGATATGCTGTATTTCCTTAAACAGTGAAAAGGGACAAGTGGTGGTGCAAAAGGTAGAAGCTGAGTCTGTGATCAGGAGGTCACCGGTTCAAATCCCCAGACACAAAAAATGTGGAAAGGCGAAAAACCTGCCCCTGCCTCCCCGCTCATTTGCCCCAGACTTGAGCAAAGTTCAAAGTTCCCTAAAGAAGGGAACAGCACAAAGAAAAACAATAAAAACATTAAAATTGTAAAAAGTCTGAAGCAAATTCACGAGAAACTCAAGACCCACCACCAGAAACCATTAGCAGATGCTTCAGCAAAGAAAAACTCTCCAGTCTCCAGAGGACATGGCTTGGACCTCGTTGGAGATAAGTAACGTAAAGAGAACATGTATTCATTAAAACAACAATACTGCTGCATTTTGGGGCCCCTAAATCTTGGAGCCCCAGGCTACTGCCCCGCTAAGCCCTTTGGAAAGTCATTTCTCTCTTCATCTATATGTCTTTAACTCGCTCCTTTGTGTCTCGGCTCCGCCAGGGCAGGGAGAGGAAGCTGGATGTGGGATTTCAAAGATAATCTCCCAACCAGATGGCAAAACATCCCATATTCCTTTTGAGGTTCCCCACGTGATTCCCTGTGTAAGGGCTGGAAATGTGCGTGGTGCTGGGAGATGGAGGGGGTGTCTGTGGGCTCATACAAAATTAGTATTGTGTCACGTGACTCGGGTGCGTATCAGAGCTGCAACGTCACATCAATCCAGTGACCTGGTTAAACCCCCCAACTGAAGGAAGTGAGGGAGGGGGGAGGCTGTCAGAGCAGGGGAAGGGAGACAAAGCCTCCCGCACACTCTCACACGCTCATTCACCTCCTGAGCAGCGGACTGGAGTGTGCGTGTGCATGTGTGTGCGTGTGAGCGTTCCGAGAGGAGCAGAAATCATGGGCCAGTGTTTTCACTCAGAGGAAAGTCGAGGCTGAGAGAGGCACGTAGGGACCGAGCGTGCGCGTTCTCCACACGCACTCGCACACACATCCTTCAGTCGTGCACAACCCACGCGTGGAAGCTCCGCGTGGAGCGCAGCTGTCAGGCTGGACGGGGAGGCGAGGACACCCACCTCACACGCACACACCCATGCGCGCACGCCCGCGGAGACTCAGAGCGTGGAGCGCACCATGGTGGTCCAGGGAGCCGTGACGCCCGGGAGGAGCCGCCGGCTGATGCTGAAGCTGCCGGTGGGGACTCTGCGGAGGAACAGCGGGGACAGGGTAACATGCCTTTAACTTCGTTTCCTTGTCTTGTGTGATCAGCTGATCGTGCATGCATCTGATCGTGCATGCATCTGATCGTGCATGCATGTGTGTGAGAGAGAGAGTGGGGATTTTTAAAGCTTCTTGGCTAATCCAGTATTAGATGCGAGTTGGTTGGAAGTCAAGAGCAAAGCTTTTAATCTCCACAATGGACAATGCTTCTCAATGTTGTCTCCCTGTCAGTGCCTGTCAATCAGTGTCTTTCACTCCTCACCTTCAAGGTTACAGGGAAGTTTCTCTGTGGGGGGGGGGGGGGTGTCTTTTAGAGCAGCTTGTTTACCTGGAACTATCAGAGCAATTAATGGCTGCAGATATTTGATAGTCTCTTTATCGAGTCTGGGGCAAATGAGAGTGGAGGCAGGTGCAGGTGCTTCACCTTTCCACATTTTTTAACCCTAACCCTAACCCTAACCCTAACCCTAACCCTAACCCTAACCCTAACCCTAAGCACCTTGATAACTGTTTATCTGTTTTAACTGTGCTCTAGAAATAAAGTTGACTTGACTTTATCAACTCCAACCACCCACAGCCTGCAGCTCAGCTTGTTTCAAGCATTGAATCTGTTGGGGATTTTATTTTTTTTATTTGTTGCACGGCTGCAGTTGGTTTGTCCTCCTGGCACCAGAAGAAGCCACCATTTATGTGTTTTTGTCAATTTGGTGGGTGTGCACTGAAAGCCAGAGATAATAATTAAGCTTGGATTCGGAATGCGTTTGACGTTATAGCCTTTATGTTACTTGTACGGACAGGTTGCAACCTGCCACATGATCCAGGTCTTTTATCTCTTTAGAAAATGTGTTTACGCCACCTGAAAGTTGAGCATGTGCCTGTGTGTGTGTGTGTAAAGGTTTGCAGCTGTGTGTATGTGTGTGTGATGCACATCGGGGTTCTTTCATGTCGTAAATACACTGGTATTAAGTGAATCGGACTTAAGCGGTGTGTGTGCTGGTGATGAGAGATTCGGGCTTACGGGCCTTCCAAACTGCAGATTACCAAGTGCCTTCACACATAAGAAAGTTTTATCTCCCTTTTGAAATCTGTCTCTTCAAATGAATTCGATTCGATTTCAGGCTCAGTGACTTGCATCTTTGAGTGACTGATTTGTCTAAGAACTGTAAGCTCTTCTGAGGACTACCTGTGTCTTTGTGACTGTGTACACATGAGGATAAAGCTGTACACACACTTGCTCATAAATCACAGAGCTTGATTGTACATTGGATGAAAACAGCTTTCATTTTAATGAGCCCAGCCACAGACCCCCAGCCGTCAGCATCCTTAAGCACAATACAAACAACACCGCTGGGTTGACTGAGTTGTGCTGAATTAGGGGATTCAGAAGAAGACTAGGAGTTAGATTGTGTTCTTACAGTTTCACTATGCAAAGAACTTGGGTAGACAAACCGTGATATGACTTAAACGTAAAGGAAATTGAATATTCACTCGCCTTTTTGAGAAGATATTCCTTTCATTTGACTGGCTCATAAAACACACATATTGAATCAATCACCTTAATTAAAAGAGAATGCAGATTTTACTCACCGAGAGGAGTGGTCTCTTCTTCCCATCTTGATTGCATTCCTTTCACTTGCCTCACATTTTTCTTGCAGCCAGCTGTGAGCAGACAGATTGACAAGTACTGATTTGCATAAACTTGCTTGCAATAGTGTGTTTTAAAGCCAAAAAAAAAAAGAGAGACAGGATTCTGTAAGTGTGCATTCGCCATGAGTATAAGATCCTGAATATATTAGAGTTTGGCCACACAGGCAGAAAAAGTACAAAGTATCGAGATTAAGAATTAAAAAGAGCAATTATTTCTACTGCGATGGCAGGTAAACAAATCCCTCTGGTCTACTAATTTCTACACCACATGCGTGCGTCGTGTCTTTACCGAGACAGCTCTAAAGATTTTCATTTCTTTACACAGCTGAGGCCTTGTCCTGCTCCGACATGTCATAGTAGATAACTCAAAGCAATCACATCCAATCTCAGCCTTATGCAACTGCAGTAGCTGTACAGTCAAAAAGTGAAAATCATATACAGTATATATATACATGTATATATATTCCACAAAACATCAGTGTATAAGTGGCTAAAATAGCAAATTGGAGGACTTTAGTAGCAATTTATGCCAGATAAAATAAAATAAATGCATTTTGGCACACGTAAGCCTTTGTTGTCATACTCTTCTTCAGTTTTCAGTCAGCATGCTGTGGTTGGTGAAAGCTCATTGCCTCCGGCTAAATATTGCTCAAGTCTAAAAACTATTAGCGTTTTAACTAGCTCGAAAAATGTTAATAAAGCAAATTGCACAGCCTGCCTTTTTATATTGTCCAGATTGTAAAATGAAGAGCCATGTTTTCATCTGTGCCTTGTCACTTTTCTAATTCAGATGGATCGCCTCATGTCTGCATCAGTGGTCTGTGATGGAGCTATCACATTATACTGAGTAATATCTACAAGAAAGGATCAGCTTTGTTCACACTCAAGAACAATGGCTGATCATGGGAAAGCATGGTTACTTTAGTTACTACTGTGGAGAATAAAAACTTAACACCTTCTTGTTCTCTGAGAGTTATGGCCTTTCCTAAGCAAATATTGTTACCACTTTACAATGAGGCTCCCTTTATAGATGGCTAATAAATAGTTTATAGATACGTTATTAATTCCTCTGTAAAAACTTTATCAGTCATTGATAATTGTTCATTATGCATTAATTAGGGATGACAGAGACAAAACTGACCATGTTTCTTGCCAAATAGTGAGCCAAATCTGTTCACCTATATTTCATTTAGAGTTTTTACATTAAACATTTCAGACTAACTAACTACCTTGTAAGCACAATAAGTATTCATAAACCAAACTGTTTTAGGATATAATATTAGTTGTGAATACTTATGATGCAGCGATAAAGTACAATATTATATGCTAAAGAAATAGGTGTACAAATACTTACTGTGCTTACAAGGTAGTAACTTAGTCTGAAATGTTTAATATAACAACTCTAAATTAAATATATAGGCGAACAGATTTGGCTCACGGTTTGGCAAGAAACTGGTCAGTTTAGTTTCTGTCACCCTTAATTAATATATAATAAGCAGTTATTAATGATTTATAAAGTGTTTATAGAGGAATTAATAATGTATCTATAAACCATTTATTAGCCATCTATAAGGGAAGCCTTATTGTAAACCAGAAGTACTTGTAGTTAGTCTTTGCTCTATAATATGGTGATAAATTGCAGAGGATGTTGACATCTTCTTTTGAGGGGATGTTTTCTCTTTAGATTACCTCGGAGCAGACTGAGTTAGGATTATCTTCTGCCTTTGTTATCCTGGTATCCTGTTAAGCCGCTCAGTTCTTTTTATTACTGAATTAAGCACAAAACAAAACACATAAATGGAAGAGGGTCTCTGTCTGTCTGGCATATATATGTTCATGAGCGTGGGTTTTTGTGTTTGCCTATATGTTTAGGATGAACTGCTCACTTAGGATTCATGTTGTTGCCAGAGCACCGCTGGGGGCGAGAGGGCATTAAGGTGGGAGTGGTGGATTACTGTCAAGAGACGGAGAAGTTTGCACACAACCACGTTATGAAACGCACATTTAGAACAGGACGACAGATGAACTAAAGCAGGAATGCAATTTACCTGTTTATGCCTGAAAGCCAGAAGCAGCCAGGCAAGGGACGAGGCAGGAATACTAATCGATCCTTGTTACCTCTAAGCATTTTGTCTGCACCAATCACAGAGAAGGTCAGAGATGGACCCCGGCAATCGGTGGAGTCAGGTTGATCTAATTGTTTCGACATTAATTCATTGAAGTCCCTGGAACGTTGACATGGCCACTAAAGCACAAAAACAACACCCCGCACAAGTTTTGTTTTAATTTATTTATCACCCCCTCTGCCAGGATCCGTTTCGAGCTTTGAGCTGTTGCCCCAGCAGCTCTCAGTATTATTGATTCCCCGGGATTTCAAAATGCCCGCAGGACTGTAGGTGAGAGCTGTGGTCAGTTGGTCTAATTAAAGAGACAAAGAGAAGAAGAGGGAGAAAAGAAAGAGGCGGGAATAACACACAGCTCCTGGAGGCCTTGTACCACACCCTGTTTGGCATGAAAGGGGACCCCCTTTTCTCCCCAAGGCAGCTCAGAAAAAAGAACGTTATTGAGCAAGTGAGGAGAGAAAAGGAAGAGGGGCGCATGCAAGAGACCCCCACACTCTTCTCCTCCCCATGTCTTTCATCGCTCTGTGATATTGTTCATTTTCTCTCTTTTATTCCCCATTCAAAATCAACCCGCGGACCTACAGGCTCATGACGCAGCTGCATACAAGTTCAAAGTACATCTAAACGCTGCACGATCAAACGAGGAGATGATCGCCTACTGGCTGTGGATGCAGGCAGAAGGCAGTGAACTGCTGATAGTGTTCTCTCCATAGAGACAGACTTAGCAGGGTATGAGATTGAACATTTGTGTCCAATGCCAAAATATACCCCATAATGGATGGATAGACAGATAAATGGACGATGTCTGTCTTTGCACGTTCCCATCCGCTGTCACCTTCACACAGAGCTCGGAATGATTTCTTCACTCTCTGCTTCTCTTGTCTCAGAAAAGACAGCATGGGATCCTTAAAAGAAGCAGGAATGCAGAGCGTGGAAAAAAAACAGGGAGGAAAAGGAGTGTGGGTTGATGGGAAAGAATTGGAATTCTGTCTCCCCCTAAAACAGGAAGTGGAGACCCCCAAAATATCCCAGCACAATCTGTGTCCTTTGTTGCACCAAGTAGCACGTCTCAGTGAAAACAGAGGCACTGTCTGTCTATGACTCGCTCATATAACAGAGTTTATTCATAGCTCATGTGTTTTTTTGTTTTTGTGTGTGTGACAGTGTAAGAAAAATGAAAGGAAGAGGTGGGTGATTGTTGAGACTTATTCAAAGATAGTAGACGCAACAATATGTGCCTAAATGAGCGACAAAAAGAAAGAAGAGTTAGAAAGAGATGCCGTCTCTTGTTTTCCAGTGGGTATTCTGCAGTAACGTAGTAATCCTCATTAATATTTATCTGCGAGGCAAAGTGGAGAGAATGATTAGCTCGTGAGAGTTCACGTGCGTCCATGCTTTCTTGAGTAAACCCCTCCTGTTATGCATGTAACATAATACAGAATAAAACACAAAAACTGGGTCAACTTTTACACTTCAGAGACTCCCGACACTTCAAAGCACTAATGTCGTCAGAAGTGTGTTGTTCTTTGCTCACATGCAGAGGGTTTCTTGTTTGAGTTGTTCCAAACTGCAGCTCGTGGCGCACACAAAGATAAGTCTCCCTGCTGTCATCCTTGTGTTCAGCTACATTGCATTATGTCATTGATTTTCCTGCCTGCACTTCTAATACAATCACATTAAAGGCGACTGATTGGAATTGAATTTCAGTCTGGCGCTACTTCGGTCACTCACAATCTTTCTTTCTGTGACAGCAGCTTGAAAACAAACCTAAACATTAAACGTGAACAAGCTAAGAGGCTGGGGTTATTGTTCAATTAAAAGAGAGGAAACTGTTTCAGGGAATTTATCTGGCCTCAGTTGCGGATGTTCTCCTGAATTCACTGTGCACGTGTGACCCATTTCCATCCATCGCTCTCCTCCTTTCTCCCCGTCTGATTTGCCTGCGCTCCAGTGCAACACGCCTGAGTGAAGATCAGAGAGCAGCAGGAAGATAGTGAGATAGAGAGAGATGAGAGGGAGAGATTAAAAGGGCAGCACGAGGGGGAGAAAGTTAGAGATTACAGAGTGAGAGTTTTCACTTCTGTCCTGTTCGTGTCCAGGCTGGAGTGACCTCACAACATAGAGTTTATATCGTCAATAATATCAGCTTAAGTGTATTTTTGAATCTGTCCACCACAGTGCTAAAAATAAAGCTCCATGTCTTCTTCTCCCCATCTTGTTACTGTGGTAATGGCCAGCCAGCTGACACTGGTCACGTCTGTTTAAATCACAGCGCTGGTCTGACCTTTCCCAGAATTCAGCGAGACATTGCAAACACAGAGAACCATGGGAACAGAGCACTGTCATACCTAACCTCTCACCTCCCTCCTTACCACAGCAAATATTTACACCCCCATTATAAATTACAGTTGCTGAGGGGTTGAGCATCTCCAGGCTAGCGCTGTTTCATTTTGGAAATTCACACCGTAGAAACAGAGCACATTCCTCATGGGTTTCTCAAGACACAGCGAAAGCACAAGAAAAGGCCCTGAGAGAGAAGGACAGCTTAAAAAGTTGATTTTATTCTTGCTATTATGGATTATTGCGACGTCCAAAAATGTTCGGTCAGGTCATCTGGACGGTTTCTTTTTTTGATGAGATGTTTCATCCTTCATCCAAAGGACTACTTCGATCTGAGGAGACACCAAACAAACAGTCCCTCAAGCAGCGCACTCCCATAGTGGAAAAAAACAGTTTGCTGGTGACAAGATGGCCTCCATCATCTGGTCTCAAAGGGATGAGCCTCCTCCATCTTATCACAAGCAAACTCTCCCC
>JARVGQ010000002.1:22610876-22621462 GCA_031762355.1 Hypsolebias martinsi | reverse complement strand
GCCCTGCAGCTGGAAGCTCTGCAGCTGGAGGCCCTGCAGCTGGAGGCCCTGCAGCTGGAAGCTCTGCAGCTGGAGGCTTATCGGACGTGAGCCGGATTAGGAGGCAGCAGGTAAGGAGGAGGAGCCTGCCCTCACAAACTGATCTGATCTCCCCCACCTCCTCACCCATCCTGAAATGAGATTAGACATGGGAGAGGAGGAAAGTGAGAACGGGGGCAGGAGGGGGTGCCTGGCTTTAGGTGTTCCCTCAGAGCCTTGTCCTGCTCGGCCTGGGAGGGTAGGAGTCAGAGCCGGGACAAAAGCCATGAAGATGGTTCCCAACCAGCGCTGAATGGGGACACTGTTGGTGGCAGGGGCTCATTGAAAGGCCGGCCCGGGGACATTGTCCTCCAGATCCACAGAGGAGAAAGGAGTTCGCTGGTGGCTGCCAAAAGGTTAGGGTGCTGCTGAAAGGAGGGGGCCGTTATTCACCGGCCTTTAGAACCAGCAGCCTCTGTCTCCTCCTCCTGCTCCGGAGCTGCGCACGACAGCTCCCAAAACCTCTGAGAGCGAGGAGCGACGCTCCCAACTCCCCTCACTCACACGGACTGGAACACTGATGGACCGGACCGACAGTAAACACTCACCCCCCCAAAAACAGAGACGCAGTCAAATCACAGTCTTATTACTCCACGTTCAGAAAGAGTCCAGCTCTGCAGAAGATACGAGACACCAGGAGACACCAGGAGACACACAGAGACACCAGGAGACACACAGAGACACACACAGAGACACACAGAGACACAGAAACACCCAAAGAGACACACACAGACACACAGAGACACACAGAGACACACACAGACACACAAAGAGACACACACAGACACACAGAGACACACAAAGAGACACACACAGACACACAGAGACACACAAAGAGACACAGAGAGACACAGAGACGCACACAGAGACACACAGACACACAGAGACACACAAAGAGACACACAAAGCGACACACACAGACACACAGAGACACCCAGAGACACACAAAGACACACAGAGACACACAGAGACGCACACAGAGACACACAGACACACAGAGACACACACAGAGACACACAAAGAGACACACACAGACACACAGAGACACACACAGACACACAGAGACACACAAAGAGACACACAGACACCCAAAGAGACACACACAGACACACAGAGACACACAAAGAGACACACAGACACACACAGAAACACCCAAAGAGACACACACAGACACACAAAGAGACACACACAGACACACAGAGACACACAGAGACGCACACAGAGACACACAGACACACAGAGACACACAGACACACACACACACACAGACACACACAGACACCTACTGATGTAACATTCTGATCCGGTCTCCTTCAGTGAACTTGCAGCGAGGTCAGAACGGGACTTTCTTAAGGCAGCCCTGCCAAGCAGAATGTCTGACAGGTTTTAACATGATAGTGTGGCCCAGCACGAGGCAGGGTCCAGGTCAACCATGAATGTCCCAGATAGAACAGGGTCCTGGTATGGATCGAATGACCTGCTCTAACAGAGACCTGGACTGAAGGGACGAGTACAAGACCAGGACCTCTCAGATTCAGCAGAGGTAACTAGGGTCTCAGCGGGTCTCAGGGAGTCTCGGGGGTGGAGTCTTAGGGGGTCTCAAGGAGTCTCAGGAAGCCTCATTGGGTCTCAGGGGTCTTGTGGAGTCTTGGGTGGGGGTATCAGTTGATCTCAGGGAGTCTCAGGAAATTTGGGGGGTCTCAGGGATTATCAGGGGTGCCAGGGAGTCTCAGGGGGTCTCAAGGAGTCTTAGGGGGCCTCAGGAACTGTTAGGGAGTCCCAGGGGGCCTCATGGACCTTCAGCCTCCCTGGGGAGTTGTGGCGCAGAGGTTAGAGACGTGGGCCTGTGATCAGAAGATCGCCGGTTCAAGCCCCGGTGCCAACAACATCAAAAAATGTGGGTAGAAAAAGGTGAAACGCCCACACCTGCCTCCACCCTCATTCGCCCACTCTGGGCCCCTGAGCAAGGCCCTTAACCCCCAACATCTGCTCCCTAACAGGTCTCTCTTGAAAATGAGTTGTCATGGCTCAATGAGACTACCTTTTTTTTATTTATTTGTTCATTTTACATTAAAACCAAAAGATAAAGAAAAAAATAAACCATTTTATATAATATATAAAGAATTTATAAAATGAAAGGTGACAGAAAGAAGAAGAAATCTTATTTTATCTGCCCCTTTTATCAAAACAATGAAGTTCAAACAATCAATTCAAACCATAAACGTCTATAAATACCAGATCAAAGAAATAACTTTTCACAATCTACAATTATCTAGAACATTAACACCCAACTAAAAGTTTTAGTATCTTAACAACATTCTAGTTTTAATAATTTTTTTGAACATAATCACAGAGCCTACAACTTTAACATCATTTCCCAAACCATTCCACAATTCAGCTTCCTGTATTGAAGTTAAATATTAATCGCCTACCTACTCTACTGTTATAAGCATGTGTGGTCAGTTGCCAGAATTATAGAAATATTAGAAGCAAACTGACATTAAATTTAGCACATTGAAGGGTAAGTTCTTCCAAAAGTTTTTCAAAACTTAAGTAGAGAAAGTATAATTTGCTTTGCAAGTGATTCCTGAAGTTTAGGAGATGTTCTGAATGCCTACCTGAATAATCTGAGTAACAGCTGGTGTCAGCTGAACACATTTTCAACACATATTGTAAACATAATGTGTATTTTTACCTTTTTTCCAGGCATCAGTCTGACCCCGCTGCGTAGGAGCACTGAAGAAGAGATGTTTACCTCTCAGAGCAGAATCGATACAAGTAGTGTTATGTCATTTATCAATCATACACACAATATACTAATAATCAGCAACTTTGATACTAACCATTTTTATTTTAGGGCCTTCCTTGACCCCATTAAAAAGAAGGCGTCCACACGAAGGCAGACATGATTTAGGTATTTGCATGGTGTTACTTTAAGTGTGTGTGAATGTTATGATTGAGGGTCTGTGGTGGGGTCTGTCCTCTGCAGTGTAACTTTGGCACCAGACAAACCAAACAAAGAATGTTGAGCTGCAGCCAGCATTCTCGCAGCGCGGGGCAGAGCTGGTTCAGAGCACCACAGCTGTATTAGGCCTTTTCACACTCTGTAACACAGTGTGGACGTGCATGTGTGGATGTGCATGGGTGTTTGAAATCATAGCTTTTAATGTGTTAGGAAGGAAGATGGACAGTATGAGCATGCCAACTATGGCATTTCTGAACCATCAAATTAATTTATATGTTTAGAGTAGTGGTGGCGCAGAGTTCAGAGAAGGGGAGCCTGTGATCAGAAGGTCGTTGGTTCAATCCCTGAGACCAACAACATCAAAATGTAGGTGAGGAAGGTGAAGCACTCACACCTGCCTCCACCCTCATTTGCCCCACTCTGGGCCCTTGAGCAAGGCCCTTAAACCCCACCATCTGCTCCCCCAGGCACCCTAGACATCAGCTCTCTGCTCCACACAGAGGGCTGTGGTAGCTCAGTGGTCTGTGGTTGCATCAGGAAGAGCATCCAGTGTCAAAACAGTCGCCAAGTCTTTGTGCGAGTTAGTTTGCTGTGGTGCACCCTGAAGAAGGGAGCAGCCGAAGGAAGGAAAAAATATATATTTATATGTTTATCTTTTTTGTATTTCTGTATTTTCATCTTATTGCTGCCTTCTGTAGCTCAAACGTTTCACTGTGGCTGTTTTATAGTGCCATCCTACTGCACTGTATTCATGTGAATTATTGTTTGTTTTACCTCGCAGCCAAATGCTTTTTCCAGCGTCCATCTTTTTCCCATTACGCAACATGCTTTTTTCACCAGTTTCCATTTTGCAGTATTGTTTTTCATGCTCTAACTTTATATTTTGAATTTCTGCTGACGGTACAGATTCTTCTGTTTGTTAACTTTTCTTAGCTAAAATGATGCATCATTTCTCTGTATGTTATGACTTACCTGCTGTACATGGTCACTTGATATTTTGATGGTTTTAAAACTCATACCTAACTTAAATTGTGTTTAATGTTTTAAATACAGAGAGAAGAGGAAGGAGCACCGATGACAATCAGTCAAAGATGAGCTCAGACTTCAGTTCATCTCTAACAGTTTGTAACAGTCTGATACTTTATGAAAAGATGAACTAAGAAGCAGTCATCATTGTTACGTTGAAGTTTTTTATTTATTTGTTTGGTTTTTCATGTGTGAGCTAAAATCTCAACTCTTTTTTTTTTTCTTCCACTTTTAAGTTTTTGTTTCTTCTGCTTTCTCTTTCCGATAGAGGAGGAAGAGGCAGGACTTCAGCCATGAGGAGATCCATTACCTTCTGTCTGGAGTGAAGAAATACGGCTCCTCCTGGAACTCCATCTTGTGGTCGTATCCCTTTCAGCCTGGACGCACAAATGTTGATCTGGCCAAGAAATACAGGAGGATGATAGTAAAATCCAAAGTTTTAAAGTGAGATCATCTGATTCTATAAGCTTATCAATCATTATATTTCTGTTTTTTTTTTTTTTTTTCCTTTTTCTCAGAAATAAAAATCCTAAAGAGTGTCATCCAAGCTCTGAAATCTTGGGACACCCTGATGACAACGACCCTCTAAAACTCAATTTCTTGGCGAGTCTGCAAGACTGTTGTTGTGCTCATTAAAATATACACCGCTTTTAAATTAATATGAAATATACACTTCATATAACTATAATTTACTTAACTGCTAGTGTTTATTTGGTTTTATAAAACCTGCTATAAGTTATAAAACTTGCTTTAACAATTTTTTATTTTACAGATATTGCAAAATTTTTTGAAAACCATTTTTGCTGTTGAGCATTTATTGTTATTTAATACATATACAGTATATTTATTTAAAAAGTTTATTGCACAACTATAACTGTCAGATAGTCATATTTATTTGTACATATTTGCTGTTTAGGCTGTTCCATTAAGCTTTATTTGAGAGTATATCAGAAATATTTACATGTTATCATTCCTGCTTTTGTTGTTTAGGATCACTAACTGGTAAATATGCCACAGTGTTTGTTCGAGTAAAGGCAGTTAAAACATGCAGTCGTGAGCATTTTAATTTCATATTATTCTAAAGAACGAAGAAAAGCAGAAGACTTGTTTCTTCTCCCTTGCTTAGACCTTTAAAAATCTTCTTTTCTAGCTCCTTGACACGTGATCCGACGGAAGCAAATACCAAGTTCTGTTTTCTTTGTGTCTGTGCGTTGGCCATCACAGTTCAGGGAGAGACAGGAAATCGACGAGGGGAGCGATGACTCCAGTCCAGCACTCTTGTTTATCGAGCTGAAAGGCTGTGGTATGACAGGAATCACAAATAGCACAAATCATGCTGCTCATCTGTTGTGTGTGTGCATCAGAAGCAGCTCAGTCTGCAGACTTTACCAGTGCTGAGCTGGACTGAGATCATTGTCTAAAGAATGCCTCTCCCACTCTAAGGGGACTCACTGGTATGTTGTCAAAACCACGGGATTTACCCATTTGCCATGCTCTGACTCAGAGGCTGTTAAAGTTAGGTGTGCCTGGACTGTTTGTATCATGTCCCTACAGCCTTTGTCAAATGGAACATCCTGCTTTGCATGTTTCAGTAAATGTAAAAAAAAGTGTTGCCGAAAATTGACAAAGCTGCTAGAGTTGTTTTTTTATTCACTTTTTGTTTCTCTTTACGTTGAGGCTTTTCGTGCTGATTCTCTGCTTGTTCAAGATGTTGGGATAGCAGAGCAGTGAGGGCAGGGGGAATGTGCTGGGAGAGGCATCTGAGGAGCAGATTTCTCATGGACTGCAACGCAGACCCACTAAAGACTTTTGACCCAGGCCCCCCGAAAACCTCCTTCCTCTGGAAAGAATGTGGCCCGGTCTCTCCCCCTCCTTACATCTTCGCTCCCATGAGACGGGTAAAATAAAATAAAAAAACTGCAGTTTGTCCATGTTTGAACTCCCATAGAAGTACAAGCATAATATGCTGTTACAAAAAACTATTCAAATACGTGCGTGTAGCTGTTTGACATGTGCTCGTAGCTTTTTAAAAAAACATTTTGGTCATTCCTGCTTGATCACCTTCGCCTGCTATATATGTATTTGTCTTCAATCTATAATTTCCCACACTTCCAGTAAAATAAATGGACCATAATGCAGCTATACTGGTTTTATTTTCACAAGCATCTTCAATAAAAATGACCAACGTCCAAACATTGTTGTGTAAATACATAAATATTTTAGGCACTTCTTTTCTGTTATGCTGGAATTCACACACTGCCAACGTGTTTGGCGGCCATTTCTTCTCGTATCTGATGCTTTCATTGGTTTGAGTGCTGTACCACTCCTCGTACATAAACTAAAGGTTCTTGTAAGGAAATTGTCTTTTTCTTCAGTGTCCTGCAAGAGTTTATATTTACTTGGTGAGTTTGCTCAGAGGAAAATCTCTGTTGTCTGTGGCGCTTGTAGTTTGTGTGCTGCTGGAACCGGTTTGCACCTCTTCTCTAAACTGGTTTGAGTAAAATCAGAAAAGCCTCAACATTCAGCTTATTCCAGCAGTTTTAACAGCAAAATAACCTGTATTTGTTTTTAATAGGACACTTTGGGTGATTAAAAAAAAAATCCATTCATAATCAATATACTGTAAATTGTTGAAAGTTGCTCAAAATCCTCTTCAACCGATTCACATCAGCTCGATGGACGCGCTCACGTCTGTGAAGGGAGTGTCATCTGGCATCTTGACTTCGCTCTGAATGAGGTCATTCAGAAGGTCATTTCCTTCAAGCTCGAGGTTTTTCAGGCCGTCGCAAACGTTTTCATCAATGACCTCACTCCCAGGCGTCTTCATACACCCTGCAGCCTCCACCTCAATCTGCTTTTCCACGAACTCTGATGTTTCTGTGAAATTTTCTGGCTCCAGTGAGGAGCCCCCAGCAGGCTCAACCCTCCCTTCACGCTGCTCAGCTGCTGAGATGTTCGATGACTTGCCTGGATTGAGGGACGCAGGGATGGAAGCTGGTGCAGAAGCTACATCAGGGACACTCGAGTCGATCGAATGGGGGAGAGATTCTTGGTTGAGCAGGTCCGTGTGCTGCTCCAGCGGTTCTGCTGTGGTTGGTGCTGGCTCTGAGATGAGCTCAGCTTCTGCCTCTTGGTGTGAGGAAGACTCTGGTTCAGGCTTCAGAGCAAGCTGAGCTTCAGCAACAAGTGCTGGTTGTGCAAGCCCTTCATGTTCTGGAGGTTCCATGTCTGGAATCAGAGGTTCAGTCTGGACTGGAGGTGGTGTTTCCTTCACAGTCGACTCCGCATCGTTTGGGGGGACTAACACAACGGGACTCGCTACCTCCTCACTCCCTGAAACACACTCATGTTTGGGTGAACAGGCCTCTGTTGTCCCTGACTCATCGTCCATCACATCCAGCTTCTCGGCCTCGACGGAGTCCTGAGTCTGTGTTAGCTCAGGGTTTTGGTCTTGGTCGGTTCTTGCTGCCTCAGTTTTCTGCTCAGTGGCCACAGCAGCACAGCTGGCTGGGGCATCTCTCCGTCTACTGAACCGGTTTCCCATGATCAACCTGTACAAGGAGGCAAAATAAGACAGAAATATTTATACCATTATTTACAGTAAATGCAAACATTATTAGGAATAATTAAGGCACTCCTCTTTGTAACTTTGCAGTTTATTCGATTCAGTGTGGTTCGGATAATCCAAATTGCTCGGGGTTATAAAATCTAAATAAAAACAGGAAGACTCTTGAAGTCATCAGGGTTTAATTAAGTGGGTGAGTAGAAATTTTCCATATCTCCTTCCTGCACGAAGCATCTGCAGCTTCAGGAGACCAATCTGAAGTCAAAGTTAGACACTTGATATGCAAAAAAAAACAAAAAAAAACACTGATACCTTTTGTTTCAAGTTTATAGGCTATATATAAATTACACACATTGCTCGAGGCGCCTCCACTGATAGATTAACTGTTATTTAGATGTTGGCCATTAATTGTAAAACCACCAAAAAGAAAAACTCATTTTTGACGACCTCGCCTCCAGTTCGTGCTGGAAAAGTTAAATCTCTAAAGTCCTCAGCATTTCTAACGTCTTCACTTAGTTTTATTCAAATGATATAAAAGAAGCGGAATCATCACCCACCTTTACCTTTACAGCCTCTCTGTGTTGGAGCTGAAGTTATTTAAAAAAAAAAATCGCAGTCTCAGCAACAGGACCACTGTGCGTCTTGATGAGCGTCCGCGGGGCCGAGCCTGCTTGCCGTGCGCGCCCGCGACTCGTTTACGTACGAGCACGCAGCCCATAGAGGGGGGAAAAAAAAAACAAAACATTGGTATGGCGCCATCTGCTGGCCAACATTGAGCAAGGCGTCATGAAACATGGTGCAACAACTGCTCTGCTGGGACCTTAAAGAACTTGAATTTTTTAAAAAGACTATTTATTTTTGTAACAATGTGATGCATGTAAAAGAGACATACTCCTGTTTTTAGTTTTCTACATTGCCTTATAATCTACCTGTTTTTTTTTTTGTTGCTACTTTTTCCTTTTGACTGTCCTTTTGGTTGCCATTTTATTTTTGTAAAAATAATTAAATTTGTATGCCTCTTTTATGACTGTATATTGTTGTCGTTGTTGTCCACTGTTGTCATCAAACTTTGTTAAAATCATGTCTCTTTTGTAAATGAATCCCTGAGGCTCAGTTGTATTTAGATTTTTGTAATTACAGTATCTATATTTTTAGGTAAATTGTAGCACTTGGCAACTGTCTGTTTAAAAAATTCAAAGTAGTGCTGGAGGACTGAATGTTATGCATTTAGCAACTAAACCAGGAGGGCTCAGTCCTGGTCCTGGACAGTCAGCCACTATCCTGCATGATTCTGCTATTTGTCTGCTCCAACACACCTGATTTGAATCAATAAGTGAGTAACGAGCTTCTGCAGAACACGCAAAAGTAATTCAACCTTTAAATCAGACACACTGGAGCAGGGAAACAAGTAAAATATGCAGGATAATGGCCCTTCTAGGATTGGACACCCCCTGAGCTAAATTAATCTCATCAGTTACATTTACGCCCCCGAGTTTTTGCCTCCATTTTGTCACATATAGTCACCATCATTTTCTTTATATTTGCTTTTGTAGGCTTGATAGAAAGACAAACATGTGTACAAAGAATGAAAATACAAAATATATAAAAAAAAATGCTCATGTAACTTGGGATTAATGCTTTAAGGAAATAGAGGATTTTGTTTAAAACAAGTTTATTTCAGCTGAGTTAGGCTACAGTTTGTTCTTACTTTTTGTTACTACTTCTCCATTTTCTCTCATTTTCACAAACATAAGAAATTAAAACAACAAATCAAGACACTTTTCACAATTTATTTCAGTCCCAGATCATTAGTCTCTTTTAATCCTTGATAACATTTACAAGTTTTAAAATGAGCACTACTTGGTTACATTTAAAATAATTTAACTAGTGCACTGCACTTAAAGTGAGCCAGCAGGTGTTGAGGCTTCTCCTGCTCGTGGTGACCTCGCTGACGTTCTTTTGTGCTGTGTACATCTCCTCCAGTGAAATCCTCATCAGCCTTTTTTTGTCAGACAACTCAATATGAAGAATTATTAATTAACCTGCAGAAGATCTCAACCAAGCTGACTCCAAGATAAATGTTACTGACAACACTGATTACCTTTTGTCGTTGGGCTCCAGTTGTGCTTGTGCCCTGTTAGCAAGCTTTTACTAATCAAATAAAGCAATTTTTTAAACCGAAGAGTTGTGTTTAGTTGAAAATACAGACTGATCTCTTGTAAATGTCTATCTTGAGCTGCACTAGTCTTTAAAACAAGTTTAAAATTTGCCACAAAAACCTTGAACTACAGGTCCAACTTTCAGCTTGATCAAGTAAAAAAAATTTCCCGCACAAGCTGTAAAGCATCGTCCTCTTCCGCTGCAGCTTCTGGTGTCTGTTTTGTTTCTTTTATAACGTTCAGATCAGTGTTTATGGGTCCACAATAACCCTGAGCTGCTTCTGATCTCGTCTCTGCCTCAGGATGCTGCAGGTTTGTCGTATACGGGACAGTTTCAACCTCTGCAACGTTCAAGTCTGTTTCTGAAACATATTCCAGCTCAACAGAACGGTCCGAGGACTCATCCTCCAAAATCTCCGCCAAAGGCTTTGCTGTCATCGGTGAAATACTGAGTTTTGCTTTGGGTGCTGAGGTGTCCTTTGCCTGCTTTTCAACCTGTGTGTGCGGAGAGAGAAAAAAAGCATTCATTATAAAAGTTCAGGGAGCTACCAACAATTTTATGTGTACAAGTATTGTAATTAGGGAGTGAGTTTGCATTTTGTTAAACCTTTTCATTGTTTTATTGCGTGATTTAAAAAAAATGAAGTATAAGATTACAAATATATTGTGGTTCAATATTTCAATATTTAAATCCTATATATAGTTAGCTGCCAAATCTCGGTCCAGGGGCCTTTCTGGGTGGAGTTTGCATGTTCTCTCCGTGCATGCGTGGGTTTCCTCCGGGTGCTCCGGT
>JARVGQ010000002.1:22502334-22513277 GCA_031762355.1 Hypsolebias martinsi | reverse complement strand
AGGCGTTTAAAAAGACGTGACGGCCGCCATGTTGGATTTTAGTTTCGTTTTCGCCGCACCGGGAGCCGGTTCCGGTATCCGGCTTTTTCGGTATCCGGCAGGGCCGGTGGAACGGAACTCGGCCGGATACCGGGGACCACCTGTATTTCCATAAAGTGCCCCATTTGTTGCACTGCAGACAGTCCAAATATAACATATCCAAGAAGTCTTGTAATAAAGTACAATACTGTACTACGAAAACTAAATACCGGTTCATGAAAGTAAATACTACTATGGTAAACGGAAGGCTTAATTATCTGTGCAATAAACATGTAATAGCTTTCGGTATCAGTGTTATCAGCATTTCCTTTTTTATTTTTGAATTATTGTCCAAATAAACCCCTATATGAGAAATACCTACTGAGTCTGCATCTTGGACATGTGTTGGCAAAAAGAAAGCTACAAAAGGAAAAATCTTCTAATAGGAACACAGTTGTGGCCAGTTGACCTTTTGTGTGATCCGTCTGCGATCCGCTGCACCATCTGCCTCTCACTGTTCATCTCTCTTTGCTCCCCTCCCCTTTAAAAGACGGTCTGTGCTGGCTGCAACATTCATGCTTAAGCATTCTGAGGGAGTGCAGACACACTCCAAAACTTCTTAATGGGCTGGCTAAAAATAGCTCAGGCTGGATCTGACTGGGCTGATTCAGGCAGCTGTGAGTCATTCAATCGTGCCATTATGAAGGAAGAGCAAGAGAATGGAGTTAACAAGCATAAAGAAAAGTAAATGTTTGCACATTTTTTAACAAAGTGCCCATTAAAACTTGTTTAAAAAGTGTTGCTTTTCCTTTAGATAAAACAATGAATTTAATAATGCTGTGAGAGGTTGCAAGCTCTTTGAGAACATTCACCGCTGCAGGACAGTCTCCAAAAAAAGGCTTTGGAAACGACGCAGAAGGGCAAGTTATTTGTATCACTGTGTTTTTTTTTTTAACTAGAAAACAAACAAGGGGCATGGTTTTCCCGCTGGAGGGCTGAAACATCCCAACGGATTATTAAAAAAAAGAGATTAACAGTGCCATTGCAGAAAATGACTGGCATGACAATTTGTTTGCATCATTAGACAAGGAAGAGCAGTTAATAGTCACATCATTATCCCCTCTGTTGCTGCGAGTAAACATCAACTATTGGCCCCAAGAAAGAGGTCATCAGCACGTGTGCTGTGTGCACATGTGACAGAGGCTGTGAGCAAAGAGGGAGAAAAATAGTTTCAGTTTTGTATGACTATTAAATATTCTTGTTCTTGTCTTCGAGTCATTGTTTATTAACTTTAAACAGCATTAAAATACAGACACATCACTCCCCACAGCCACATATCAGCACTTTACCATCATTCATTGCAGCCTTAATGGAATCAATCAATACTCTGTTGTTTGCCCTTCTTTTTGTTATCAGTTGCTCGTGTTGTCTTTGCTGCATGTAGCATTTTTTTTTGTCTTTAGCTGCTACAATTTGCCCTTGTGTCCCATCACCCTTCCTTCTCTGTCCCCGAGCATTGGCTGAAGATGAACTGCTGGTTGTGGGCAGCTCTGGCTGTGCTGAGGGAGAGAGGAGCAGAGTGGTGACAGATAAGAGCCAGAAGAATCAGAGATAGTTTAAACTGCCTCTTTCACATGGCCACCTGCTTCCTTTCACTGTCTTTTTCATTTTCTGTCCCTCTGAATGAAACTACTTTTATTCTGCCCTCCCACTCCCCCACAATTTTTCATCACTGTTCTTTCAAACCTGGCAGAGAAGAGACGGAGGCAGGGGCAGATAAAGAGATACCACTTTCAGAGTCATGGCTCATGGTGATGTGCAGTGGTGGAGAGAAACTGAGAGACAGTGGGAACGAGAGAGAACACTTAATAGTATTTGGGTTACCTAATTGTGGAGCATGCCGTCTTTCCTGCTTCACTACGCTGAGACACATTGCCCTCACTGTCAGTAACGTCTCAATGGCTGCCTCCAGATAAACAGCTCTGTGTGTGTGTGTGTCCCAGTGAAAATGTTATTGTGTAATCCTGTGATGCACCAATGTTGCATCTCTCCTGATGAATATCAGGACGAGATTTGTTTGAATTAATTCTTTAGATTATTACAAAAGATTTATTTAAGAAGGATGTATTTTATTCAATAATATACTAATTTGGTTTAAATTATAATTCACATAAATGCAAGAAAAAACTGTGTCTGGGAGGATGGATAAAGATGGTTGGAGCACTTTTAAAACAAACAAAAAAAAAGATATACGAGTTCAATTTTTCTGGATTTATGACTGAGTTGAGCATCAGTATCAAAACCCACTCCTGTCCTTCCTCTCTCCTTTCTTCCCTCTTTTCCTCAAAGACATGCCTCACCATCTCTGCTGTCTCTTAGAGTATACTACACCATTTGTCTCCCTGGCTATCTGGCCCTTTCTTTCCTTCCTTTCCCTATTTTTTTCCCCCTCACAATGCATTTAAATTGGGTCTTTAAATATTCCAGCTGTTCTCATCTCTTTACACCTAGTTTGAGGTAACCTCAATCCCTCAACAATGTTTCAAACTAGGAAAAGGACTCAGCTGCCCCAGAAAGATGCCAACTTATCTGACAAATAAGAAACAAGGAGGATATTTATGACAAAAAAATGTCCTTGTCCTTTTTCAAATACTGTATATGTATGTGCTGCAGTGCTAAACAATCCCACGAGATGGCCAGATGGCTTCCATGATGTTTCTTTATGATGCTCTGTGGAGCTTAGTGCCACACGCATTGTTGCCCTTGAAACCACACCAAACTAAATGTGCCATCTGTTAGTTAAACGACTGTCTAAGCTGGAATATGGCCACATGAATCTGATTTATCCCCAATTGTTTACAAAAGTTGCAATGTTTACAATAATTTCTGCTACCATAGCATGAATTATCTGGTTATCATGGTAGGAAAGAGTATTTCACAGATGGTAGGGATCATCATCATCAGTGCCTGAATGCTTTTTTATTTTTACAGTGTTTTTATTCTTAGTTAAGTTCTTCCTGTGTACGTTTAATGTAGACACCATCAAACCTTAGTGCAGCAGAAATTATCTTTTAAAGAGATGGTGAAAAGCAACATTAGTCTTTACAAATATCAGAGCATTTCTCCAGATAATCAGAGGTCTTCATTTCAAGGATTAAACATCAAAAACAAAAGCAAACACAAAATGTCCTAAAATAAAAACACAAAAATGCATGTCGTCCTCTGCTTTTCAGACCAAAATTTTAATCAAAGATTCCATGCAATCTTTTAGTGACTGAAAAATGTTTGTAATGTCTCATAGCTACAGCCACACTAAACTTTGGCTTAGTATTTTTTTAAATTAAGTTTTAATGTTAATCAAAGAAAGCAATGCCATGGAAGAAATGATACAAGCATTTCTGTTGTAAGAAGATTTTATTTTATTTTAATTTATTTAGTAACTTTTATTTAACCAGGCAAATTCCAACAAGATCACAGATCTCTTTTGCAAGGGAGGCCTGTAGTCTGTAAATGTTATACAGTATGCCTAATCTAAACATTGTGGTTATGATCAGTTAATTTTTACCTATTAGAACAAAAATTGTACTGCAAAAATATTTACTGGTAGTTTTTAGGATTTTACTTTTAAAGAATATTGCAGGATCATTGACTTTTGACATGACTTGGCTATATAGTACCCTGCCTCTTGCAATGACTGCTGGAGATAAGATACCAGATCCCCTGCAACCCGGGACAGGAAAAAAGAGAGTAAAAGCAGATGAATGCATGGACGGATGGAGTATCATTTTACCCTTAAGTTTAAAGTCACCAAAAAATCTGTAACTTTTTTTAAATTTAAAAACTTCTTTAATGTTGACAAGTTGTTGTTTAGTGTACTGGTGAATCCTGTAAAAATGTTCCTTAATTGTCCACATGTTCTTAACTTTAATTAAACTAACCAATCTTTCCGGTGTACCTGAATTTAATTAGGTTCTAATGAAGTGCCCCTAAAAGCCCGGTGGAAACAGGACAGCATGGAAGGCAAATGTCAACAAATGAAGCAGGAAGAAAGTGCATTAGTGGATTGCTTGATGTTGGTATTTAATGTCAAATGTTATGCATTTGCAAAAATATTTTATTTGGTAAACATGTATTTTAACGTAAAAACAAGCCGTCATTGGAATTTTGTAATGAAGCCACACAATTTAGGACAGAAAAACATTAAATTAAAAATTAATTTAAAATGTTAAACTTCTTTAAATTTTCTTTTTACATTTCTGAAACTTAAAGCTTTGGTTTTTTGCAACAAAAATACTGAATTAAGCAGATAATTGAATTGAATATAAATCTTTATACATTTTTACTTAAAAAGCTCAAGTAAAGAAGAAGAGACATGTTTTTGTTGTTATTGTTGTTTTCAGTTTTAGACCAGTTTCACACTGCTGCATCATCCTTGTTGATTGGCACATGTACTTGAGGCAGTACGACCAACAAAGAGCAGGTACTGGCTCATATGTGTTGGCTCTGAATGGTAGCTTGGTGGTGTTATATCTAATATATTTGTATGTGAGGAGACACAACTGTCATCGAAAGGAGTGGAGCAATTCTGTTGCTGACCGTGTCTTTTTAAGTGCACACTGCACACGTGTGTGTGTAGGTGTGGATGAATAAACATCCAGAAGTCTTACCAAGCCTTGGGTCAAACTGTCTCATCTGAACTTCTTCCACGCAGTCTGCAGGGAACCAGCCCGTCCTCCCTTTGACCGTGCCTTCCCAGAAACCTCCTTCACCTATACTTAGCACTGTCAAACAAAGAAAGAAGGTTGGTTTAGGTCAAATTACCATAACAAACTGCTACGTCTTTACTGTGATGATGGAGAGACAGCAGAGTGATGGTGGATCACCCAAAAGCAACAAAAAAAAAGTCAGTGTTTTCTGAGTTTATATCTAAAATTGTTGAAAGTGCACAATGGGAAAGGGAACAACGAACAAGACAATCTTTTTATTTCACAGCTCTACAAATTTTACAGCAGAAAAATATCGAAAGGGGAAACAATGTGCCATATAAACACGCCTGTGCTTTCAAAAGTAAAAAAATAAATAAATAATAATAATAATAGAAAGACAAGCAGACTTGAGAGTGAAAGTGTGGGGATTTATGAAAGGAAGATGGTGAAACAGAGCAAGAGGGTGAGAAAAAGAAAGAAAGATCCCTTCTAACTTCCGCCGTGATAATTAGAGATGAATGTATAGTTGATATTGATCTTCCCTGCAGGGCTGAGCCAGCACGCTAATTTCTACAGCACTCATCTATTATCCCAGCAAGCTAACAGACACACCCGTTCACACACACACAGACTCCTCAGAGATCACCAGCTGGAACTGAGGCTTTGCCTGAGTGAGCCCTTCTTCCACACTGGTTGCTAGGATACGCCCGTACGATGTTGCAGCCGCCAGACAGCCAGCTAAATGATGTACTCTACTTCCTCCAACTATATTCCACTCTGGCACGGGGACATGTCATGATGATGTAACCTGAGGCTCAGTGAGAGACGGCCAGCTGGACCTCATCTGACAAGGCATGACTACAAACGTTCAAAGGCCCTTCATTCACAGTATTCTTTGGCATTTTTTTTCTAAAATACATCATTTTAAAGCCACGTGGGCCTACATCTATCTCTCACTAAAATTCAGAATCATTTATGTCCTGTTCACTAGCCAAATGGAGTATCGTGTGATGAGTCAAATTCAAACCACTGGGATAATTAGGTTTACAACAATGCTCACAAAACAGGAACACTATTGTTTTTATGGCCTGTTGTTTTTAATTCTATGCCTGCCGTTAATCTATTATCCAACTGATGGCTAATGCAAAGGGCTATATGATATTGCAACATTTTGGGCTTTTTGCAGTTTTTAACATTTGACCCCAGCTTACTTTGATGCTCCAAAACAGTAACACTACTGCAAAATACTTGGAATCTGCTGTGTATGCTTATTATTTTGATAAATGTTGATTTTCAATTGCATACCCAGCTAAACCAAGTCACAACTTCTTACTTGGATGGACATACAGCTGCTTGCAAAAGAAAATCTAGTGGCTCTTATTGACTTCCCATAATAAAAAGGTAAAACAACATACTACTTGAACTGACCTCTTCTCTCTTTTCAGTTTAGCACTTGTAGTATCACAAGACGACTTCATAAATTTCTGTGGCTAAACTATTCCTCATCTGTCTGTTAGCTACAGAAGCCGTTTATCCCCAGCCTCCTCTGTGTTTTTAATGATTTTTCATTCACTCCCTTGGTACTCCTCTTCACCAGACTGACTGTCTATAGTGTAGAGGGGTTCTAGCAGTAGACACGATCCCAGTGCTCCCTGTTCCTCATGGGCAAGAAAGAAAAGGTGACTGTTCTGATTGATTTTTAAGGGCTAGTCTTGTTTAGATCATTCACTTCCACTTCCCCCAGTTCTAATTTATTCTTGTTCCCTGACACTAACAGCTGCCAGCACAGATGCTACTACCCACTGTGTATTTCTAAACCCACAAATAAGCACTCTTAAGCTGTTGATAACCTGAAGTCTTCCTTGATGATATAAGAACATTCAATTTCCAGACTATCACCTGTTGGACACTTAAATTTAAAATAGTGGAAAAAAGTATGTAAGCAATTTTGCAACACCTTTCTAACACACATTAACACCATTCAAAGTGTTTTTTTTTTGTTTTGTTTTGTTTGTTTGTTTTTACAAGACACATAGTAATATCTACACTGATTATTGCTTATTTATATTAGGTACAAATACAACAACACCATGTATGTTGACTTTAATACTGCACAAATGTATCCACTAAGAAAAAATACAGCCAGGCAGGAGTCAGTACTTCCTGCCATCCTGCTTTGTTGCTCGCCAGCATGGGTGTGACATTTGTTCTTGTAAGTTAGATGCAAGTTCAAAGGTCATGCAGCCAACATGATTCAACTCCAACAGAGCAGATCTGAGCAGGACAATGTACAATATGTGTGCTGTGTTCATATTCACAAATACTACTTGGCATAGTGTCATGTGGCAGGCCACAGCTGTAGTTGGCACTCATGAGATCATACGTTCAGGCAACGGTCAAACTCCCCATATGCCAAAACAAGTGTAATGTCATTGCTGTATGCCATTTTTCAGGTGAATTGATTAAATAATAAAGTGTTCTGCATTTAATGAATGGTTTTCAATCAATTCCAGCTAATTTACTGTTTATTATTTATGCCAATTAACACCTCAGTTGGACAAGAACTTTTACAGCATCCACAGCTGAAGAAGACTGAACAAACCGGCACGGTTTCACACACAAAGTCAAACAGAATATTACACACATGATTTTGTGAAAAGGTGTGAGGAGGCAATCTGCAAAAAACTGTAAATGTCAACCAGGAATTGTGCAATTATTGTGATTTTAACAAATGCATAATCTTACTGATGGTTCACCATAATGTGAATAACAATAAAATAAATAATGAAATATAAAGAAATGAGAGAGGACAAGACTTTGACCAGTAAGCCATATGATATTTGAAAATATCTTATTTTAAATTCACATTTACTGTATTATAAGTTGTGACAGACTTTTTATATTAGCTCCAAAAGCATCTGTCAGGCTGCAAATCAAGTAACCACTAATAAAGGGAAATTGGTAGGCTTGTGTTTTAAACAAAAACAAATTCATCCAAAAGGTAGCAGAAGGATAAAAAGTTGTCAAATCAAGTTAATATATTTTGCAAACATTAACAAGTAGAATATTTAAATATTTTCAACATTAAAATAAATCTCTTTTCATTACTGAGCAAAGAGGAAAACATTCCAAAAAATATATATAATTTCCCAAAAGAAAAAAAGCCAATTTGAGAGTGTAAAACCTTTGAAGGTATCAATGATAAATTCACTTTCAGCAGGGATTTTACAAACACACCTGTTCTGTAAAATGAGAATCTACACCAGGCTGAGAACGGTCCATAATCTCAAGCACACATCATCATCACCAGTGAAACATGTGAACGCTCTGTGATGCATGCACATGCAAATAGATCCAAATCATTTTTATTAACTGATGATGTGCCAGAAAACTAAACAGTTGGAAACAGTGTAAAACATTGATACATTCTGCTCAATGTCAGCCACAAGCATCAAACTGTGTGTGAACTGTGACTCGCATTACAGAAAGCCAATACCCCAACAAATAGCATTAAAAAAGACCCGACAGACTTTCAAAACTGGCAATGGTCAAGACAATAGCCTCATCAAGCTGCAATAATGTAGCTAAATGCAAAAAGAGGGAAACGTTTTAGCAAAATATTGCAGAGGAAACCCATTCTTCTGGGATGCCTATCTAGCAAAATAAAAAAAATAAAAATAAAAAAAATCTTGAGTGTTATAAGATTATTATTTTTTTCTTCATCCACCATACCCTATTTTCATGTAGTGCTCCATCCATCCCTTACCCACTTTCCCCCTCTGGGTCATGAGGAAACAGCCAATCTCCAGCTGGACAGTAGGCAGGGTACACCCTGGACAGGTTGCAAATCCATCAGAGTCAAACAACCAGTCACATGCTGGCTAACACCAAGTAACAAGTTAGAGTTACCAATGATCTTTAACATGCATGTTTTTTAGTCAGCAAGAGGAAATCAAAGTACCAGGACAAAACCTGTGCATGAACGAGGAGAACACGCAAACTCCACACAGAAAGACCCATGAGCAAACCTGCAACCTTCTTGCTGTGAAGTGACACCTCTAACACCTGCATTAACACCTGCAAATGCAGAGCCTTCATTCTTAATAATTACCTCCCATTTTCTCCAAATAAACAAAAAAATAAATATCATGATATTGTGTGGGAGGAACACTTGATTTGTTACTTTGTACATTACGGCAAATAAAACATGATTTTGTGTTCAGACTGACAGCATGTTCACCCAGTTGACTGTTTAACATCTCAGTGGGTTATTATTAGAAATAAAACAAGCAAATCTTAAGTTACTATCCAAAAGAAAGGCAGTATCACTGAACCTTTCAGAGCATGAAACCAAGCAGAAAAACATGACTGAACAAGCCTATGAATTTGGCACTGACAAAAAGAGATGACAATAAACTAGAGAAAGACAGACAAAAGCTGAAAATACAGAAATGTTCTAACAAACATTGACTTCTTCGTAACATATCAAGAAGTCAGCAGTCTGCTGAGACCTCCAGTACAGTGTTGTTCAGTGTGTGTGTGTGTGTGTGTGTGTGTTGCCCTTGGTTCAGTCAGTCACGACTCCAGATTTAAAAATAGCATCAGTGAGGATGCAGAGCTATTTATACTCTTCACACGCCCTGCCTGCATGCTTCAATGCACCCCGTATGACTGCGCATTTCTGTCCGCATGCGTCTGACGAGAGAAGGAGCTCATTTTATTCCTTGCATTACTTTATTCCAGTGCTTTAAGCTGAGTCATTCGTTTAGTTTTCTTTCTCCCATAGCTTTTGATTCCACAACACCACATAGAGCAAACAACAAAAACCTACATCCACACTCAGACACACACATACACACTTTTATGGGTTACTGTCCATGGATAAGACAGCTGATGAGGAGGAGTAGCAGACATTACAAAACCTGCACAGCTTATTATTTCCCAACAACTGTTGATCCATTAAAATCCTGTATTTGCCTGTAAACAAACAATAAAAATGCATGTGGGTTGAAAGTGGCTGATGGCATTTAGTCTTTTAGAAACAACAGAACTGTGGCGAGATTTATAACGATTACTATTTCAAAAGATTACTGAATTGTTTGTCCAATATTTTTTATTGCAAAATAAAATAAAGTTGAACTCTTTCACTAGTTTCTAGTTGCCAAAAACCTTACTGAAATAGTTTGACAGCCCATTTTCTGCAGACATATTCTACGACATTTTGTGTTCATATTAAATACGATAATCTATTTTAAAAGACGACAGCAATTAGCAGACACATTGAAACAATATTCAAACTGTTGATAGTTTCCCATGGTGTTGTTAAATTGACCAGACGCTTTCTGATGAAACTTTTACAATTTTTGTCAACATTGTGTTGCTGCTCCCTGCTGTTCACTTTATGAGTGGTGCTCAATTAAACTTCTTCACAGTCTCAGGAAGTGGGATTAATGAAAACAAAAACAAAATTTGAGTGATTTTAAAGGTTAAATCAAGGATTTTTCAAGGTTAAATTAAATAAAGACGTGCTTTGGACACAGGAATTTAAACTGACTTTGGATCTTTTTATGTTTACTGATGGCACAAATAAAGATTTAGTCAAAAAATTAACCATTAGGCAAAAAAACAACAACATCTGAGCAGACAACAACAACTTGGGAATGATGATGGCAGAAAAGTTTAAACTAGGCGACATCATTTTCTGATCCAAAGCATGATCAGACAAATAAAGCTGAACAGCTGATTGGAAGTGTGTTTCCTGTCCAACAACAGACATTTTAAATAAATAAAAACAATGGTCTGAAGGAACACCCAAGAGAGGAAAAAAAATGCAGAAATAAAAACATCTTATGCCAAGAAAAAAGTTGCATACACTTAATTTTCATATAATTAATTTTATGCATTTACTTTTATATTTAGACAGATATGTTAATTGAGACAGGTAGTCTCATTTACAAGAGAGACCTGTAAATAAATATCTCAACATAAAGAATCAGGAATATAACTTTTAGAGTAAAAATTTTCTTAGAGGGGAGATACAAAGTAAGATGTTTTTTTTAATAAGTACTGTGGCATCATTTTCTGTTCAAGATGAAAACTCCCCACAAGTATGTTTTACAAATGAGGCCTATCACCTCTGGGTGAGTTCCCAAAATCATCTGCTCTTCATTAAAAACAATAACATAATGTAACAATACCGATGTGATCTGCTTGCACACG
>JARVGQ010000002.1:22485836-22496083 GCA_031762355.1 Hypsolebias martinsi | reverse complement strand
TCGAGTTGCGGCAAAATCGACCTACGAACGGTTCTTAGGTCCGGAACCCGTTCGTAACTCGAGGACTACCTGTACATATATATTATATATATATATATATATATACTGTATATGGATAACATTATTTTTATAGATTATGCAATATACATGTATTCACCTTTATTAGCACATACTAGATAAAATTAGCAGTAACTCATTAAGTAGAATTAAGGTCAGCTGCCTTGGACAAAAAGCCTGAAGATAATTTGTTTGTGTGAGGAAAAATGCTTAAAAAAAGACTTTACAAATATAACAGAATATATGCATTAGCCTCAAGACAAAACAAACAGTTAAGTAGTTACCATGAAATTCCACAATGTCTTCATTTAGCATTGTCACATATGATATATTATCTGGTCCATTCTAAAAACATGGTATTTTCTACAGTATGTACATGCATTTTGAATTTCTCATTTCCGTGAATACTGGGATAAATTGCTGCTGACTCATCCTGTAGCTGAAGGCATGGAGTGATTTCACGTAACTCCCCTTGTTCAATAATTATAGCAGAGCTGACGTGGACCGGTGAGTGGTGTTTAAAGCTAGTGGAGTCACATTTTCCTGTCCAATACCTGGCAGTAAATCCTTAGTAAACATATTTTATCACTCTTGATCCTCTGAAGTTCAGATTTTTTTTAATACATAAAAAAGGGTGAGATGAATTTTATTGTGGCATGATGATGTTTATTATTTCTTAAGGCTTGTGTCAAAAAAGTTATAGAAATTTGATGGAATACTTTATGCAAATTGTTTGATTATTGATCAAAAGATATAGTTGCATGTACTACGAAAATTTTCTCTGACATAATTTTGATAAAATGCAAAAAAAAAAAATTCTGATAGTGAACATTTACAAAAACAAAGCACAAACAAAGACACAAATATTACATACGGCTGCAACTCATGGTGAACCATACAGTATATATTACAGGTATATGTAAGGACTAAAGAGCAGATGGGAAAAAACTGACTCAGAGGAAATGAATGAGAGCACAGGAAAAGAAATAAAGAAAATAGGGAGAAAGAATAGACATTTCTTCTGTTTGTGTATCAAATAATTGGGCAGCTCATTGTTGAATATTTGAAAGATCCAGTTTATCTTCCTTTGTGGTAGGCAATTACTTAAATTATGTTCCACAATGAAAACCACGCTGACAGACATACACAAATTGCACTACACATGATAAGAACAAAAATGGGAAAGATCCAATTCCTATTGCTGTTACAGAAACACACTGGCCCACACACGGTGCCACAGTCAGAGAAAGATAAAGTTTAATTAATTTTTCACAAACTTGCAATAGGAAACTAAGATTTATATTTTGTTCAAACTCAACATTTTTACTAAAACTGATTAACAGCAGCATGCAAAAAGCAAATGCTGTACAAAAAACAGCGCAAAACAATCTTTGCAGATGCAAAAACATTTTCCAGAATGCATCAGAATTCTCTCAAATTCACTAAATGCATAATTTGCTCAGACATGTCAAACCTGTAAAATACACTCAGCACCTGTTGCTTGGTAACCAACAGATGTACTTTTTACTGTTAACAATAGCAATTTGTGGGATAAAAATGTAATGCACTATGTGAGTCATTTCATTTACTGCATCAGCTATTGATTGTTGATCATGTCCAGCGTCCATACCCCAAAATATACTAAGAAGCCAAAATTCAAGCAAAAGAGAAAACCATGAGGGAATGGGTTTTATAGCTGTACTCAGTATCTGTTCAAGAAAATGTCTGCATTACTGCGAGTGCTTCTAAAGATGGCAACAACAGTAAGCTTTTGGACCTATGTGAAGGTAGACCTAAAGTCACCTATTAAAACCCAGTGTTTACTTGGATATTCCTGTCCAAGTAAGTGGTCCAGGTACCCTCCATTGCCGAGAGCAGTGTTAATATTCTGCAAGCACAGGGTGAGGCCAAACCCCATTAATCATGTTTGTGAATGTCTAATCTCAACATTACTTGCACTGGTTTCATTTTCATGGCTGTCTGCAAGATTTATAATGGCGTTTTGAGAGAGTATATGTGGAGGATGTGTACGTGCATGCATATGAGTGTGTGTGTGTGTGTGTGTGTGTGTGTGTGTGTGTGTGTGTGTGTGTGTGTGTGTGTGTGTGCATGATAGATGTAATGCACTGTTATGGAAGCATGCTCTCAAATGTGTCACCATATTCAGGTGAAGAATGTCCTAAACTTGCAGTTATTGCCTTTTGTATGGTAAGCAGGGGCAGCAGCATGTTGACACACAGATCTGTTTTACATATGCTTTGTGTTTGTCTTCACCATCGACTTAGTATCTGCAATTATGAGTCTTGTCAAAATTTGTACAAGTATGACTTGACCTGGTTATTATTTGTTACCATGGCAACACTAAGGGGCTGTTCAGGAGATGTCCAAATGGATGAGATTACATCAGTGAAGGGAAAGACAAGAAACAAATACCTGGGTGAGTAAAGTAAGGGGCACAAATAGAGGATGGAATAAGGTGAGGGGGCTGAACCTGGGGGACATTATAATAGAGTCTATCGAAAGGATCAGCAAACACAGGTTTACTGCATAACACATACAGAAATGCACATGTACAAATGTGCAAACAGGCAGATAATATTTGAAGCATCAATTTCTTTGACCCTTCAGTACTATACAACTAAGATCATACCACTAAGTGCATGAAAGTTTTGTGGTCCAGTGACAGTCAACAAGTGCTGAAAGAGCAACAGGTCTTTTTTTTTTTTTTACCTCTGGCTAATGGTCTGTTTGAAGACCTAAATGAAAATGACCCTTCTAAATGGTAGACACAAGGCTGTTCGTCTAGACAAAGACTGTCTAGAGACATTGTTTGATTGATTGATCTACAAACTAACAATCAAAATGTGGACTGAGAGCAAATTTAAAAAAATGGATTAAAAAACTTGGATAAATCATTAATTTCTGAATTTAAAATTATGACTTACTATATTTTTCCCCAGAACATTTAAATGGAAATGGACTACACTTATATACCGTAGTGCATTTCTATTTTATCAAGATACTCAAAGCACTTTACATTAAAGCACTTTACATTACAATCTATGCCTTCATTTACCCATTCATCCAGCACTCTACTAGATCTCTACAAAGCTAATCTGAATCTGTAGAAACTAATCAGTGCTTTATCACATTCATACACTGATGGGACACACATCAGAGGCAATGAGAGGTTCAGTGTCTTGCCCAGGGACACTTCAATGTGACTGTTGGTGGAATCAAACCCCCAACTCTTGCATTGGAAGACAACTACTCTAACCACTCAGCCACAGCCACCCTTCATTTAACCCTATATTTGTGAAATTGTCAGTTAAAAAAAAAAAAAAATCAAAGATGACTCTTGAAACCCATTCAAGTCCTCTCCCGTGTCTGTCTAGCAGCAGTCCTTCACTCGTTTTTTTTCCCTATTTGTAATAGTTGATACCACTACAGTTCAACAGCACAAAACAAGAGAGGGTTTGAAGTTTTTACAAATCTGTCAACCACCTTTAAAAATAGGAGAAGAAAAAATAATTTTACCTTCAAGTTCATTGTCTAAATCGATGGAATCCTCCAAATCTTCACTGTATGGGATGTCAGCTAAAAGGTATTTAGGTTAATTAATATGGATTTGTTAAAATGCAACTCAAGCACAACAAGAAAGTTCATGCTCAATAATCCAGGTACCAAATCCAATAATTCTCAGTCAGGTCATATGGACAGTTTCTTTTTTAAAGAAATGTTTCGCCCTCCATCCAGACGGCATCATATATATTTTTTTCATTTACCCTTTATTTATACAGGTAGTCTTATTGAGCAAGAACTCATTTTCATGAGAGACCTGTTTAGGGAGCATATGGTGGGGGTTGAGGACCTTGCTCAGGGGTCCAGAGTGGGGCGAATGAGGGTGAAGGCAGGTGTGGGTGTTTCACCTTTTTCCACCCACATTTGTTGATGTTGTCGGTGCTGGGGCTTGAACCGGTGATCTTCCGATCACAGACCCACTGTCTCTAACCTCTGCACCACCACTCCCCCAAGTCAGAGGAGTTCCAGCAAACTGTTTCCCCACCAAGCACAGCACATTTAGCTGAATAAATATTACAATGCTTAAAACTATACATGCACGGACAGACTATAAATGCTTAACACTATCAGCTGCATCACTGTTTTAGTTACTGCACATGAACAACATCTATTTTGGCTATTTTAAAGGAGAATCCAAAGTAGACAACACAGATCTTATACAAAGTATCTTTAGTTGGTAATTGCCCACTGTTAGAAAGCTAGTTTATTAAAACAAGGTCAAAAATTAAAATATTACAATTGGAAACAAGGGTGAACTTTATGTTTACAAAATAGGTCAATATTCAGTCCAAAAACTTATATTTAGGATTTATAGCTTGCAGTGAGCAAAAACAAACTGATCCTATATGTCAAATAATGCATGTTTTAGTTTAGTGACATTACAGGATTCTAAATGGACCAACGCTGGGTTCAACCTAAAAAAGAACTATGATTGTTTCTTCAATGATCTACTGTATTTACCATCCAAGTCCAGACAGCCATCTGTTGCAGTTAGTGAATATATAAAAAAGAAGTTATTCTGTTAGTGAATATATAAAAAAGAAGTTATTCTTTAATGAACTCTGAGATTTTCAAGAAAGTTCTGTTCAAAAAATATGTATATCACACAAACACATTTCCCTGAAAGTATACAACATTTTGTTAACAATTACTGTAGGATTATTGTAGACAACTGCTATAGGACTACCAATAAAATAAAAACCAGAAAGGTCTTCATTAGAGTTTTAAGCATTTTTATACTTTTCCAGTAAACAACACTCCAGCCCATAATGTCACCATTTTTTCTCTTTTAACAGCAAGGTATTAACAGTTAAAAAAAAAAAAAGAACTAGGAAGGATAATATTTATTTCTATATTTTGGATAATACCAAACAATGTTCATGTTCCTATGTGAATATATGTGTGCTGAGCATAGACTGTGTTTATCCCAGTAGACACAGTTTGTTGGATGTACATTCTCAGCCTCAGCGTCATCTGCATAAACACAATCTATGCTCAGCAAACAGATTTGTCTAGTACAGTAATACAATTGTTTTTTGGGTGAGAAAACAAGTGAAAAACTAAATAAATGCATAATGCAAAAGTGTACAAGTTTATACTTAGCTAATGTGGTGATGTTCCTCAACGATATGTCATTTTTGAGAAAGACCTTATATAAACCTGAAAAATGGTTTAAAAATGGGCCCTCGTTTGGCTAGCCTTTAGCCTAGCATGGACAAAGACTTCTGTTCTTTACCCAAACTTGGTATTTTATGAATGATGTCACAGCTGATACTAACTACTGATCACTATCTGACAAAACATTACTTCAAAAACCATCAGACTATCCCTTTAACTGTCATTTAAAAAATAACTGTAGTTTTACATTTAAAACTTTACTGATAATTTATAATATGATTCAATCAAATTACCAAGAGATTCCTAAACTTCAGGAAATGTCACAGAAAAAGACTAAATTTTATGAAAAAATGAAGTCCAACTGCTGTTAAAAGTTTTAAGAGGCTAAATAAACAAAAGTATTTTATTTAAATAAAACAGTTTTAGCATTTTTGCTGGGTAAACTGTTCATGCAGTCAAAATGAAATAAACATTGTAGTTAATTTCTTGTTTGCTTTGCTTTTACAAACAATAAATTGCGACCAATAAATGTATTAAACAGCAGATTTTATTTTGCTAAATTGTTACTTAATTTAATGGATACCTGTGGTATTTTAACCAAAGCATGTGACAGACATTCCATTTACTTTCTAAATCAAACAAAGTGTGGAGAAAAAGACTAAATATTACTGCATGTTGAATTAACATACGTATGTAAAGCTCAATCCTAATCCAAATTTGAGACATCCACAAACAGACGAATCATGTGGTCAGATTTACCCGGTCTGATCTCATTGTAGAGAGGCTCCTCTGGTGTAGCTGGCGATAAACAGTGGAAAGGACATCAACGAGAAAAACACAGATGAGTTTTTAAATGGCTCTGTGCTTAGGGGGTTAGGCGTGGGGCAAAATATTATAAACTACTCTAGACTTGAGGGCCTCTGGAACTCCTAATGTCTTTAGATGTGTTATATTTAACTGACATCTCAACCAACTTGCACTATCAGTATGACCAATGAAATATCAAGGGAATAGCACTGCTTATCTTCTCAAAACAATGTTCTGTAAACATTTATTCAAGGCATCTGCAGGCCTCACTGACATATTTTACATTTTTCTTAGAGAAAATTGCTCTATCTTCCATAGTGAGGAGACCGACTGGAAAAAATGTGGACCAGACAATGTATTGAGATCTTCATTATCCATTCCGTAAAACGTGTTTTCTCTACCTGTCTCTGGGATCTTATAGAATAAAATTAACTAACATGTGTTTGTTTATCAAAGCAAGACTTTTACATAGCGTCTGAACTACCAGGGCCTTAAATTACTCAACAGGTTGACATACCATACCATACCATTTTATTTATAGAGCACTTAAAACAGCGACAAGGCCAACCAAAGTGCAAATACATGAGTAATACATTTTCCAGTTTATATCCTACAACTACAGAGACATGGTGAATGCAAGATAGCACGATGGTCAGTGTGGCATAACAAGGCCAGATGGTTTACTTGGCTGGGTCATGATTTTGGCAGCCATGATATTGTAAGCTTGTTTCCTGAATGTGTCAACATCAGAGAACAGCTAAATGCAGGGTATTTATGTTAGAGGCAAGGGTTTGAATTCAGTTGCACTGACAAAAAAAAAAAAAAAACACTTGAAAGCAGAAACATTCAATAGTTGGAGGCATAATGGGCTGCTGTTGAGTCATCTAGCTTACAAAAATAATGGTCACATCAGGAAGCGTCACTGTTTCAGAGAAGGCAGTAATATCTGGTTTTCTTCAAGAAAACAAGAGCCTGAATAGCATAGCTTTATTGGTTATAATCTGGTTATGTAATTATTCTGCAAATGACAGCATTCATTTAGATGAAATAGACAAAATGCAACAATAAACCTACAATAGGAGGTCTCCTGCTAAACATAGAAGATAAGTAAATCATTATTTATATTTTGCAAATCCAATTTGAAATTCCAAATAGACCCTTAAGCTGTACTTCCTGTCCCTCTGTATTTCTGAAAGGAACAGAAGAGGTCTCAGCATGTGTGTAGCCACTTTCTCACAAGCCTTTCTTAGGACATGAGGGAACTGTTTCCATTAGGTACTTTGTAAATGTTGATTTGATCCTTGGTGATGCATGTGAAGTGACAGATTGTAGGGTGTGGGGTCAACATAGAACTGGGTGTAGAGAGGTGATAAGAGGAAAGGGAAGTGAGGAAATCAGTTTCAGCAAGGAAGCACTCTAAGCAAGCAAAAAATAAATAAATAAATAAAAAACAACAAAAAACACATGTATGCAGATCAATAACCAAAAGTACATACTGTTTGAATTTACAAGCCTTCTCCTTGCAATGGTTAATAGTTTGTAGTGAGAGTGCACACAACTCTGAAGTGGATTTAAACATGACAAGAAATGACTGTTTCATTGTACGTTTAGGGATAACACACTGAGGAGTGGTAAAGGTTCATGTTGAAAGAGTATTTTGAAGTTACCTTCTACGTCATTACAGTCAAAGTCTGGAGTGAAGCATGGATGGAGACAAAAGCACACACAGACGCATGAAAGCAAAGCAAATGCAAACTGCTGAAAACAGCTCATTTAAACTGTCAATAAAATGAGAATTCACAATGTAAACCTCAAACAGTTGTGACATGACTTGGATATTGCATAGCAACCTTGCGGCCAACAGAAAAGTGAAGCATTGGTGTGTTCTGTAACTGAGACATATGAGAAAGAAAAACTTGCATTTTCCAGTTATGCGTTCATTCATTCATTCAACCTTTATTGAGACAGATAAATCACATTGAGCCTTGGAGACTCATTTACAAGTGAGACCTGTTTGCAACAACTATCTTGTAAGCCACACAATGTACTGTAATTAAGGTTCGAGGAGATCCTAAACACTAGAATGGATGATGGACAATAGCATGAAAGCTACAAAATGTATGATGGTAGCATCGGAAATGGAAAACGTGGATAATTGCAATGCTGAATTGAGTGAGGTAAACAAATCCAGTCAAGAATGAAACAGCATCAAAAATGACAACAGACAACATACCTTTGACCCGTTCCCCACGATTAAGCTGGATCTCTCCCTCCCCCTGCGGGGTGTAGGGCTTGACCACGATAAAGGTACGTCCTGGGACAGCGCTGTAGAGTTTCCGTTTGGGCCTACGGGGACCTATCAGTGCTGGAGGGGTGTGATGAGGTGGGCTTGGGTCCCGCTGCACTGAGCCAGGGCTGTAAACAAACACATACGTTACTGTGGTGATTCCAGGGAGCTGATAACTGAAGCCCGTTGTCACCGACATGGTGCGTGGGACAGCGACCTGGTGACAACCC
The DNA here is from genome assembly GCA_031762355.1 of Hypsolebias martinsi. NCBI lineage: Eukaryota > Metazoa > Chordata > Actinopteri > Cyprinodontiformes > Rivulidae > Hypsolebias > Hypsolebias martinsi. The sequence goes on along the minus strand of JARVGQ010000002.1, from coordinate 22,487,503 downwards.
CTGGTTGTTATGGTTGCCAAGGAGGGATTCATACAGAAGCCCAAATACCTGCCAGTCAACAGTCAGTGATCCACTGGAAAGTCATGAGAGGATAGTGAACTCCTTCCAACCACCCTTTTCCTTTCACTGTTCCTTCTTCAGCATCAAAGACAATGTCCTTCTTCTCCTTTACCCTCTCCTTTTATCTGGACCCTCTCTAGCTCGCATCCTAGTCGAGGTAGAAGAAGAAATATGTATCTGTAAAAGGACCAGTCCAGTTTTCTTTCCTCTGTGGATCTATCAGGTCCGAGTGGAAATGCCCCTTAGTCAGACACATCCTGAGTTTGGGTACTAGCAGAAGTCCTTTCTAGAGAAAAAAACAATTTCCCAGTACGCCGTCCCCTCCAGATGCTTCAGGCTGAGCTACAGATCTTGCCTCGTCCTTTGGTCCTGGTTCTCCTGATGTGGAGGAGAGGTTAGGTCTGCTCCCAAACTCCCGCTCCCTCTCCCAGGAGTCCCACGGCGTCTGTTTCTCCTCTCCCCTACACCCCTCGCACATATGCTCGCTCACACTCACACACTCTCTGCTGCTGCTGCTGCTGTGCTCCGTGGCTGCCCTCCGTTTTGACGGCTCGCTCACACTTGCACACCACGAGCCCTCTATGTGCATTCTAGCCGTGCACACAGGCACAAACACAGACAGCCCCCTCCACTCATGCTAACATTGCACCTTCAAAAGCATGGTGTGCGCCGCCACCAGCATGTCGCTGACACGTCGCTGACACACACAAGCCCTGGAACACGACTGATCTCCTTCTGCCTGTCTGTCTGAAATCGTGCATGCGCCATAGCTCCCTGAGGCAGGCTGTGAGAGTATGTGTGTGTGTGTGTGCGTCTGTGTGTACACTTGTGTGCAGCTGGTAAGAGCGTGGAGGGTGGGGAGAGTGCAAGAGCTCCAGCCCATTTGGTTTAATTGTCGCTCCTGACTCATTCTCCTTGCCTTGAATCCCTTTCATCTCTACCTCTCTCACTCACTTCCATTTCACCCTTACTTTCTACTCCCTCTCTACATTTCTACACACTGCATCTTTGTTCTCTTTCCTTCTTTCTCTCTAGCGATGAATTCTAATACAGCAGCAGAGCTCCGCCTAGTCTTCATTCATCATCACAGCTGCTTTGTAAGTTGCATTCAGCATCATTCTACTGCTGGTGTTGTGAAAGGTTTTTCTCAAGCAACTTTTAAATGTGCATCAAAACCACATGCAATACTCAGATATTAATCAAACACATGTTTAATAAAAACATGTGCTATTGTTTTTGCTGACCTAATCTGAAAACTGCATTTGTCTTCAACACAAATACAAACAGCGAATTGTAAATGTATTGATTCAGCCGATCACAGTCTTTTTTTTCTTTCAAAACACTTCTGTCATTTTCCTGTTAATTTTATAATAGTTATGTTACAACAGCTTTATTTCTTTCTTTTACACTTTCCTTACCTTTTCCAGCCTTTACAACAGCGTTAGCTGATGACTTTCAAATTACCAAAGGCTCAAGATTAGGCCTGTCACGATAACAAATTTAGCTGGGCGATTAATTGTCTCAGAAGTCATTGCGATAAACGATAATATTGTTTGAAATTTCACAATAATTACAAGTAGTAATTATTGTAAAATGTAAGAAGAAAT
>JARVGQ010000002.1:22447268-22461220 GCA_031762355.1 Hypsolebias martinsi | reverse complement strand
AATGTAGGAGCCTAAGTTGAATTTCTAAACCATCAACACAAATGTTTTGTCTACAAAGTATGTTACATGGCTCAGTGACATTGAACGTTTCAATAATGGGAATGGAAGAAACTGAGGTTTAACAGTTTCAGCACAATGAAGTAACAACTACGTGAGTCATATGAAACCCTTTCACACATGCAAGGCCATTAGATGGATATGCCAGCCCATCTAAAGAGAGCACGCTAAGCTTCGCATATTGAGTAGCTGCTCAAGCACCTTCTGTACTTCACTGCTCAAGCACCTGCACTGAGTTTACCAATCTCTGCCTTCATGATTATCTTTATTTTTCTAAAGAAAAAGATTAGTCGAATGGTCGAATAAAGAAAATAAAGCACGAGTCAGATTGCCTATGTTTTTTTTTTTAATACTCACTATAAGTGCTGTGTGGTTCTTGCTGCGCACAGCCTTGTGCAAGGCTGTAATGCCATCTTTTGTTCTGAAGTCCAGATGTGCACCTCCATTTTTCAGCACTTTGATGAGCTCTGCACATCCCTCCAACTGTGCTGCCAGCGTAAGTGGACATTCTGTAAAATTAAAGGCTGACTAAGCAAACTGTAACAAAATTACATGTTCTGAAGTCTTACTGTGCATTCATCTTTGAAAATTAACTTAAAATATTTGCAGTTGTCAGCAACCGATTTCAAACCACTATCCAGGTAAAAATGTGGGTTTAAATTTTCAGTGCCTGCATTTGGATGCTGGCTGTGGTAACTGTCACCCTCCATTTTTGCCTTGGTGGCCATTTCCTGTTCGTGTTACACCATCATATTCTTTTGTTCCTGTCGCTTCTCAGCTCATCTGCTAAACTACAGGTCACCCAGCAGGGGAACCTCCTTTGTGGCTGGACAAACATTTGAATATACATAATGAGATTAGCACGGAGAATAATCCAGCTTTACCCGGCAAGCAGAAGCCTTATTTCAGAAAATCCATATATGGTCATTTGTGAAAAAGAAAGATAGAAAGAGGTGCAAAGTACAATAGAAAAAAAAAAAAGAAAAATTAAAGTTGGAAAAGGGAAATATGTTGACTAGAGGATTACTGTGATAATCAATAAAAAAAGACTTGCTCACCTCCAGTGTCTGGATCATGGAAGTTAGGGTCCAGGCCTTTTTCCAGGAACCTTGAGACCTTTTCAGTGTTCCTCTGTTGCACATATTCCATGAACTTCTTCAGGTTTGCCTAATGGAGAGAGACAAGGGAATGGAGAGAAGGGGAATAGGGAAAAGTGGGGGAAGAGATAGCTGCATTTGGGTGATGTCAGACTCATGTGGATTGAGATTATTAATAATGCAGTTCAGAGTTGAAAGTCGTTGCTTTTTGCTTCTATGCTTGAGGTTTTATTTCTGTTCTGTAATGTCAACCAAATGGACCAGAAGATATAAAAGCTATTACCGAAGATTCAAAAAAAAAAAAAAAAAAGGCTGGACAGTAAAATAAGCTTTGCGCAATTCTGAGATTTATACTATATTTGTGGTTTAAATGAAAATAGTCATAATTTTGTTCAATGCCTAAAATTACCTTACATGTCACTAGGCAGAATAAATCTATAAAAGTCATTAAAATTTTACTTTTATTATAAAAGCACAGGAATGAACCCATTTGCAAATTGTACCCACAAAACATACATACTGCACGGATGTAATTCTTTTTCTTGTAACCTTTCCTTTGTCATGATTAAAAATGTCCATCAACTGTAATAAAAGCTGGTGTAGGCTCATAGATTAAAAATATTTAAAAAAAAGACTCTGTGAATCATGCATAAGAAATAAACACTTCATATTTAATTTACATGGTTTTAAATAAATCAGGGCAACTATATATTTTGGAGTACATAAAAGACAATACATAACATAGTCACAAGAATAACAATTTAGTTACAGCACACACAATAAATACTTTAAAAAGATTGTTACAATGTATTATGGCAATGGAAGTGTAAAATGTTATATGTGAGGGATTTAGCTCAATTGTGAACCTTTATCTTGTGGATGCAACTGTAAAATGTTTTCAGTATTCCACATACTGCAGAATTTACAACAACTTTCATTGCTTTTATTATTTTTTCATGGTTCCCCAGCCTCAGTTATTACATATACATTCACATGTGCAGAACCCTCCGGATGCATGCACACACATTGCATTTTGCACAACCTAATACAATACAATGTAACACAACTAAAATGATCTTGCAACCATGCACCTGCAGAAATGAGACCAGAAAGCAGTAGCCTTTTGAACACTCACCATGTGTGGCATCACAAACTACCTGGTCCAGATGCTAAAAAGTCACGCTGCCCAACACCTTCTGAATTTCACATGACAGACACTTTTCCCTTCACATCAAGTCATCTGTAGCCCGCTTGCCTGTACAAGCCTGCTCCTTGTTCACACACACCACGCTGACTCACTGTGAGGATCTGCCGAGCGCCACGCTCACCATCTCTGAATCGAAGTGAGTGAGAGAAATTCACTTTGGCTTTTCCTTTTTTCTCTCTCTGATGTGCTTTGAGGCAGTTGTTATGGTGATGGGATACAAAGACAGCTCTAGCAGCCAATGTACACATGAGTGGGAAGAGCACTGAGGTTGTGTTTGTGAGTATGCGCCTGTGAATGAGAGCACTTGTTTGTCCTGCGTGATACCTAAGATAATGCCTTAGAGGGTTTTCAGGATAATTTACCAATAATCAGGTGGATCTGATGTGTGTTTTATTGCCTGTTGAAGAGCAGGCTGATAAAAAGCTTCTGCTTTATCTTCTTCAGCGAGGGTTCTAATAAACTGGTAATATTCTCTGCCTGTGGCTGTCTTTTACTCTTTGTAACACACACTGACAAATGCACTCATGTGAAAAAACACAAAAGCTTTTTTTTTCCCAGACACATTCAGACGAGCAGGCAGTTCACTATAATTCTGAAATTAAAAGGAAGATAGTCTAAAATAAGCAGATCTGAAAGGGAAAGCACTGTTCATAAATGGTGCAGTTACTAAATATATTGGGTGTTATAAGTTATATTTTCTAATAAACTGATGTGGATTAAAAATAGCACTAAAATGATAGTTTAGGTGGGTCTTTTTTTTAGCATCAATCTAAAATATTTTCAAGTTGAAAAAAAAAACGTTTGGACTTTTAAAACTATAAAATAAAACAAACAATATATTAAATCTAAGCCCTATTTTAATTAGTCATGGTCCAAACAGGATCAATAATCAGTCAGTTCTATTATGAATGAATAACATTTATAGTTGTTAACCTTGGTTTATCAACACAGAACAAAAATATAAATGCAACACTTGTCTTTGCTCACATTTCTCATGAGCTGAACTCAAAGATCAGACTTTTTCTGTCATGATCAGCAGACCCTGCTGGCCCCCCCATCTGCTCACATCTTTGTTCCTTCATGACATGTTCACGTCCCCTGTCTCACTGTCAGTCCCTCCTACCATTGTTTCTGCCTCTCATGCTGTAGTTTCTCTTCCCCTGCTTTGTGTCGCCTTGTGTTGCCTTTCACTCATCTCCAGCTCAATCCTGCTCGTTCCAAGCCAGGCCACGCCTCCTTTGTTTCTCACAGCAATCAGCCCTGATTCCAACCACCTGTTCAGCTCACTATTTAAGTTCCTGTCTCTCACTCACTTGTTGCTGAATTATTACACCTCTCATGGTCCCTGATAGTGAAGCCTTTCATTGTATCTTTGATCCTTGCATTGCCTTGACCCCTCACCTGTACCATAGATTCCTCACCTTGCCTGCCCCTCTTTGGATTTGAACTCTTTGCTCTAACCATGGTAATCGACCCTGCTTTTCTCCTTTGATGGCTTCACCTACAGTTCACAAATTGGCTCTGGCTTCTGCTCTCAGCTTCCCCATGCATGGCCTCTGCTACTACTAATGGACCACGAATCTGGATTGTCCCCCCATGGACCATGAATAGCTTCAGCCTGCTCCACTGCTGCAGCTCACTCTTCACGAGCGACGTCACTGGCACCAGCATGACAACAGCACCTGCCATGTACAGACTTGAGAAGATTGAACTCCCACCTTGGACTCTGACTCCAGCAACTAGCAACCAAATAAAAACTGTTCTTATTTTTGCACGCCTGTGTCTAGCTTATATTAAATCTGCAACCCAGCTGTGACATTTTCTATTTACACTATAGGTCTTTGTCGCTAAAATTTTGTTCACATATTTGTGTAAATCTATCGTGAGCACGTCCCCCCCCCCCCCCCCAAAAAAAAAATCATTCTACTTTGTATTTCACAGTTGTGTCAAATCAAGATGCTGATTAGACAGCACTATTATTGCACAGGTGTGCCTAAGGCTGACCACAATAAAAGGCCACTCTAAAATGTGCAGTTTTATCACACAGCACCATGCCACAGATACTGCAAATTTTGAGGGAGTGTGCAGCTGACATGCTGACTGTAGGAATGTCCATGTTCAGAGAATTTTGCAGCACATCCAACTGGCCTCACAATCACAGCTCACGTATAACCACACCAGCCACTGTGTTCATTGTCCATGACATATACCTGCCCATATCATAACCCCATCGCCACCATGAACCACTCAATTCACAACATTTACAACAACAAACCATTCCCCACACGATGCCATACTGTCTGCTAACTCCCCTGTACAGTGAAAAGTGGGATTCATTTGTGAAGAGAACACCTCACCACTATGCCATAGGCCATCAAATGTGCGCATTTGTCTGTTACAACAACAAACTGCAGACTATACATGCAGATGATGTACCTAAGACATTTTCTGACAGTTTGTGCAGAAATGATTTGGTTATGCAAACCAATTGTTGCAGTCATTGGTCAGGTGGCTGGTCTCAGACAATCTTGGAGGTGAATATGCTGGATGTGGATGTCCTGGGCTGGTGTAATTACATGAGACCTGTGGTTAGAAGGCCAGTTGAATATACTGGCAAATTTCCTGAACCCTTTATGGAGACTACTTATGGTAGAGAAATTAACATTAAATTCATGGGCAACAAGTCTCGTGGACACTCCTCAGTCACAATACCAATTGCATACTCCCTAAAAAACTGTAACATCCATGGCATTGTGCTGGGGGCTGCGGTAGCTTGCCATGGTCTTGTCATCCTGAGGTTGTGGGTTTGAACCCAGATTGCACCAGGAAGGGCATCTGTCATAAAACTGCCAAATGTTTCATGCGGGTTTGCATGCTGTGTTGACCCCTGAAAAAGGGAACAGCTGAACAAAACTTAGTTGTGGCGTTGCACTTTGTGATAGAACTGCACATTTGTGGCCGTTTATTGTGGCCGGCCTAAGGCACAGCTGTGCAATAAGCATGCTGTCTAATCAGCATCTTGATATGCCACACCTGTGAGGTGGATGAATAATCTTGGCAAAGGAGAAGTGCTCACTAATACAGATTTACGTTTACATTCACAAATTTATGAACAATATCTGAGAGAAAAGGGCCTATTGTGTACGTCGAAAGTCTTGGATCTTTGAGTTCAGCTCATGAAAAATGGAAGTAAACACCAGTGTTGCATTTATTTTTTTGTTCAGTATATAATATCACGTCTGTCCACACACACACACATGCACATGCACACACAAACGCACATCCACACACACACACACAAACACACACAAAACTGTTTATCAAAGTACTTTAATGTTCATTTCAGTCCACTTCATTCCTTTTCAACATACTTAACTAAAATCCAAATATAAACAAGTTCAGTTTAACCATATGTATAAATATCAGTATATTTGTAATTGTTTTATGCCAATGTGTAAAATGATTGTCTAAACTACAAACCCACTTAATGAACTATCAACTGTCAGGTGCTCCATTGTCACTTGGGCTCAGTAGATTTTGTTACCCACTGGTAGCTGGTTTGATTATCAGACCTTTGGAGAAACTTCTTGCTTTTCAATGAGCTACAGAGTCACTGTGAAGCAAAATTACTTGGCAGCAAAACCAATATGTGTTTCATTTTTATTGAAATTCATTCACTGAAGTTGATCCATGTATGAACACACAAAATGGCCTGGCAAAGATTTGTAAGTGGGATAAAATACACCTACACTGTAGTTTCCTGGTGTGTTAACATTTCTACCATCATTTTGCCAACTTTCATTCAGAAATAAACACAGCCTTTCACCCATTCAGTCAGAAAACCTTGTATCATTTCCATGGGATTTCCATTAATGGGGATATTTTGTCCAGTTAAAAGAAGTGGAACGGACTGAAAAACAAATACATGCAATAGTCTACTATAAAAGTTGAAAACATACATTTATACAAACTGTGCAAACGAATACACTGTGTGAGTGTGTATAGACAGACAGACAGACAATCACTAAAATGTTTCTTTTTCCAGGCACAGAAAGAAGAAGTAATATAATTTGTTGTTTTTGTAAATGCTTCATATACAGTAATCTTGTGTAAACAACTAGAATGACTCCACATTTCTTTACATTTTCCTTTTGAGAAGCAATTTTTTCCTTTTGTCAGCTCTTCATATTTTCTGTTAGTATTTCATTTTTTTTTTTTTTTTTTTTTTTTTTAAAGCAATTTATATTTTATCTGGTTTAATTTTTTGCACAGTACTGAAGAAGAAAAATATATAAATGGACTTAAGACAAGTAACAGTCAATGTATTAAATCAGCTATATAACAAAGCATAATTTACAAATGACATATAATTAAAGAACTAATAAAAGGTGTACACAAGTCACAAGGAAAAAACTAATATTAACCTTTGTGGATGTCAGCTCAGTAACTGACTAACTTCAAAGTTTGAATCCACTGTATTAAGCATAACCCACTAACACAGAAATGTCAATCAATCACACCAATGCACCAAAGAGAAATATTGATGGAACGGATGTCTACATGCTCTAACAACATATTTGCAGTCCAGTGAGCTTGGATAAAAAAAACAAAAAAACAATTACTGTTTAGAGTAATCAGTGAACATGTAGCACATGCTCCAAATACTATTGAGCACAGGTAATTATGGGACATAATTTCACCTAAACTTGGGTTAGACAGAACTGGAAGTAGCAGAGTTGAAGATGTTGAGGTTCTCATTGGGAGTGACAAGGATGGAGAAGATTAGGAATAAGATCATCAGAGGTACAGCACAGGTTGAACAACTGGGAGATAAAGTTATAGAGACTAGACTGAGATGTTTTCGACATGTCCAGAGGAGGGACAGTGGGTATGTTGGTAGAAGGATGTTAGAAATGCAGCTGCCAGGAAAAAGACAGAAGATATATGGATGCAATTAGAGGGGACATGGAGGTAGCTGAAGTGAGGACAGAGGACACAGAGGACAGAGTTGGACAGAGAAGGATGATTTGATGTGACAACATCTGAAGAGGAAACAACCTTTGCATTCTCATAGTCTATCTACCTGTTTAAATTACAAACTCTTCCATGCAGTTCTGGATCTTTCTGCTGCTGCCCAGCCTTTCTTATCTTTGTATTGAGATTTATTTTTGGAAGGACCACAAAAAAAACCCCTCAAAAATACAGCATGAACAGAAACAAGAAAATTAATTTAGTTTTATTTTATTTCTTAAAATAATAATATTTGATACCATTGTTGCATCATATTATAAAGGCAATAATATATTACCTAATTATTTTGTCATACCCCTAACAAACATTGCACAAATTACCAATATTAATTAAAAAAACAAGAATTTTCATAAATGTCAAGTTCAAGGTTCTTTATTGTCATTCTCATGTGGCACATGAGGCAGAATGAAACTGTGTACACAGGGTCCCAGTTATATCCAACAAAAGTATAAATTGTAAATGAAAAGCAGTAATAAGGTCTAAGATATGAACTAAGAAATATCCTAAACCAAGCATAAACACTTAATAGTACAAAAACAGTAATGTCAAAACTAAACATGAGTAAATTGATAAAATCCCAGCACACAACTGTTCACAAGCTCGTTTGAAACGTGTGTGAGCAGAAAATAAGGTCCAACTTCAACTTCCAGCCAAACTATGTGAAAAAGCAGGTTGCATTTCCAAATGAGGTGGTAAGAGGCACTATGGGAGAAATACCATGCGATGTTCCCAAACATAAAAGGAAACTTATCAGGTGAGACCAGACACCCACTGAAATTTGAAGATGTTCAGCCATTATTCAAAAAGTCTGTCATTGCAGGGCACAATAAAAACTCTAATCCCTTTTCAGTCTAACAAGGTATGAACCACGGTACACCATATAATGTCACATATGTCACACACTGGAGTATACTTCAGTCTAACACACACTTTGTATTAGAAAAACATCCATATATTGGAAACACTAACATTTAATTGACCTACTACAGAGGTTTTTTTGGTAGAAGAATAGAAGTGATCTTATTTGCCAAGATGATTTTAAACACTGGAAATTAACTACACTCACAGACAAAGTTAAGCACCCAGACGGAATGAACCAAGTTAGATATTATTTTGGTAATACACACAGAACAGCAATGGATATTCAACAAAAAATATCCTGCAAATGACAAACAAGTCTATGGACTGCCTGGTTTAAAGCGTTTTGTCATTGAGTGGAAAGGCACAGACAGAAAGATTACTTCTAACCCAGACATACCCAGAGATTTGTTTTGGACTCAATGACTAATGGAAACTTGCACTTGTGTTGAGTTTTCACATTCTTTCCAACTTTATGTTTTAGAGCCATTGCTGTGTTGGAAGAATAAAAGTTCAAGGTGTTCTTTTCAACATAAGCTGTGCCACAAGGCTTTTCTTTGTTGTTGTTGTTTCTTAAAAAGAAAATCACACTTAGAGAAGCCCCTCAGTCTAATATCCTGCACTGAGTACAACTCTACAAAGTTACAGGAAGAGCTGCACATGCCTCCTGTTGGCCTTTAGAAGGAGACATGCTTTCAGTCCTTTCATACTAATTTATGTCCAACGAGCACATGGTTCCACTCCTAATTCAGCTTTTCAACATGATTACTTGCACAAAAGGAAAATCCCATATGTACTTTGAGCCGGTTGTCACAACATATTGCTGAGGATGTCATACGCCTCACCCCAATTTCACCTTAAATACCTTTCTTCCTTCTAAAAAAATGTTTTGCACTGGAGCAATAACAAAGCCAGAACTGAAACTTCTTAAACATTCTACTAGGGATGCACAAAGTAACATATTCCCAATGCCAAAATTAATAGTTTAATTTAAAGTTTAAGAATAGAAGTGTATTCTTCTTTCTGGCTCTTCTACATATTTTTTGTAAATTTCATGTGTTTTGACAAATTCCCAAACAACAACCATTAATTATCTAGACCTTAAACTTGAGTTAGAATTTGAAAAAATAAATAAATGTCAGTGCAGTTTCTTTCCTTGAAAATGGAGTGACCTTGTTTGGGCAAACAAAGAAGCAAAAGGAGATAAAAAAGAGGGAGGAAATCAAAGGTGAGAGAGGATAGCTGAAATTAGTGAAAAGGTATTTTTCCAATAAACTGTCTAAAAAGTAAGGAAAACAGCAACTATCACCTCTTTTTGACTGAATAATAGCTCTGTGTATTTTCCCCAAAACCAGTATTTTAAAGATTCTTTATCTGTAATTTAATAAACTGATTGTCGTCTATTTAATGACAAATTACCATTAGTAATGCACCAGGTTTGTACAATATAACAAGTTTTTTATATTTTAAAAAACAAAATAAAACATGACTTCACCTGATCAGGTGTTTTACTTCAGGTCAACAAAATAAAATAAAATAAAAATTCTATTCAGAGTTTAAGTAGGCTCTTGGATAATGTCTCTTAGTGTCATTATTATAAGATGTGCTGCATTTAATTTAGCTGGTACAAAATAAAAAAAAATCTTGCCTATTGATTTAGGATTCTGAATACTGAATAAATGTTGGTTTCATGTAGCAGGGGAAGGTAGTACAAGTTTGTTAAAAAAACAGAAAAATATACTTTTGGGGGGGGGGGGGGGATTCCACCACAGAGGGTCTTGTTTCCTTCCACGACCTGTCAAAGCACTAAGACAGGATGTTTGCCACAAAATTTGACATGTAGGAGAGCTCAAAGAGACAAAGCCAACTGAAGTCTGACATTACAGCTTCTTCTCTGATTCTTAATATATCTGTGAAGGCAGATATATTTATGTTTGTACAAAATATCTCATGTTCATGCTCATGTGACCCATACAATTCTATGACAAAACTTGGGTATTATAGCTATAGTAACCAGCTAAAGAAGTTTAGTGCAGAATGTAGTTTTCTAGTACTTCTAGATGGTTGAAAGAACATTTCCAAAGCTAGTTATTAATTGAGTCTAACAATGTTCAGTCAGGTCATCTGGATGGTTTCTTTTTTACCAAGATGTTTCATATATCATCTAAAGGACTTCTTCAATCTGAGGAGCCACCAAACTGATTTCCACAAAACAGCATACTCCACAGTAGGAAAAAAAACAATTTGCTGGTGCTAAGATTGCCTCCACAGTCCGCCCTCTCCCCCATTAACTCCTCTGAAACAGTCATGCCAAAGTGGTTCAAAACACCAAAGTTCAAGCTCAATAATCTTCCTAAGAGTGAATAAGTCCTTTGGATGAAGGACGAAACGTCTCAGCAAAAAATAAATAAACGGTCCAGATGACCTGACTGAACATTGCAGGATTTTTACCTGGATTATTGAGCATGGATTTTGGTGTTATTTATTGACTGTGTTCATTGCAATTCACAATTGTATTTTGAACATATTCTCGTATAAAATATGACATTTTTTAAGGTTCAACCATTTAAAATATGGAACTTTGGGGACAATTAACCAAAAAATTATTTTATTGACAAATCTGGTCTATTTTAATTTCTGCACTTAAAACATAAGCAAAATCAAGTCTGAGGTTGTTGCTGAAAACTCAGAACGTGCGGTCACCAAAGGTGAAGCAAATTAAAAAATACACCATCCATAGACTTACTAAAAAGCACCATAACAAGATCATTTCAATGACACATTTTCATAATAATAAGCTGGCAAAACTGGCAATAAAAGCTCCACTAGCAATAAGTGAATAGTGCTCTAAAGTAACATTTATGTATCATTGTTTGATTATATCATACACAATTTCACAAGAGCAACACACAAGATGCATAGTTTCATTTTGCAGCTTGAGATAAAGCCTTAAGACCAAAAAGCTAAATTTAATTTTGCAAGTCATATTTCAAAAAGCAATCCCAGTTGTGGAACATGTTTTAGACAAATAAAAACTGTCTGACTAAGAAACTAGTAGTTTATATGAATGTTGTAACACAGGTATTGCAAATGTGCTTAAGTTTTTAAGATAGAACAACATGGAGCAGATTTACAATGACTTTAAACATTTCTTTCAGCTACTCTCTCCATCAGAGGACGCTACAGCAAATTAACTTACATAATAGCTGTGGAAACTGTTTTTTGATGGATGCTCTTCCTGCACAACATGGGCTTGAACCTGTGTATGAATTATGCATTACGTACAAAATGATGGAACACTACCACTGAGCTACCTCAGAAAAATCATACATGTAGATTATTTAACAATATTCAAATCAGTTAATTAATCTCAAGCCAACTGGACTATTTTTCTCTTAGTGAATACAAAAGCTAAAGCGAATGAAGACAAAAAAAAAAATAAAAACGCAAATGTAAAAACAGATAAATTACTCAGACATTGTTCAGTGAAAAACAACAAATCAAGGAAAATTACAAACAGTATTCCAGTTAAATGACAGTATTAGTTAAGGTAATCTAGTATAATTACTGTAATCTTTACAGAGACCTGGGCTTTTAACTCTACTAGGTTGTTTTTGTAGAAATGTTGCTTGCAGTGACAAAAGGCTCTGCAACAGAAAGAGGGGAACAGGGAAAATGTAACAATGCACCAACGTTGTGTCACCATTTCTGATGTGCAGAACTGTAAACATTTAGATAACAGGTTACTTGGACCAGTTCCAAACACCTAGTGGATGAAATTGAGAGAAACTTGTCAGAGCTGAACTCAGCTTAAGGTCTGTTTTGACTTTCTGGGCATGCACACATCTCCAAAAACAACCTCATCCTACTGTAACCTCACACAATTATTGTTATTATTATTATTTTTTTTTTTTTTTGTAAAATTCATATGGTAACAGTATTTTTGATTTTATGAAGAAAATGTAATTTTTTATTATTTATATTTACTTATTCTGAGTGGGGGTGGCAAATTTTAGAAAAATCACAAAAACTAAATTACAATTAACCATGATTAACAACAAAAAAAGCTGATAATTAACACACAAGTGTTAATTACATGCCACTGCTATTTTTCATTATGTCAAATTATCCTGCATTTAACCCTTTACATGCTGATATCTCTCACTATTATTGAGTCATAATTAATGAAATCCTGCACCAGAATGTGTTATACATTCCCGCGAAATAAAGATGAAAATCAGCCTTTGCGCCCAGTTTAAAAAAAAAAAAACACTGATTTGATGAAATGCTAAAATAACAAAAATGGTGTTGTAATGCTATTTATATCCTCAGTTGCTGTAATATTACAGAAAAATGTAATGCACTGTGTAAAAGTTACATACAGGTGTGTAAAATATTTCTAAATAGAATTTTTAAATGTTTATTTTGTCAAATAAATGCAAAGTGAATAAGTAGAACAAAGTTTTTTTTTTGTTGTTTTTTTTGCATGATCTCCTTTTAACCATGAATAAAAATATTTATCTTCTGAATGCACATGCACAGAATTTTTGAAGGAACAATCCAAGAAGGTTGTTTAAAACACCTGAAAGAACTAAACAAATAGCCTCTGTTGTGGTAGGTTGGCTTATGTCCTTCAGTCTCAGTGTAATCGTAGATACACTAGATAATGTGAAAATAATGACTCTGTGCTGGTCACATCACTTCCAGAACTTCTTGTTCTACTGTAAACTGAAGATAGCTTTGAATGGCAACGACTGTATGTTTGGGATTATAGTCTGGCTGCAGAAAATACAATCAGACACATCCCTGGTGGTACTGAATGATGAATGAATGGTGGTATATGAATTAGGGACACCATTATGTCTGACAGAATCCCTCACTCCGCAAAAATGCAGTTTTTTTTTCTCAATTGATAAAAGCGTCAGTAAAATTTATATTTACAAAACCCATTCTAATTTTTAAAGCATTTTCTTATCTGCCTAATGCTTTCACACAATGCCATATAGAGTCCTACATAGACATCTATCCATCCATCCATCCATCCATCATCTTTACCTGCTTCTTCCTTTTCAGATCACAAGGTTCCCATATCCAGCAGTTACTGTGAAAGAGGCAGGGGATACTCTTGACAGGTCTCAGTCCATCACAGGGACACATAGAGACAAACAAGATAAATAACCATTCACTCTCTCACTCACATCTAGGGACAATTTAGAGTTACAAATCCACCAGTCTGCCACCATTGGACCAGCAAGCTGCTGGGGCCAAGGGACTTGGGCTGCTGTGTCGGATCTGGGGGCGTTGCTGGGACCCGGTCTGCCGCCGTTGGACCTGGGGGCTGTTGCTGCTAGGCCCTGGTCTGCAGCCGTTGGACCTGCGAGCTGCTGAAGCCGAGGGACCAGGGTTGCTGCCATCGGATATGGGGGCTGCTGCTGCTGGGCCCAGGCTACCATCATCAGGCCTGTGAGCCAGGTGGCCAGGCCTTGGGCTTCTGCTATCTAACCGGAGAGCTACTACCTCCAGGCTAGAAGTAGCGTGAGTAATAACGAACAAACGTGGACAAAAGAGACAAGAGTCGGGGGGGAATAATTCAGAAATTCAGCCTAACATGCATGTTTTTGGTCTGTAGGAGGAAACCAGAGTACCAGGAGAAAACCCTACATAGACATTTTCAATTATCCATATATATATATATATATATA
>JARVGQ010000002.1:22431298-22442859 GCA_031762355.1 Hypsolebias martinsi | reverse complement strand
GTCCCTCTTGTAAATGAGTCCCCGTGGCTCAACGAGGCTAGCCTGTATAAATAAAGGTTGAATGAATGAATGAATGACAGCAGCTGTGGTCATTTTTGCAAATGTAAATAATATTGACTTTCGTGTGATTTCCAAGAAAAAAATTTGCCACAAAGCCTTTGAATAATCCATTCCATTAAAGTAATGTGTTTTTATATGTATACATTTGATGTGCAAACCAATTTGCAATCATACGGACAGTGTGATGTTTCATTTTACTCCCTAAATCAATAGAAATAGTAATCTCCATGTTCAAGTCCCTCTCTTTTGCCTTTTGTGTGGTAGTTTCTATAACCGCCTACAGGGCTTTTATTTGAAAACAAGCTCAGAAATGAGAAGAAAAAAGTTCAAGACATTGATCACATGAAACTCTCTCTCATTGTTAATGGTAACATTCATGCTGCGCCATTAAGCGGAGCTTATTTCTAAAGAGCGACATAAACAGATCGATACCCCCCTCATCACATACATTCATTCAGTTCTTGCCAGCACTGCCCTGATCCAGCTCCCAGTGTTTTTGTTTCCTGGAAGAACAAGTAGATTGTCCCATACAAAGCAATAGTCGAAAATAAGTTCACTCCCCTACATTCAGTAGAGACTTAGGTTGAACAAATGGTGGGTTTTCATTTGGGCAAATGTTTAAATCATGACTGAGTAATTGCATGTAAAAATAAAACCTTTTGTCTTTGTAGCAGCAAAGTAATATGCTTTAACAAAGCAGATGGCCTTATTGTAGAAACCCATTCAATTTGAACGGACTCTTACATTGATCATTTGCTCACAAATTAAAAACAAACCAGCTGCTCCAAATAATAAAATAAAATAAAATGAACATGTGATTTTTAACTAGCTAAATTGTATAAATGTAATTATAAAATTACCTGTGAACACAATTTTTTTTTTCTCTAAATGGAGTGGTTTGGGCAGTGGGTATCTAGATATCTCACATCTTGATTCCACAGAGAAACAAAAGAAGATAATAGTTACAGAAAACCCAAAGAACATTAAAAATGTTTGTAGTCTGCCACTTCTCAGAACTGCAGGACTGTTTAAACACACAGGGACTGATGAGATCTACTGAGCACAGAGTCATAACTTAAACTAATTTTAAAATAAAAAATGTAGTTATTCTTTAAACATAAAGCAGGCATTTTAAATGGGTACAAACAAAATAAACTTGACATAACTTTGAACCTTTGTCATAAACAAAATCCAAACTTAAAATCAAATTATATGGAACATAACATGGATAGCTAAAAAATCATTTAATTAAAAATGTGTGCAACACATTATCTGAACAGATGGATGATTGCAATACAGACCATTTGAGATAATTATGCTTCATGAGTAGCGCGAGAAGTACTGTAGCTTATTAGACATTGAGGTGTGCTGTCCCTATAAAAAATAAAAAATATATAGTTTGAGAATCTCTTCACGAAAATTATGACAACAAACCTACATTGTTGCTTGTACGCATGGCTGTCATTTTGTGTGTTTTTGTTTGTAAGCAGCATACGTCAGATGGGATGAGAGGAATGCATGCTGTCATCAGAATCAAAGAATCCAGAGAAAGAAAGTGCTGAATCAGGCCCAGTCATGTGCTTTCCCACTGACTACTACATAGAGATGCAGACAGTGGAAGGGGAAACTGGAGGATGAAACACAACTAGACAAAACAGTGGTAAGCTTTATATTTTGCTGAGAAAAACTTGAGTCGAAATAAAGCTGAAAACACAGTAGAAAGGCTCCTGCCTTAAATTTGATCCTTGACAGTAAGCATGCTTTTTGGGCTACAAGGAACAGAAGAGGGCAGCTATAGCACACTTCAGGCTGAGACAGAAACTGTGTGGGCAGGATATGTATGCAGCTTGATAACATGGATCTCTGTTGCACTGCATGCCTTCACAAGACCTGATAATTATCTGTTTACACAAAGTGACCACAAATTCTCCAGTTGGTGGAATGTACACATTTCATTTTTATGGCAAAAATTAAGTTGGGGAATTACCAGTAGGTATTACAAAAAGTGCTGTTTTAATACATTATACAAGGCAGATTGTTTTGCAAGTGAAACGGAATTTAACTTCTGCTTTGCAACTTTGTTACTATAGTGAATAAAGGAACACAGGAACACGAGTGCTTCCTGCAACAGTAACTAAAGTGATAGTAAAAAAAAAAAAAGTGTCGAGCTAAAACTAAATGCTGGTGGAGTGTGTACTGGTAGTTTGTGGCTGATTCAGTGTAGAATGTTATTACTTATTGCAAAAAGTATCACCCACATGTAAACAATATAACTATGAGGAGGAAAAACCTGGAACAACATCCCAGGTGCCCCTGGCATTCAATTAGTCCCTAGCCAACAATACAGGAATGGCTGAAGCTAAACAAATGAAATGGTGGTCAACCTGCAAACATAGTCTACTCTCAGTAACAGTTTTAAACACATGCTGTAGGGCAGGGGTGTCAAACTCACTTTCAAAAGGGAGTCAAAATTAAAACATTTTTCAAACTAAGGGCCAATTTCAGAAACAACATTAACTCAAATCAGGTACCCAACATCTTTTCTTGGTCACAGGTTCCTCAACAAGAGTTTGATTGGTCTCAGTTGATGTTTTCTGTTGTACTTTCAACATCATAATCAAAGATCCCTGAAATAATTCAAGAGATAGAAGTATTTTATATTTCACATATCATCTTGGGGGCCAGATAAGATGTCAACGAGGGCCACATTTGTAGAGAATAAAGTCCTTACACCCGATTCAGTTTTAGCCACAAGCATATTTATATTAGTTCACACCTAGCTCAAGCTACAGCTGTCCACAAGTCATCCAAGAATACTGCAATTGATCTAATTAATGATGGATGGGCAGCTAGTGATAATCAGAGCTATATAACACTAACTACATTAACAACATACTTGACTGGAAGGTAGGAAGCTCTGTTCTGCAAAATCACCCAATTTATAAATCTCTGACAGAAAACTCCAAGAGAGAGTGTTCGGGTGGAAATTGTAAGGACCAGAATGTCCCTACGATTTCCATTTCTAGTCACAACAGTCATTGCTAGGGACAAAAAGAGAGAGAGAAAAAAAGAAAAAATATATATTTGTTGGAACAAAAACACACTGAGATTCAAAAATTCCACAATGAAAATACAGTATGTACCAAACAAGAATAACATGGATGGATGGACAGAAGAAAAGGAGGACAAATGGCTAAAACAATACTACTGTCAGAAACACCATTGTTGTCTCAGACAAAAGGACAGACATTTTTTGCAGAGAACAAGTATCACTTTCACCTGATGCCACTTTCATAAGACTTGAAGATCCCATGGAGGAGTGAACATCTTCTCAGGAAAGCTTTGAACATCTAACAAGGAGAAAAAGTCCCACTGCCTTCTAAACTTTTTCCAGTTTAAGTTGTCAACACATCACTAATTGGGCAGCTGTGGCAGTCATTGTCCAATGGGAAAGTTGGGGGTTCAATTCCACCAGCAGTCACATGTTGAAGTGTCCCTGGGCAAGACACTGAACCTCTCATTGCATCTGATATATGTCATATTGGTGTATGGATGTGATCTAAAAGCACTGATTAATCTCTTTAATTTCCCTCTGGGATTAATAAACTATTTTTAATTGAATTGAATTGAATTTCAAATAAGTTGTTCAGTTAATTTGTAGTGATGTAGTAGAGTCCTGTATGAATGTGTGTGGAAGTAAATGAAGGCACAAATTGTGTGGTAAAGCACTTTGGGTATCTTGATTAGAAAGGCACTATACAAGTACAGGCCATTTATCATTTAACATTTTACAAGAGTGCTTTTCAGATTATGGAAAAAATTTGAGTCTTTCAGACATCATTTATGATCAGTGTGATGCAAAATAAATTAATTACATTGTAAAGCATAATACTGAGACCTAAAACAATTACACCCAATTAGAATTTCAAAAATAATTACAAAACAGCTTGAGAATCAGCTGCATACATGCAGAAAACATGCAGAACTTACTATAAACCGCCTCAGTCCAGACTTTCTACATGACCTGGTTTTAAACCATACGCAACAAAACACAATCAATTCCATTTTTATAATCCCGCTCGCCACAGCTTCTGTCCCAAGTATCTCTTTTACACACTCAACTCAGATTATGCCAAAAATCTAAATGTGAAATAAGGTATTGGTGTCATGTCTAAAAATAACAAAGCATGATGCTGCAATTTATTTTAGATATGGTTCAAACCCTAATAAAACAACACTTGTGCACACAAACTGAAATTTTAAGCACACTGAAACTATATGATACAGGGTCAAGCTGTGACTTTTGGTTTATAATCCTATAAATTCTGTACATACTGAATCAACAAATGACCTTATGGGTATATAAAAAATTGAGCCAGGCTGCCTGGCTGTGCAGTGGCTCATGTCAGACATTCTGCAGGGCATCCTGCTGACAGATGCCTCCTACTGAACAGAGTGACAGCTCTGACACACTACTAACCACACTTACTGTACTACACACAAATACACATGTTAATAGGTTCCACTGTGTCAAAACTTTTGCATTAGCACAAATGTTTTATAGCTCACACAACCCACATCATAAGGCCATCTCCATGAGAAAACAGCAGCAGCAGGTTAAAATGACAATATGACACATACTGAGTAGTCTGACAGCTAAGTGAAAAGACTGAGGGAACTTTTGTCCTGAGAGATGCTTTGACAGGTTCTTACACACACAAGTATGCACAAATATATTTCCAGTTGCACATGAACTCAAATGTTCACATATAAACATATTTGAGATGGGGAATCTTCCCGTGTACAATACTGTCATGTATACACACACTAAAACAAAAAAATGATGTTGTTACTTCTTCCGAGGGTTAAAACAAAACACACTCACTCACATTAGCCACAGTTTGACACACTTTCTACAACGTATCAGACACAGACACTGATAAAAACACACTCGCACAAGCCGATTGCAGCAAACAGTGAATAACTGAACGAGAGGAGAAAACAACATTAGCATTCTGTCAGGGTTTCAGATAAGACTGCACCAGCTTCTCACACAGCCAACATGCAGCAGAGCATAACAACAGAACGGAAGCCAAAGAGTGACTCAAGAGCGTAGACAGGTAGTTGAGATGGGATGAGGGCGTCTGTGTAACACTGGAGTAAAAGTATAAAACAGTGAGGAAAAAACATTTTTAAACATAAATGAGTAGCTAAATTCATTGAACGAGATAAGAGTACCTTGCTGCTGAGTCTGGCCTTTCTAGCTTCTTCTGCTTTTCTCTCTTTTTTCTCATCTTGTTGTCTTCTGCCCAGAACAGATCCCATCTCACACATAAACTACCACATCTCACATCTAGTCCAGTAGGTCACATACAGTTTTCATGCTGCAACATCCACATGGCCATACCCGGACCCCTCCTCCTCTTCCACTACTCTTCTCTTCTCTTCGCTTCCACTTCCTTTCGTCTTGGCAAAGTAGCACGTGCAGACTCACATGGTCACTTACACCAACACTCAGCCAAACCAACAGGCACTCACTGACTTCTGTACATGCACAAACAGATGGTAAGCGGGGGGATTTCGCACAATGCTGGGGAGAGAGAAAGGGAGCTACAGATGAGGGAGGGAAAATAATGTGAGCAGAGAAAGTGGAAGACAGAGGGAGGTACAACCAGATGAGGAAAATGAAGGGAGAATGGGGGGATTACATAAATACGTGCATACATGTAAACGTGTTGATGCAAAAATCCTATACTGTATATTTTAGCAGCCATCTCAATAACACAGTTTAGACAGTAATAAAATTCTCAGGGGTTCCCGTAACAAAATTACACCTTCATTGAGCTACATTCTTTGTGTAGTTTTATTAAAATAGAAAAATTATGCTGGGATTGTCATTCATAAACACAAAAATGTGTTTCTAATATTACTGAATGTCAGTGTGGGAGGAATAGCATTACTCTGCTATACATTTTATGAAGAGGCTATTGTAAATGAGGCCTTCTCTCTCATCTTTTTCCACGCAGAGCGCATTTTATTCTTTGAGACTGTGTATAAATTCACAACACATTTAAGATAACAGCATAAAAATTGCTTTGCCTCCAGTATTGTGCTATGTGGCATCCATGACCATATTATGACATAGCGTGTTATTAAAGGCTCTCTAATACTCATTTGCCTCAAGCTTCTTCCAACATCTCTTATCTTCTCCAAGACCAATATGCCCATGGATTACTGTTTTTATATCCAGGGAACCTATCTTTCTATCACACACATCTGCACTAATGGATCAGCAGGGTGAGCTAGGGCATTATTATTCTGCTCCAGTTAAATAAGATTAGATTATTATTGCCAGTTATTGCTCATAATGCATTTCAGACTGAATGTGTTTAGAAGGTTCAAGGAAAAAAAAGAAAGAAATTTAGATGTTAAGCAGTCATTCAGTTTGTTTGATTTAAATATTCAATCCAAAAGCCTTTTGTCATATAGAAAGAAAGCATCTATTCTGCAGGCCTGTCTGTCACATGACCATCCACCCATACAAAAGCCCACATGTGTGGACTCTTTTTTTTCTTCACAAGTATAATGTTAAATTTTTCCACAAAGCTACCATGCATGATTAACCAGGACAGTAACAGGGTGATGTGGTCTAGTTCAGTGAGGCAAAGGGAAAAATGAATGGCAAATTCCTATCAACTATGACCTCATTTTAAACTTTAGCCTGCAGCAAATGAACCCCATGTTGCAAAGTAGGCTAATGCTTGACCTTTGGCTTGCACACCAGCTTGATGTGGGATGAATAGTGAACAAAGTGACTGCAAAGGCTGCAAAAATGAACCATTACAAGCTGTCCCTCTTAACCCTTTTTAGTTATTATGCAAGAATACATTTGCATGTTTTTAATTAAAGAATCACATACATTAATTAATTCATTATTTTTGCTTTGTAAAACAAAAAAATCATGGAACATAGAGTAAAATGTTAAAAATACAATGGCAGAAAGCTTGAAAAGTTACTTTACACATCAGATTTGATGAATGACAATTCTTTAAAAAAAAAAAAAAAAAACAGAATTTTAAGAACATTGTTCTTTTGGCTGCTTCCTTCCTCAGGGACTCGGGATGGATTACATTTTTCACACAGCTTTTTCCATTCTGGCTTTAGTTTTGTTTAAATGATATTGACGTTGTGTTTTTTGCACCCCTGAGGTTAGGTCTGAACAATTCATAAGCAAGGGAAGGTTAGGTCATTTTTGTTATATCTTGATATGTAAAATTTAAAAGTTGAATGAGGGTGGAGTTTATTTTTTCCTTTAACTGTATGTGCCTGGTGGCCACTTTGTGATCAGGTCATTTTGTGTTCGACACACAGTGCAGTAACACTGCAGTATTGTACTTTACTAGCATTTGCTGAGCTAAATTATCACTGTTATCCATTTCAAGAAGAGTGCTGTCCATTCATTGTTAGAAATTAATAATTTCAAACAAGGTTGTGATTTTCAGAAAACGACACACTTTCATATTGTTATTAAGTGATTCACTGTTAGTTGCAGATGTCTACCTCTTCTTCTCCATCTGAAAATTTATATATTTCACTTCTACTAACCTGTAAGGCTGGCCGAGATAAATAAAAATCTTTTTAATAGGTGAAATTTCAGCTGGGTTGAACTGTTTTTTGTTGTGCATGCACCCACTCACACCTTGATGAAGCAGAACAGAAACAGACAGAATCAGTTCTGACCAGAATGGTTAGAGAAATATTTGAAAACATGACTAATGACCTTCTTATTCCTGAATTTCTCAAGTTGACTCTCAAACAAATATTTTTTGTCTAATACACATGCATACAGAGAGAAAGAGTAACCTATGCATTCTCTGTACATTTTAGCACACACACACTATATTTTATCTTTTACTGTCCCACCTGAAGTTTACAAACTTGTTCAAATAATTTGACACTGATAACAAAAAAAAGGAAGTGGTAAATGTCTGTTTTGTATTAAACAGGCCCAGCGGTCACAGAGTGTGTTTGCTGTCCAGAGGATATTTTCAGCTGGCAGCCTCTGGGCCACATCCAGCCAGGGGGAGCTAATTCCATATAGCCTGCAAAGTATCAGGCTATCAATAAATAACACAGTTATATCATGTGTAGACATGTGCTGTGGACATGTGTGGCATCACAACATTGTAGCCCTTTGGGTTCCACTAGGTTCAAGGTTCAAGGTTCTTTATTGTCATTCACATCACATGTGGTACATGAGGTGGAACGAAATTGTGCACTCAAGGTCCCAGTTACATCCAAAAATAGCAACAGTATGTAAAAAGAAACAGTATGTAAGGATTTAGGATATCTGTTGAACAGTAATAATGTAATATAATATGTTATATTAAACAGCAACCCAAACATAAGTCTGTATGTCACTAGTAAAAACAAAACCGTATTATTTTTTTTAATTTATTTTAAACATTGAGCAATTTAAGCCAGCCTACATCAGTTATGTACATGATGGAAAGCAAATCTCCAATCAATGAAAAACATATATTACCCCTTACATTAAATGAACAAACAAATGAATAAACTCAATGATTAATTATTTGTTAATCAAAATAATATGAAAGGATCCAATGTTCTTGCTTGCGTCCCCGTCCCCCCCCCCCCCACCCCTGCAAAATATGCCAGTACTTGCAGTGTATTGTCTGATATGCAGGAGGTTTACAAACTGTCCACAAAAGCGTTCATTTAAAAAGTGGACAAAAAAAACATTTTTAACATTAGTCACACACAAGCTGTAACACTGATTCACTGTTTCAACAGGGTTGTCTTTTCATCAGAATATGATGTAAAACAGAATGGTTAATATGCAAGTACAAAAGTAGCATGAAGTTTCAATAACAAATAAAACCCACAAAGAAAGAGTTTGCATTAATACTTTTTACCTTCAATCTAAAGAGGACTTTTGCATTTCCATTAAATTGTATGTCTGTTCCATATATCACACCTTGCAAGAGTGTGAATATGTTCTTACACATTTATAATTGCAAAGAATAGCAAATGTATAACCAGACTGGGTTTAAAATCTCTTACAGACAGAACAGTAAATCTGCCCAATATGTTTTAAATGCATTACCTCTTCCATGGGCCTTAAGGACAGTGCACCTTTCTTTTAAAGAGTCAGCACACATAAATATAAAACACCATACACACACACCAAATGTTGGTTTGAAAATGCCAATTCACCAAATGTATGTTATTAGACTGCAGGATGAAGCTGGACTATTTGGAGAAAACTCTCACAGGCAGAAATAACTTGCAAACATCTTATAAAAAGAACCAGGCTAAGGTTGAAACCTGGAGCCAAGAGAAGGAAATGCCACTGAGAAAATGTTTTAGTGTTGTCCATGCTGGTTCTCTGTCATGGTTTAGTGGGACACCGAAGGCAACTAAGCCATCATTAGTGTTATTAATTCCATCTGTGCTTTTCCCTCTGAGGCAAATTAAAATGTCTGCTGTGAGAAAGGTCTACACTCTTACTCTGCCAGATTGTCTAGATGTCTCTGCTGAATTACTGAGCTGGTCTAGAATCTGCATCTCTGCATCTGATTTCCTGACCATGTTCCATCTTTTTTACCAAGATATGGGAGAAATGGTCCCATGGATCTCAAAGCCTGTTGATTTACCGAGTAGATACTTTAGTGTTGCCATATGGCCTTTTGTGGTTTATTAATAACATTAATATTAACATTAACATCTCATACGCATTTACTGATTTCACTTTGATGTACATTTTATCAGTATAAACTGTAAAACATCTGTGCACTAATTTAAGCTCAGTTTAGACATTCATGGTCCCATTAATTTAGAATAAGAGTGCTCAAAATATCCCTGTAGTTTCTGTAATTAATCATTGTTTTGACAAAAGTAACTATAAAACTATATTTAATAGTGCATTCTTGGCAAAAAAAGTTTTTTTTTTTTTGTTTGCGTGAGATGCAAAAGGGTTCTACGGGTGCATGCTTTTCCTTATATAAGACGTTTACCAGTCCACATAGCCTTAAGAGACGATTTCAATTACACATGAATGAACCATCAAATTCACAGAGTGTATGACCCTCTTTATGAGTACTCTATATAAATGTGAGACTAAAACATAACTAGAGATATCAGGAAATAAATAACACGAAGAAACTACAGCTAAAATCCTATCAAAGTAGAAAATTACATTATAATAAAAATGGGTCTACATTCCTTTGTTATAGGTTTTTTACTCATGTAAATATCTCATAAATCGTATTTAACAGCCTTTATACAAGAGATGTCGTTATTTCAGAAGTTTATGAGTTGTGTTCTGCATCTGACCAACCTTTGGGATGGGACTGCAGAAAAATGTGCATGAATGTATATAAATATCAAAAGGACTTCAAAGTGTTATAATGTGTATAGCTCTTCACCTTGTCAATAAATTACCTTAACAAGTTATGAAAGATAAAAGCAACATTTTAAGAACTTCAATTTCCATAATCCCAGAGCATAAGGTTTCGCAAACAAAAAGACTCAGTCCACAGCTGTTCAGTCTTACCTTGGTGTGGAGCTTAGACAACTGCTTTTCATCTAAGTAGGTCTGAGTGTAGACACGTCTTTTGTAGCGGAACTGAAACAAATGAAACAAAATAGATTTTAGTTTATACATTTTACTTTTGTTTGTATCTTCACAAAATATTTGATAAAAATATTTAATTATCCACTCAAAATAAATACGTAGGCAGAGTGAGTTTGTCAAACAAAACCATGTGATTATTTCTACTAAATTAATGAATCAGCAGAGACAGAAAGGATAAATATAATTTACCTCTAAATAATGTTTCAGTATCACTGAGCTTAACAAACATATCTTCCCCTAAACAGCAATCATCTCCTTTTCAGCATTTCTGATCAGCTTCTTCATAAATTTGTCAGAAAGCCATTTAACTTTTTAACTAACTTCAACTTAGTCTTGACACAGCGTGACCTAAGCAGAAGTACGGAATACTTTCAGGAGGATTAATCCTAACAAAGCAACTGGCCCAAACAACATCCCTGGATAGGTTCTGAAAGACTGTGCCAATCAGCTCTGTGAGGTGCTGGCTGACACCTTTAAGCCCTTACTCGCCCTGGCAACAGTTCCCACCTGCTTGAAGACTGCCACCATCATCCCAGTCCCAAAAAGCTCTACAGTGACTGGTCTGAATGACTATCGGCCAAGTGACCCTCATCCTGATAGTTGCTAAATGTTTTGAAAGACTGGTCATGACCCACATCAAAACAACCATCAACATCAGCGAGGACCCTCACCAGTACGTGTACTGCAAGAAATGATCAACAGAAGATGCCATCTCCTCTGTGGTCCACACTGTTCTCACCCACCTGGAGCAGAAGGACTCCAACATTCGTATGCTCTTTGTGGACTTCATGTCTGCCTTCAACACCATGATCCCCCAAACCCTGATGGACAAACTACTCACACT
>JARVGQ010000002.1:22404694-22416533 GCA_031762355.1 Hypsolebias martinsi | reverse complement strand
ACTAAAGAAAAGTCCAGATCAGGGATGAAGAAGGGGAATTTAATACATTGGTGTCACATACAAAACAGTCCGGCGCCAGGAAGTTTATTGTGTGACACCGCGTTTGCGTACGCGGTCGTAAAAATTGAGCTTTGCGCGTACATGCCCTGCGGGGCTACGCATCTGCCTCTGCGTATGTACCGGTACGCTTGTACCTCTGCGTACGTATGTACACGGGAGTATACTGGGGGCTTTCGTCCTATTGTAAATAAAATATGGTTTAGAGTTGAAAATCATTACATTCTGTTTTTATTAATATTTTACACAATAACTCAACCCAAACAAAATGTTTCTAAAATTAGTTTATTATTTAAAAAAATGCACAAAAGTTATTTTATTGTCTTCACATATTTTCACAACGATTTCCTGTGGGATTATTAAGTTTTATCTGATCTTGTAATGTGTTGTGTGGAGTAATGGTTAGCGCTGATGCTGGAGTTTGCATGTTCTCTCCGTGCATACTGGTTTTTCTCCATGTACTCCAGTTTCTGCCCACATATGAAAAACATGCATTTTAGGAACTCTAAAATTATTTCTAGGTTTGAGTTTTAGTGTGAATGGTTGTCTCTGTGGTGGACTTGGGATCTGTCCAAGTTGTCCCCCACCTCTGAAGATGGGCACCAGCTCCCCGTGACCCGGAAATGGAGAAGCGGGTAAAGAGATGGATGGATGTGTTGTTTTCCTGGTTTCAAGCTTTGAGTACAGTTTGCAGCTCTGAACACGTTTCAGAAATGACTTTTTGTATTTTCAAGGTTGCAGACCCCTGAGCTACACTAGACAAGCTCATGTATGCATGTGAGCGTGAACGAGGCGTCTCTTCAGCAGCCCCAGGTTTGTTGTTGCAGCAGAGCGACTCAGGCACAGCTGTGGAATGCAGGGGAAGGACGAGGCGAGTTTAAACTGCACTCCTGCTCATACAGCCTGCAGCAGGAATGTGTGGAGACAGAGCAGGTAGAGACACCACATTCATCCAGGTCGCTCACATGCACAGGCCGCCCTGAGCCACACACACAACTTAACACAAAACATATCCTTCGCTGCCTGCCAGGGTGAGAAGGAGGCGCTGAAGACCGGACACACTCTGTGGTTGCTCAACGTCAACACAGAACTAAAGACATGGAAGGCCTTGTGTTGTCAGCTGATGCCCACATTTTTGTTTTTTCAACAATACCTCAAATTACTGTTAAAGGCCCAGTATTCCCTGAAGGAATGATGCCAGAGTTTTAAACTAAGATCAAAACTGACTGTATCCTGTTTTTGTGTTGGTTCAAATCAACTAGTTGTGGCAACTGTACTACATTGATTTGAATTCAAAGTTCAATCAGCTTTAGCTGAATATTCAATGATTAGTCAAGAGTTTCATTAAAATGTGTCCAATCGTTCTTAGGGGTATTTTGCTAAATGATGGGCAAAGTTGACTGCAAATAGTTACAAGTGATAGCAAATTTTGTATGTTGAGGATGAATCTCAGCGACTACCACACTAATCTATAGGTCAATATTTGTAAAACTGACTGCACTGTAGCCATTTTAACTTTTAAAAGTCAACTGGCTGTGGTAGCCATCTTGATACAGGTTGATTCTTAAAGGTAAACAGTTATGAAGGCACATCCAGAAATGGCTTTCTACAAGTTCATTGAAATCTGTCAAAGTAGGTTCACAAAAAATCCTGGTAACAGACAGACGTGCAAATGCACATTCATGCACACACATTCTTGTAAACCTACGTTTTGGGGGACTTTGCATTGACTTCCATTCATTTTTTATAGCCTAACCCTGACCCTTACCCTAAACCTAACCATTACTAGTACATGCCTAACCCTAACCCATCCACAATTCCCACCTTAGTCCTAAACCTAACCCCTGACCCCCCAACGAGACTTCTCTTTATATGTACTTGGCTTTGGTCCACATAAAGAACAGCTGGTTCCCATAATGCAGTATTTTTTTTGTAAAATTGGTCCCTACAAGGTAACCTGAACCCCCCCCCCCCCCACACACACACACACACAGGCAAAAGCATTATTATAAACTTTTTGCCTTTTGGTGGAGGGTTATAAAAAGTAGAGAGGGTTGTTTGGATCAAACCAGCCATTTTTCTGGCTGCTCGGCTGGAACTCAAACAGAACGCGAGACACAAAAGGTCACAGTGCTGTGACCATGCTTCCTTGAAGATAGACAAATAAACATTGCAGACATGCAATAAAAATTAAAATTGTAGAATGCATCTCTGTCACGCTTCATAGTGAAAACATAACTGCTTCCTGCCATTACATTTTCATAACAGAGAAGAGGATGAGGCTCCCTGACACTGCAGTGATTTCCTCCATCTTCTTTAAACCAGTCCTTTGTTCAGAGGGCCCTGATTTTAGTATTCAAATTTTCATCGGCAGGGTGGTGAACCACACACCAACTGTGAGGCAATCAGTGCAGAGTTGGCGGGTTTACTTAACGGCCTCTGCTCAGCGTCTCATCTGGTCTGTCATCAGCACAGACATGTGAGATACCACAGGTCACAGGCTGGACAAACCCATCCAACATCTGCATCTGTTCCCACTGAGCTCCAAAAGATTAAAACACCTGGGGCTAAGCTGCACATTTTACATAAAGGAAGAGTAAAGCACAGTCATGTTTCCTAAGGTGAAGCAGAATACCTGTTTCTCCATCATCCAGTTTCGCTACAACTCACATCGACTCTACTTAGTCTGTACATTCTAAGTGGTTTTCAAAATAACTTGGTTGTTACCTTGATGTGGACGAGCTTGTCATAACATGACAGCACAGATCCTCCAGCAACAAGCAAATGAGTGAAATAAAGTCATGACATACACCATCCTCTGGTCGAAGTTTGCGAATCAAGACAATTGGGCCAAACTACTGTGATATAAAGTGGCTGTGGCTGAGTGGTTAGAGTAGTCGTCTTCAATGCAAGAGTTGGTGGTTCAAGTCCACCAGCAGTCACATGCCCAAGTGTCCCTGGGCAAGACACTGAACCCCTCATTGCGTCTGATGTGTGTCCCATTAGTGTATGAATGTGATGATCCAACGCACTGATTAGTCTCTTTAGAATTATTTTTTTCAATTATCTTTGTACAGATCTAGTAGAGTGCAGTATGAATGAGTAAATGAGGCACAGATTGTGTTGTAAAGAGCTTTGAGTGTCTTGATCCGATAGAAAGGAGCTATATAGTACAGTCCACGTACCATTTAACTTCCACTGAATTCTGTTGTCAGCCAACAAGCACAGAAATGTCTGCACCTTGGTGTTGGTTTAAGTGTCGCCAATTTAAATGATTTAAAAAAATAAAGTAAAAAACACTGTTGCAAGGTTCTAAAAATGGTGGGTTTGATTCGTGAGAAGGAGACTGCAGTCTGCCGATACCAAATCAGCTTGACTTGGCTCACCTGGAACTTCAACCAAATGGGACCTCAAAACCAAGCTGGAAGAGGTGGAGTTACCCAAAGGAAAATCTCAAACTGTATCGAGCTGACCCGAGCATGGCCAAGTCAAACCTATGGAAAAAGTCATTTAATCACGGGTATATTCAGGCAGCTTGTTCAGGTGTATTGTTGTGATACATGATCAACTAGTCAGATCTGCATTTATACCACCCCCACCCCACATACACTACATCTTAGGGCTACTGAATTATATGGGGGAAAAATCATAATCAAAATAGTTTTTAATCAATATTGTAATCATGATCGTTTAAACTGATTAGTCATCAAGTTAGGAAAAATTGCATTTATTGCATCTAAGTAACAGAAAAAAATGCCTAGAAAGTGAAACCATCTTTGATACCTTCCTGTTAAACTTTATTCAAAAACAAGTTGTTGTACAGGATACTAAATGTTTGTTTATTTTATTTGTTCATTTAAAAAAAAATCACAATACCAAACAATCCCATAAATGATAACATAAAAAATATAAAAAATGAAAAGTAGCAGAAAGAAGAAAAACAATCTTATTATATCTGCCCCTTTTTTCAAACAATCAGTTCAAACAATAATAATCTTCTAGTAAGAGAACAAAATGAATAACTCTTTCTAACTAATACAATACTAAGAACTAATTTCTAATTTATTTCTAACTAATACAATACACATTAAGCTACTTCATATTTTTTTAACAATTCAGTTTTAATCATTTTCTTAAATGTAAACATTGACTTGACATTTTTAACTTCATTCTCCAAGTCATTCCATAATCTAATTCCCTGGATTGAGGTAGACCGTCCCTTTAAACTAGTTCTGAATTTGGGTTTTGCAAATATCTCTGTCCTCTTAAGATTATAACAACTTTGTCTTTTAACAAAAAGCATTTGGATATTTAAGAGTAATGCGTTATTCTAAGCCTTATACATAACTGATAAAATATTATAATCTACCAAATCATGGAACTTCAATAACTTCAGTTGATAATATCCTCCACTAGAGTTAAGCTGTTTTAGTTTTTCTTCTTTGTGCCCTATAAGACTTGGAAAAAGTGCATGTTTCATTGTCCAGTAGGAGCAAGGTCAAGCCACATTAAATCTAGAGTTTTCCCCTTGCTTTTTAGCCGTACCCCTACGTTTTGCTTGACATACTAGGAAAAAGGCAGTCCCAGTCTTTCTTGAGATGAAAGTGGTGGAGATGGACTTTATAGTCCTTGAAAATGTATATTTTCAGTGGTACACTTCAACACAAAAAGGTGTGAGCTGGACTGTTAGCTGAGAGCTAATTAAGCTCAAAGGGATTTGGGTTTTTACTGAGGCAGTCATAAGATTTTGGAACAATCTACCTGCTGGAATTCACACTGTATATTTTGTGCAGTTTTCTAAAACCCACCTGAAAACTCATTAACTTTTTTTAATTCATATTCAGTTTGTCTCATCTCATACAGTTTTGACTACTGGTAATAACTATTTATAGATTTTTTAAGTCCTAAATTGGCTTACATTGAACTTTAATTGTCTCAAAAGTTGTGGATGAATGAATGAACGAATGATGATTATAGGACTTTTTTTTCTTTTTTAAATAACTGTCTGGTTGTCGGTGTGATCTTGCATTAGGTAAACACAGCCTCAGAGAAACAAAATGGTGTGACAGATTTCACTGTCTTTATTTATTTAAAACCAAGCAGTGTTTATTTCTTACTTATAGCATTTTGTGCTTTGCTTATTTTGAGTGAGCTAAAACGATTCTTTCATGAGAGCAATTGCTTGCACATCAGCAAAACTTCAAAGTGAAATAAACTTCACAGCTACAAAAAAAGACATAAAAGATTTTAACTGTGACTTTTGAAATCATTATTATCTCCATACAGTGAAATCTAGTAAGACATTATGGAGTTACAAAAAGCAGCTGCTCTTTGTCCCTGGTCCATTACTGCGTGTGATCATTCAACCACAGAACAATGTAACACATCATGAGGTCACATCTGGCATGAGCAAACTAATTTAAACACATCATATCTCCATTTGTATGATGGTTACCAGTCCCATATCATAGTAGAATGAGAATTTGACCCTTTTTTTGTGATTATGTGCTATATCTGAGCTCAGGGTTTATCTTGGTTAAAAACAAAAACAAACCTCTCTCTTCGAAACGGCAACAGGAAACCAAATGTGCATCTATATGTGCAGGATTCCTAACGCAGAAAGAGAACTTGTTACCCAAGAGTTTTCATTTGAACTACTGCATCCTACACCCCAGAAACAAAGAGGGAAAAAAACATTGATTTAATCATCTTAAACTAATGGGATTTTATCAAGACTCCAACATCTTGATATGCACAAAGTGAACACACATAAAACTCTGCCCACTAAGAAAATGCTGAGAAGCCACTTTCTCTTTTCCTATTTTTATGAACAATGGTATGACTCATTCTGCCCATCTGACAGTACTAGTTGTGATTACTTTGTGTTAAAATTTTCATATTGTCGCAAAAAGTAGCGCAGAAAACAAAGGTGTCTTTTTGGAAATCTGTGCTACAGCAGCTGTATAATTAAAACCTCAATGAATTAAAAAAGTACTGGTGTCTACTTTGTAGGCACTGCATTCAAAAACTATAAAAAAAAAATGCAAGTCAACAAAATTGTGTGCATAGATTAGCCGGGGGTATGAAATATTCTGGTCCTGCTTTGCTTGTAGACAGCTTGAAAACTGTAAATTATTTGTGGGAGACAAATAGTACTTGATTTATTTCAAACATTTAACCATTTTTGTTTTTAGTCTGCAGACATCACATATAAGTAGGTTATATTTATGTTTAAACAGTAAAGGGATTTTTAATTATATCATTAACCCTAAACTAAAAGAATTACATAAAAGTTTATGCACAATTAGTAAAGTAAAACATCAATATAATCTATAACTGTCCTTTACCTTTAAAACTTCTATTTCTTTCAGACACACTTCATGTTTCAGTGTTTAGGTTGGTTGTTGGAAAACTGTAGTGTAAAACAACGAGGCTAGCCTGTATAAATAAAGGTTGAATGAATGAATGAACTTTGTCTTCAGTTTTTCTGTTAATTTGAGTGGTTTCACTTTATTTGGACTCATAAATGCAGCCTACCCTGATGTTATCAGGATGTGAAGTAATTTTAAATAAAGTCTAAAATAACA
The DNA here is from genome assembly GCA_031762355.1 of Hypsolebias martinsi. Taxonomy (NCBI): domain Eukaryota; kingdom Metazoa; phylum Chordata; class Actinopteri; order Cyprinodontiformes; family Rivulidae; genus Hypsolebias; species Hypsolebias martinsi. The sequence continues at coordinate 22,409,889 of JARVGQ010000002.1, read as the reverse complement.
GTTCACAAAAAAACTCTGTTTTTTAAGCACCATCAGTTAATTAAATTAAATTAAATTCAATTCAAAAATACTTTATTAATACCAAAAGGATTTGATTGATCCAAAGGGGGCTGCGGTATCTTTGTGGTCAGTGCCATGGTCTTGTAATCCTGAGGTTGTGGATTCAAGAACAGGTTGCGTCTGGAAGGGAATCCTGAAATCTAAAACAATTGCCAAATCTTGTGGCAACCCCGAAGAAGGGAGCAGCTGAAAGGCACTTACTTTTTATCTGTTAATTTTAAAAAAAAGAACATAAAACAAGCTAGTATTATAAAATAATTACTGAATCCCTTTAAAAAATTTTATTCCATACTAACATCGTCCCTTTTTAAAGAGATTAGGCATGTGCATGTCCCAATACAAGAAGGCTCAGCAGATGACAATCAAACCAACCAGAACTGTGTAACTATGAAGCAGTAATGATTTTAGTGAGCCGTCTGCACAGAACTCAAAGGATCCTAAAATCCCAATGCTGCCTAAATGTGTTCAACCTGCTGCATCCGGCAAGGAATAAAGAAGAATAAGCATCAGACGTCAGAGCTGCAATGACTGAATTCACTTGAAAAACAATGCCAGAAAAATAGCTCTTTTCTAGGATTCTATTCATATGCTAAATTATAGTATAACGAGACGGGATCTTTAATTTTGCAGTCTCTGCTTCCAGGGATGAAAAGCATGGTGTTTGGGAAGAAAGTCCCTCATCTTTTAAGAAAAGCTGGTATTTATTACACATAATGTACACTGCAATAAACAACAAACATACCAAATAATATGCAGTCTTCTATACAGCCTCCTTAGTTTATTGACAACATTTTCTCTGTGTGATTTTCACTTATAAGTCCAGAATGGAAAATAATCTGTAGGACAGAGTTGCAACAGAGGCTGAATACTAACAGTCCTGTCAAGCATATCACCACAATATACCTTCTGCATCTGATGGAATGTAAATTTGAAGAATATATGTTGAACAGATTATATTGGAGGAGACCATTCTGTTTCATTGGACAGATTATTCAAGCCATTTAGTCTTTTTTCCCACTTTAATCATTTTCTTGAATTTGCATGTCATCAAGGAGTTACTTTGGGGAACATTAAAGAGCACGGCACCCCAGCCCGTTGCCAAGGAAACTTGGGTGAAAATTTTACCAGCTATCCAATATGGCTTGCTGTTAAAAGCTCTTAAAGCAAATATTTATTTTCAATCTCTCTTGAGTGAGATGCACATGTTCAACTGTCTTTATTTCATTGAATAGCAAAGCCATAGTTCATTTGACTGATTGTGCCTGTTCTGCTTGGAAAAAGCAAAAAAAAAAAAAAAATCTTTGTTTTTTTTTCATACAAGACTCTTTTTCCTTCACCGTTTAAAATTTAGTCATATTTTATTCATATGATTTTTCTAAAACGATTAATTATTCAGAAACTTTAATAAGTAATACATGTTTCTGGAGTAGAATGACTTCATTTTCTGAATTGTAACGGATAAACGTTCTCTGCATCTGTTGGAACATACAAAAAGTAAGATTTTTTTTAAAGATACATAATTGGTTAGTATCGCTCTGTGTAATTTAGTTAATCATGGTAAAACTTTTCCCACTTGATTTTTCATTTCTCCATAATTGAGACAGCTGAGGTCCTTGAGTCAAAGGGTTTCTGGGGCAAAGGTTTCAGAAGCAACAATTCCTGATGCTCTCGTTTTCCACTTCTTTCTCAGTCAACTGAACTTTCTCTCTCTATTATGTTTCATAGCACAAATATGAAGTCACAGTATGCATAAACATTCTGTTGTAATTGTTAGCCTTTCTGTTACAGATATGCTGAGAATCTTTGGTATCACTGTCAGGTTACTTGACACAATTTGTGCCTAAATGTGACTAGCAAAAACTATTTTGTGTTGAATGGTGTTCCTATACAGTTTGTTGATTCTTACAAATACTTGGGAATCTTGACCAATGCACATCTTTTTGTGTTTCTTTTTCAGCAATAGGTCTTGTTTAACTCTGAATGCTAGGAAACACCTTGTAACTGCTACTTTCCTTCTGGCCATTGACTATGGTGACATTGTTTATAGTAAATAGACTGTACTTACATGGCACCTTTCAATCTTATCAAGACACTCATAGCACTTTACAAAACAATCTGTGCCCTCATTTACCCATTCATACTGCACTCTACTAGATCTCTACAAAGCTAATTGAACAAATAATTTTAAAGTGTCTAATCAGAGCATCACGTCCATACAACAATGGGACACACATCGGAGGCAGTGAGGGATTCAGTGTCTTGCCCAGGGACATTTTGGTGTGTGACTGCTGATGGATTCTAACCCCAACTCTTGCATTGGAGGACAAATGCTTGAATCACATGAATGCTTCTGCAAGCACCTTGCAGATCTTGGATGATGTCTATCACAGCGCACTAAGATTCATAACTGGCTGTAATTGCATTACCCATCACTGCACTCTGTATTCACTGTTTAACTGGTCATTATTAAATTGTATCTGCCCCTGGATGTGCCAGTTTGTGCTTAAAAGCATGCTATCAGACATGAATGAGTACGGTACATTATATTTAAACATCACCATTTCAGTTTTCTATAGTTAACAAGCATTGTTCCAGAAGTTGCATGATTTGTCTGAGTATATTTGTTGCTATATTATTTATATGTTATTTATATATTATTGCTATATTATTTATTATTATTTATATTATTTATTTATTTATTATTATAGCCAGGTCTCTCTTGTAAATGAGTCCTCGAGGCTCAATGAGATCGACCTGCCTAAATATAGGTTGAATGAATTTAATGTTTTTAGAGAAAGTGTGTCAAGATCCTTACCTGGAAACCTTTCCAAAGACAGTATATTTGTTCTATTTATTTATTATTTTATTTTATTTTTGTTGTCACACAATTTAACTCCTACAATGTTATTAGTTTGCTTAACTGAGTTTAAGATGTAGATATTTTTGCAGTTTGTCTGAGCATTAAACAGTCTAACCTCAGAGGGAAGTTTGATGCAATGTCAACTTCTGAAAAATAAATTTTCCTGAATGTTTCTGAACTCATTGTTTTACCTTGTAGAAAAAAAACCTACATTTTTTTATAGCATTTAAATCTTTTAAGACTAAAGGACAGCAAAAATTGATTTTCTATAATTTTCACATGTGAATTTATTTATTTATTTGATATTGATAGAACTTGTCTCCTTTAGGTGCTCCAACATGCAGAGGATTAGTTAATCAAGTGCATTTGACTAGCAGCATCTCACTGCTACTTACCTTCCTGATTTCAGTTGAAGCATAAATGGTACATATACCATTTATGCTTCAATGTGCAATGTGTGAAAAACAAAAGTATTCTTTTGTTTTTCACACATTGCTTCTGCACATGCCTCTGGTTATATTAAATACATAATAACAGCTGAATACAATATGCCGTGTGTTGTTTATCTGAAGTTTTGTTTGTCATTTGAAGAGATGATAAACAGACCAAATTGTCTCAGTGCATTAAAAATGGAAGTGAAAGAAGCCTATTTTCTTTGTTGTTATGACTTTACATATTCTTCCATATTTAGAAAGGTTGATATGTGCTCCAGCTCCAGAGCAGGCAGCAAAAGGCAGCTTCTCCTTTGCTTTTAGTGACCCACCTGGGGCTGCCAATTTTGTAAAGAATTTTCTTGTTCTAAACTAGCAAGCAATGCTAATTGGTGTCGGTTCAATTGAGTGTTAATGAGAAGCCTTCCCCCTCTCCAGGGAGTGGACAACATTCATCACCTATTTTTCAACAAGCATGCAGCTAAAACAGTCTGCTCCTCTGTCTGCCAGGCATACAGATTATGGTAAACCAGCCATCCCTAAAGAATGACTGCATCTTACCATAAACTTCAACTCAGGGGGTGATGACAGTGGGATGATGACAGTTTCAAGCCAGAATCTTCATTTATATTAGGCCTTGAAGAAGCACAGACACGCTGTTTTATTTTTTATTTTTCCTGTAAATAACAGTCCAGTGTGGTAGGATGCATGGGCACGACCCATATTAAACTGCTTTGTACACAACTTTGTTTTAATTACATAGTAGTCACTTTTTAACTTTCAGTTTTGGTCTTTCTACAGTGACTGAAATTCAATTTGTTTGATCATAAGTCAAACACTTTTCCACTATTTTAGGCTAAACAGGCATGAGACACCGTGGATGAGCTTAAATCTTTGTCTAACTGAGTCAGTCACTAAATCAAAGGTCAAGCTAATCATGTTTAAGTCCCGCTGGTAATAACAGAAAATGGTATTTAAAAATTGAAAAGGAGGAAGTGGACGTCGTTCGCTGCTTGAAGGGACCCTTCACCTTACTACTGCTGAAAACCTACATATGGAATAAACTGTTATAAGCCTGTGGACGTGACTACATTAGATTGATTCCTGCAGATGTCTAAATTATCATTTATTCTAACTGGGTTACACAAATGTAGGTTTTATGGATACTATTTAATGCCTTTATATATATTCCTAAAGTTTACTACATTTTTGGATTATTTTTGAACGACCACCTTTTATAGAAAATATTTCACACGCATCATATAAACAATTTATGCAACACAAAATTTAATTCCCAAAAATTGCTAGTATTGCAACTAGGGATACACCGATCCACATTTCTTACTTCCAATCCAATACCGATACTTAAATCTGTGTATCGGCCGATACCGATACTTTCCCGATCTGATACGTTTCAGGTATATGCAGCTGTAATAAATGAATACAGCATTAGCCAGCAACTAATATCCACTTTAAAACAAAGAATAAAACAGACGTGCGAGTTAAACACATACAGTAGAAGACATTCTGAACCTGACAACTGGAAACACCCTGATGCATGCTCAGGAGACACCCAAACTCTAACAGCACAAAAGATGCAGCTGTATAACACAGACATCCATCTCACTCATGGTGCAGCCGGAACGCTAATATACCGCTAAGCATTATGGGAAAGCCATAACACAGTCGCGGTGTGGGTGGTTGACTGCCCCACTGATTTTTAAGTTTCGTTTTTGACGTGCTGCACGTTTCTTTCACTTTGAAGCATAATAATAATAACTAATAGCTTTGGTTTTCCTGTGATTTATCTGCAGTATGATGAATGGTAGTCCAGCATAATATAC
>JARVGQ010000002.1:22319241-22329443 GCA_031762355.1 Hypsolebias martinsi | reverse complement strand
AAAGACCATAGTGAAAGCACTTCTCATTTTATGTGTCCTACCTGTTTGAACTGCTGGAGAAGAAAACACTGCTGAGTCCACCACCAACTTTACTTCAAGCGAAGATTATTCTGCCTCAGCAAATGTGCATCAAACTTCAGCCACCAGGACAAAAAGATGAAAATGTCATTGAACTGATGAAAATAATGGGATTTCCTTGTTGCTATCTATGCACACATCTTAGGAAAAAAAACTTAGCTGTCTCAGAGTCAACCCTGCGCCACAATGTGCTCCTCTGCGTGCATGTGCATGTGCATGTGCATGTGCATGTGCATGCGCGTGTGTGCGTGTGTATGTGTGCATGTGCAGGAGTCGTGTAACGGCCTCTCTTTGTTGCCCACGGTAAGAGGATCCTGCAGTAAAACAATACCTGGCCATTCAAAAGATGAACAGACTTAACTGATTCCTGTTGAGCTGTGCTGAAACAGACCAGAGGCAGATTGGGGGCGGGTTGGGGGGTGGGGGGGGTTCGTGTTAACTCTGAATCCCTCCTCTGTGAGGACAGGAAGCAGAGCAGCTGTCCGGTCATTAGCTATCTCTTGGTGAGGCACATTCAGAGGTCTTCGTGTGGGCATAAATTTGTTTGATGTGGTTGGTTCTAATGGAGGTGAAAGCTGGAAGAGAACATTTTTACCAGTGTGCAAACTCTCCCTCGCTGCAGAGGTAACCCACACCTGCATTAATAATTGAGGAGTGGTCTGTGTGTTGGCCTGAAATGAAACCTTGACTTTTTTTGTGTGGTACTGTACAATAAATGTTTGTACCCTGCAAGTCTCCATTCTAATATTCAGCAAAATGGACTTCTTCCGGTCAGCAGCCTGCTATAGCTTTATATTAAGGTTAGGTCTTTAAAGAGGGGTTCTGTTAAAACCCAAACACAACAATCTTACCTGTTGTAGATGGATTAATGAAGAATCACTGTTTGGAAAAACACAGATTAGTTCTGATCGGGTTGATGAGAAAATGATCAAACTGAGTAGCACCAACAGATTAATGCCATTTTAAAAGGTCTCATATTTATTGCATTTTTATTGTTCATGTGAATGCATCTATTATTATCCTTTATATTTCTGTCAGTTATGTAATACTGTATATGGATGTTATCGCCCAAGACAAAGGCCAAGTGAGAATGTTTTTGCAGGTGTTTGTGGGCAAAATATCACATAAATCCATGAACACAATTTAATGCAACGTTCAGCATCCATTTGGTTGACTTCAGCAAAAGAGCAACATTTGGAGTCAACCAGATTTGGGTTCGGCCACCAGAGCAAACACAAAAATGGATATAACTCATTTTTACAAATACAGAGCTAGAATTTGCTCTAATCCTATACAAACATAAACTCTTATTGCAACACACCATTTGACATACTTTCCCAAAACCTTGGCATTAACTTTAGGAATCAACCGTATCTCTTAAAAGACCTTTAGCTTTAAAATTAGCTTTTATGTTTTCAGATAAGGGACCTTAGCTGAAAACATAAAACTGGTTAAAAAAAAAAATCAATTGATTTTACAAATACTGGTCTATAAATTGGCATAACAGTACAAAACATATTCTAATTCCTTGCACAATTTCAAGGTTTGACCAAAATGGCCATGTCTCAGCCATTTTTCAAAAACGGATTGCTTTAGTATAAAACTCTGGCCTGAAAGGCAGCAGGTGATGTGCATCCCTTCAAGGAATGTTGAGTCTTTAATTTACATAGAATTCTCTTTTTTACATTTACAAATAAAGGGTAGTTGCAGCCAGCTATAGCACTTTTGAGGGTAATGTTCCCTGCATGAATCTCACACTATTTTCCCATTGGATTCAGTGAGTAATGTAAATTTGATATTTTTAGATCGGAGCTAATAGAAGATGGCAGCAATCCACTTGTCTTTTGGCCAAAGTGGTGATTTCCATTTCATAATTACCACTCACAAGTTGCAGCATGACAACTTTATTGCAATACTTTATTCAGTCCACCCAACTCTGCACATTTACACATTTACATATGCATTCTCAACTGGTCCATTATTCTTCTCACTCTCCCAAATGAGAAGGGCAGCGGCTGTCACTCATGTCAATGAGATTTCTGGGTATTTAACAGTCATTGAGTCGATCCACTTCAGTCTGAAATTGATCGTACCTTAAATGGAACCCAAACGACAAAAAAATAAAAATAAAAAAAAAGACCATTTACTGATTCATGGTGAAGCAGCAATGCTGACTCAATCTGACAAGAGTCACCTTCAACAAAAGCTGCAGCTCATTTCAGCTGATCAGTGTCAGGGACGGTACATACATTCAGCTGCATCCACTTGCCCCTCTGACAGTGCTGTGTGCAAACATCTTTTTGAATCTCACGGCAGTTCTGCTCTTCTTTTTATCCTGATCCCCTTTTTACTCTATAGCACTGACAGTTATTAACTATTCTTGTTTAAAGTAGCTGTGCAGCAGCATTACTGCTTGTTCACTTATCATGCTGATTCTGTATGGCATCGTTTCTAAACATCTATTTTTTGTTTTGAAACCTTAAAGCCTGCTGCAGTTAATCCCATTCTGTGCAAAGATTTTAAACCACACTCTTCTTCATATTTTTTGCTCCAAGGAACCATAGTCGTTATCTTTTCAAATGGTCTTGATCAATACTTTTTATGAAAGTATTTCAAAGTTTTTCTTTATTAATCCACACATTTTCTGCTCAGCCTTTGTACCTGACCATGGCGTACGTCATGCAGTGTTTGCAGCAGACAAGTGGAGGACAAAAGCAAATGTCAGACATTAAAAAAAAACTATTGAATACATGTTGTCTGAATGTCATGTTTTTGAACATTAGGAGGAAAAAAATGAGAAAAGACCTGACACAGGACCTGAGAGATGTACCGTCCTTCAGTGATCGTCTAATTATAACAAATTTTCAGCTTACAACTCTTTAAAAATCACATTGGTTTTTCTAAAACATTTTTTTTCTGTCAAACTGTGCTATCTGATGTTTACTGGAATAGCGACAAATTGTGGGGTTTTTTTGTGCCAAAGCATAAAGAATATGTTCAAAATTGTTTCTTTCTTAAGTTGTGTGAGTCAACACACCACGGGTTAAACCCTTGAGTAAAATATTAAATGCATACTGTGGTTTAAGTGCATGTTTATGTCTTGAAAGTCCTAATTGATAAAACGTGAGCATCAAACAATCATTCCTGCTAATGATGGGGTTAATCATTTATACTATTCAACTGGAGAAAATGCACAGATTTTAGAATCTTAAAAATATGTAGCACTACCAGGAAATCATTGTCCTGCAGTGCCGCAATTTTCAAGAGCTGCCGCCCAGCTCCAAGGATGCACATTTAACAGAAAAAGTCAGAAACATAACCACAACTGAATAAAATTTACAAACCAAACGTGTAAACTGGGCCAAGAAACCCCCGAGGGACTTTCAACGGTTTTATGAACAAAGTGACTTCTGTTGAACAAATGGATGAGCCTGAGGCTGATCACTAATGGACCGCTGTTTTAGGTCAACCCTCAGCAGAGTGGGAACAGGTACGGACTCTTGTTTTCTAAAATGAGTCTATTGAACTTTTATTTTTTATATGATTAATGAAGACTGGAAAGAAGAAGCCGACACCACAATCTATAAGTGAGAAAATTCCCTTTCCACCTCATTTTAACTGAGGAAAAAACTTGGCCTCAGAGTTGACTGAATAAAGACTCTTTCCTTTCATTTCCTTGTTTAAGTCCCATTGAGGATTTGTGGGCCCTTCTCAAATGAAAGATTTACAACAAGGGAAGACAATACACCCCAACAAAGCGGTTTGGGGGCAGCTGTAGTTGCTGCCTCAGCTAAAGTGAATTATCAGCTCAAGAAACTCACAGACACAATGGAAAGCTTGTTGTTATTGATCAAATATTTTGATCGGTTGTACAGTGCCCAATTATTTTCAATTCCTTTCTTGCTTTTCTTGAATAAACAGTAAGTTGGGGAAATTATTTTTTTAAGTTAAGCCATCTAATTAAGCAAAGAGTTAAATAATAAACGGTTGTTCAAAGTTCTGTCAAAGTGAAGTTTTGTTCATGATTGAAGCTCAGTAACATTTTGTATCCACTGAGATCAGTGTGGGCAATTCGTTTCACAACTGGGGGGAAAAAATTGCCTAAAAATCAGTCAAGCTGTGCAAATGAAAATATATTTTTCAGAAAAAGTCTCCCAAAGTGACTCACTTCACCTTAAAAACAAGTCAAGAGCTTTTGAAAACTCTTAATAACAATGCTATCAAGCGTTATGATTCATTTATCTCAGAAAAAAAGGACAGATCTGCTTGTGAATGTGCACATAAAGTCAAACTTAAGCTTCACATCCTCAAGAATTACCCAAGCCCAAAGTCAATTCATGAAAAGTGAAATGGGCAACGGTTTAAAGATCTATGAGACAAATGAAAAGCAGCTCCAGCGCTGAAAGACAGAGGCTGTGAAAAGACCGGGAATGGGTTTTTATCGAGCGTGACACGAAGAAATGGGACCTGAAGTGGTAATTGATTCAACAATGTGGATCTGCTTGGAGGCCAACCTCAGGAACGCTGTTGTGTGGGAACAGATATGCAGCGTGATAATCTAAACACCCATTTGACAAAGAGCGAGATTCAGCTCTGCGAGAAGCCGCTCCTCAGAGTTACGTGGCTAATGGCGTGCCGTGCAGTTTTTGAGTCAATTAGACACTTTAGACACTTACAGCCTTCCTCACAGGATAAATTCCTTTTGATCACACCAATCGAGCTCTAACTGGGAAGCAACGTTTATGAACCATGCTGCTTTGATGGAGGCAGAGAGGAAGCAGGTAGACTCATAATTAGCTAGATTGTAAGTACTGTTGTTAAAAATAGTTAGAAAACTACTTTTTTTTATTCAATCTTTATTCACACAGATAAATCACATTGAACCTCGAAGACTCATTTACAAGCGAGACCTGTTTAGACAAAAAGTAATCAACGTGGCACATGTAAAGGATTTGGAGGCAAAAAAAAAATCCTATCAAACTCTCACTCCTTGGTCGAAGAGAGAGAGCCTGATATTGAAAGAAACACCCCGCACATGTAGGCACATAGTGACACAGACATTCTGCAGGGGAATGGAGACGACAAGAGCTGTGAGCGTGTCCAGGACACTCCAGAGGCACTGTAGTTCTGATGAGAATGGTATAATCAGTCAGGCAGCCTTGTAAATATTTTACAACGTTAGAAAATATCCAACTTGGTAATAAATATTAGTATTTTCAAGGAACGAAAATGCTAATATTGTAATTCATCTTTAAAATGCACACTGATAAATCTAAACTTTGATAAGTTCAACAAAAAAGGTGGTGTTTACACACGTACACACAGATGCATACAATTTATCTGAACATTACATTATTATGAGCCTGACAAAAACAAGAAAAAAGCTTAAAGATTACAAGGACATGATTTTTGTTCTTTTTTCTAAAACTGTGCACTATTGAGCTAAATGAAAAACTTTTTTTTTTTTTTTTTTTTTCAATTCTGAATTTTTAAAGCATGTTGGAGTTAACAGTTGCTTCAGGATCCGTGTGTGATTATGTGTGTAACTTTTTTTTCTTTCACTTTGCTTACCTCATAGTATTCATTTTGTTTGATATACAGATTTAGCCTCTTTCTTCATACAAGTACTTGGAGCTCCATATTGATGTCATGGTTGATAAGGCACCACATATTGATAAGTTTTTGTCAGAATGTCACTTCAAAAATGACTAAAATGTCCCTTTAAACCGGCACTCAAGAAGCTTAGCAGTCTCTACCACAACAACCCTCTCCGAAGAGTTATCCTACACACAATGCAGAGGAAATTTTGTCTCTTAAATGTGTATTTTGACCAATGCTGCTGCTTTGAATGTTTTCAGTCTTACAACTATGAAAAACCTAATATGAGTCCTCAGTCCCATTTGATCCGTTGATGCTTTCCTGATCAGGGTGTTTCTCTACAACACAGTAATGCCTGGAAATACAAACAATGATAATAATAATTTAAAAAAAATAACAGTTTAATCTTTCAAATAGGTTTGTGGCAAACGGGGAAAATCCAAATGACCTTTCTGTACCTCAACAGTGAGGGTAATGTCACCTTGGCTGCCACAGTAAATACTTTTTGGCTCTGTCAATGATGTCACTGGTTCTGTTTGTTTCTATGTCCCACTAAACAACAGGCATGCTTCTTTTCTCTAATGCAACAGGAAAAAAACTACATTATCAAATACACTTATTCAGGCAACAGCGTATATATTAATAAAGAGCTAATGGATCTGTGAAGTTACTGCTCAGTATTTTAATATTTCAACCCTTTTTCAATATATATCTCCTGTTTGTATGTTTATGCAGAATAAAACTGCTTTTTTGAGGGAAATCAATCTAAAAATCATATGACTTTTTTTTGTTGTTGTTGCTATACCTTTCTGAAAGCTTTACAGATTGGCAACACATGCGCTATTTAGTTAAATTAAAGTGTTGAGAGCACATAACGTGTCTACAGCCAACAGTGCACGCACACACGTACAGTCTCCTGGCGTTTTATTTGCATATTATCTACTCCTAACTTTATCAGATCGTGCAGAGGAAGCCAAATCTGCTGACAGTGGATCAAGATAAACCATCAATCATTAGGTCTGCTCTGGCATTTTGCTTCTACACTGGAAAAGTCATTAGAAGTGAGCGTGTTGAGATGAGACCTTGAAAGGCGCCGAACGTTCAGCAATGCGCTGAAATGAGGTTTATATTTTGTACAGTAGATGATACTCTTGTTTGACATTAGTTTATTAGATGTAATCGGGGGGAAAAAATCTGTGTAACGTGTAAAGAAAGTGTAATCAGAAGTTCAGATTGCAAAACTTCTCTGAGACCAGATAATTAAATCCAGCATTTACAATAATAAATGAAAGAAAAACATTGTTTCCCAAGAGGAAAAAAAGAAACCTTCACATAAACAAGAAAGCTGTTTTTGCTAATGATATTAAAGTTAATGGTTCACAATCAAAGCAGAACACATTTTTTTTGTCCTTGAAAATAAGTTTTTGTTTCAAGGTGAGTTGAAGATAAATACAATTTAACATTCAAACTCAATTCTGGCATTTGCTGGATGTTAACAAAAGGCTTTTTGTTCAACGGGGGATACATCAGTTATCTCATCTCCCAGCAAATGCAGCAGAAACTCCAATTTGAGCAAATGTTATCTGTGCCTGTCCCTCTGGAGTCATCTCTGTGTGTCTCCTGAAGTCCTTCTGTCTGCATGACAAAAGCCTGGGTGATGCAGGATTCAGTCTGAGACGGAATAAATCACTTGTGGAAGCAGCGCTGCACCGCTGTGGCAGAGGAGAGCCAGAGGCAAGTTGAAGGACGGCAGAAGCTACGAGGGCAGATCAAACAGCTTTTCTTTATAACGTTATCAGGCAGTTGTGGAGGAAGGAGTTCTAAGGGCAGGTCAGCATCACCACACACTGTGAATCATGGGAAACCAGGGAGTTTGCAGTGACTCAAAAAGTGCAGGTGCCGTTATGTGCCTGTCTGTTCATGTTTGTAACATTCATTTTGGTTTTGATATCTTCACAGGTGACACGAGGAAGAATTGTCGTATTGGTACAACAAGAACTCCAGTTTGTGAGCCGAGAACGTCGGCAAAAGCACGTTACACCGGCAGGCCCTCAAACATTTATGAGTTCTTCGGCTAATGTTGCTCCATGGTGGCCTGTTAGATTTCATTGCATAATTCTGTGCTCTGATCCTGCCTCTATTGTGCCAATGAATCTCTGTTTATTTGCCAGGATGTTTTCTATCACTGCTCCCTCTGCTCACAAGCCAGAATAACAAAGACTTTTCATCACTGAGAGCACTGCTTGATCCCTATTCATGCAGCAGATTGTTGCGAAATGAGCTCAGCAAACTGCCTTGCCCTCATGGTGTACCCAGTGTAATCTTGTCATTATATCTAAATAAAATTTTTACAGTAGTCTAATAGTATCCTCATAATGTGTACAAAACCCTTTTTTAATTACAGTAAAATGCATTTTGTGTTAAATATATATTTTAAAAAGGACAGAAAATAAACCGTTGTAGTGCTATTTGCAATAGCATCATCATAATTGCACTATCTTCTCTCAGAAATCACTTTGAAAAGTGGTGTGCTGCTCAAAATGCATTCCCATGATAAGCTAATAGAAAGCAGGCTCATGTACAGATAATCTACTGTCAGGATGGAGCTAAAGAAGTAAAAGTTGCCAAAAGGTCTGAATTTACAGCTTATTTTCCCACAACTATTAATGTATTTTTTTGTAAATCATATTATGAGATTTTATCAGATTAGACTTTGTGAGTTTTTTATTTTTATTTATTTTTTGTATGTTTTTTTTTTTTTTAATCAGAATACCAAAGTTCATGTTCAAGAATCCAGGTGTAAAAATCCAACAATGTTCAGTCAGGTCATCTGGTCGGTTTCTTTTTTGTGCTGAGACATTTCGTCCGTCATCCAAAGGACTTCTTCAGTCTGAGGATTTAATCAGAATCAACCTTTATTGTCATTGCACAGAAGCACAACGAAATTGCATTTCATTACAGCTGTCCAAAAAAAAAAAAAACATGGGTAGACGGGGATGCCTGAGGATGCAGCCTCATGTGAAGCACTGCCCATTTTGTTTAGATAAGGAAAAAGGGAAAACATGAGGAAAGAGGAGGTACAGGTAGTCCTCGACTTACGACTTAGATCCATTCTCACGGCGGCGGCGTAAACCGAATTTGACGTAAGTCGGAACATACGTACATAATGCTCCATATACTGTACATGTACAGGACTGTATTACCAAGTACTTAGTCTATCCTAACACAGTATCCTATATAATTATCAAAAAACACATACATTTGGGAGCCATAATGAAGGGGAAAAATAGTTAATTTCCTACTGGGATGCTAGTGAAGCAGTTTTCCTCCGACCATCCTCTGTATTCACCATTGCTTTTACGTCATAAAACCGCAGTCCATAAAACAGCAACTTTTTCACAGCTGCTGCCTGTTTCTGCCAGCCCAGCTTGGTCCAACAAGTTTAGTTTTGTTTTTTGAATGTCCAGAGGACCAGACTTAGCTTTTATAGAGAGTACAGTGCAGTATTTCTCCGCCACTATGTTTACAACATAAAACTGGAAACCGGAAATGGCGTAACTTGGATTTTCAAAATAAAATTTCAAATTTTTATTTTTTTTAAATGGGAGATGTGCCGTAACCACGAAACATCGTAACTCGAGACCGTCGTAACCCGAGGACTACCTGTATACTGTATACAGTACATATGTGTATGTAGTCTATATCTACTGTATATGTACTGTATGTGTATGTGTGGGGGAGGGGATGTATGTGTGTGTATCAGTGCAAATATTAGTGTATATCTGTATAATACTGTATTTATGCGTATGTATAAACGTTGTATGTGCATATATTTGTATTTATATATGTGTATATATGTATGGATACATGCATTGGAGTTGACTTGGTCACCCCATCTGGTGCATTGTTTGCCTTACATCTGGGAAAAGGTTTTCCACAATACGTGTCATGTCATCCCTGATCAGAACTGGTTCTCCCAGGATTCGGCACTTGACTCGGATTAGCAAAAGAAAAAAAAGAAAAATACTGTTTTTACTTAGTATAGCTCCAGCTTGAATATTATGCACCAAAACGTTAGGGTTTAGTTGCATTTCCTGTTAAATTCCAGTCCAGAAATACACTTGTCTCTAAAACTACAAACCGACAGAGAGCATTGGTGTACTGGTTGTTTTTAAAGACACATATTTTATTGCATAATCCTGACTAGGTATTCTGTGGAGAGTTAATGAGGACATTACTCCTAGCATGTGGTTTTGTCCTGGAAAAATATCACATTTTTATTTAGCTGAGTGCAATCTTCCCAATGTCCCAGCAACATCTGGAAGCTGAAATTAGAGCTCTCTTCAGGCACAAGGTTCATGGCACACAATCTGCTGTTGGGTCTGATTTGTAACACTCTCAACAGCAATCAAAGTTCGCCATTTTCCTTTTTGCATGTGTGTGTGTGTGTGTGTGTGGGGGGGGGGGGCTTTATTTTAATGAAAAATTTTGATTTTGTGATAAAACAAAAACTAGAAAGGAGGGGT
>JARVGQ010000002.1:22289079-22301415 GCA_031762355.1 Hypsolebias martinsi | reverse complement strand
TGATGGAGAAAGGTCAGAGGAGCTTTGCAATGAAATAATGATGAATGATTGTTTGACATGTGTTTAATAGATTAACTCAGAAACTGCCGATCTGACTCCAAATCAGCCCAAATTATCTCCACTCGCCCAAAGCTATTTTTACCCGCAAAATAGAGAATGAAAACCGCCCAGTTGGTGGTAAACCGCCCAATCTGGCAACCCCATGCACAACGAGTGGTAGTGCAAGATTTAAAAAAAAATAAAATAAAAAAAACGCGCCTGAGTGCGTTCTCTTAGGGGCGTGTTCACAGCCACCTGTGTGAGAAGGAGAGCGACAGGAGGGGAGGTGAAGGAGCAGAGGGGCGCCTAATCAGTGCTGGTCACCTTTTATTGATCATTTCATGCTGTTAAATATAGAAAATGCCTAGAAAAACATTTTTTCTAGAGATGGTTTTGACGCCCCCTGTAGTGCAGCGCCCCTATGCGTTGCATACACTGCATACCGGCTTTTTGCGCCACTGGTTCCCCCCAACAAATCATTTGAGGTATCTAAAGCATATCCACCATTTATACAGACACAAAACAATGCATTTATGCCTTTCAAAAAGTACGTCCCCCGTCTTTATTAGCCTAACAGTATCATGCTGCTAACAGGACCATGTGAACCTCACTGCCAACGAAACCACTTTGTTAATAGGACCATGCTGCTGTACATGTTTTTCACTTTTGGCACCTCGTTTTTGTATTTTTGTTGCATGCTTTGGTATTTCTTGTTGTTGTTTTTTTTTTGGCAAGTCGAGATGGTTCTTCTCAACATGAGCATTTCATTGCATTGTTGGCCCTGTAGTGATCCGCATGTGACAAATAAACCTAACCTAATGTAACCTAAATTTAGTCCACTGTATAGTTTGTTGCTTGCTGAAGGCAATGCAGAGGCTGCCTGAGGACTGAAGCAGTGGAGCTAGCAGGAATCAATAGTTTCCAGTAAACACTCACTTGTGGCAGCCCCTTATTAGTGTAGCGGTGAGCAACTCTGCCTGTCCCTCAGAAGTATGGACTTTGATCCATATGAATGAGGGAGTTACATCAGTATCATTACCCCCACCCCCACAAAAAAAATGCTCTTAATATATCTTCCTAATTATTGTCCGCCCTTTAGTAAAGAAATGGAATTCTTGCATTTGAGTCTAATTGAAATATGACTGATTTCATAGCCAGTTAAAAAAAAAAAAAATGCAAAAGCGTTTTATAATAACCGTCCAGAGGACCTGACGTAACTTTCTTGGGTTTTATAATGAGTTTTTCATTTTGCAATGCAACCTTCATTTGACATTAAATTTCACAGCAAGATCACTGGCTAATAATCTTCAAGGGGACTACTTTCATTGGCTGAATATGGCTCCCTGACAAATTTAGATTGTGTTAATGTACTGTAATAAGCCAACAGATATGTTAAACACTAAATATGTATATATACTAGGGCTTATGGTTGGTAATTTTAGCTATTATACTGATGAAGTCAGCTTTTCTTTCTTTTGTTCCATTTTACATTTGAGACAATCAAGCAATTTTCCCCATAGTCTTTAGCTCACATCCTATTTTACTAAATTTAATGTGAACTTCTTTTTGCTTTATGTTTTTTTCTTAGCAATTAAAGGATATAAACTACATCATAAACTATATCATAAACTACTTCAGAGGAAGGCTCTGTGTGCAGCTTACTGGAAGAGCGGGAGGTGCTGTTGACAAACACATTAAGGAACTTCTTGGAAAACGGCAGGTCAGCCTCTGGAGATGAGTCTTCAGAAGAGCTGAGAAGATCTGGCCTAACCTCCAAATTTTTACATACATACTTGACCTCATCTCTCCTTAAGGCCTCGCCATCACATGGTGTTGAAAGCTCGCTGTCGTCACTCAGAACTGAGGTGCACCTAAAAGGACAAAACAGTTCAATCCTAACACTAGATAGGCAATACTTGAAGCTCAGCTTTTTGGCTTTAAACAAATATTGTCATGCATACCTTTTAAGGCTTACTAGTTCCAGGGTTGTATTCTCATCCACCACTAACGTGTACTTCATGGAATCATAGGCCAGTCCATCGTCTTCATTTGGCTGCCTTAGATCCAGATCTTTCTCACACAGTGGGAGGTCGTGGTCAGGTAATGAATGATTGTGCACACTGGAATCAATGGGTGGTGAGCAGTCAAGCTCTAAATCACTATTATTATAGGAGCGCTTCCTCAAGCTACCCAAGAAAGGATAGGAGTCACCATCCTCCTCCTCTTCGTCTTCATTGTCTGTGGAGTAAGTGAGGCTAAAGTAGCGATTGGTTTGAGCAGAAGGTATGTCCAAAGTCAGGCTGTGCTTGACCTCAGTGATGCGTTCAAGAGAGGCTGCTGAACGACTTGTTGGCCCGGGCTCTGTTTCTCGACCTTCATCCTTGTCGCTGATCACGCTCTCGCTAAGGCTGGGTGAGTCCAAATCCTTTCTGCCCTCCAGCATCATTAAGTCATTGTTGGGCTCTTCATCCTCCTGTTTCCAAACATTCTTAGATGGTTGATCAGTGGAGTTCTTGTCACAGCCTTTCATGGTGTATGCAGGACTTAAATCTCTGGTTTCCCTCTCATTCTTTCCACAGCATTCTAAAATCTGTGGGGAAATGGCATCGCCAGTGGTGTTGCTCATATAGAATTGGGAATTTATCACTGCCCCTCCATTCAAGAACTCATCGTTCTGGCTTCTCGCTGGCTCTTTTGTCTCCTTTCGGTATCCTTCACCTTCCTTGTCCCTTTTCTGTGATTCCTCCACATCTGCTTTTGATTCCTGGGCCTCATCATTGAAACTATCTCCCTCCCCAATATCTGAAGATGGTGAGATGGTATCAGACACAGATGATTTTCTCTTGAAACACTCCTCGGGGCAGCTGATGGGATATGAGCCCTCTGAGATCATCCGGTTGACTAAGTTGCTAAGTAGCCAGGGAGAATCAGAGTTCTCACTCAGGTCATCTTCACTTTCTGATTCAGAGTCTCCTTCACTTGTTTCATCATAATCATCTTGACTTGGCATTAGCCTGGGCCCCACTGGCAGGTAGAAGGAGCGCTTAAAGCTCTCTAGACCATGGTCTGGTTCAATCTCAAGCACCATTGGTCTGGACAGACTGTCCTCACTACACTGGGTTGGAGGCAGAGTTTCATCTGGATCAGCATGGTGCTCAAAAGACAGCTCGTCATCCACACTCTGTAGCCCCATCAGCGCTTGATCATCATCATAGGACTCAGGGGGTAAGATGGGTGAGTCAACAGGGGAGGGAGTTGCAATAGTGGGTGAGGGAAGAGGAGAAGGAGAGAGTACAAAAGAACCTTCTTTGATTGGGTCAGGCGGACCCAGGAGAAGCGAGGCTTTCAATCCAACTATTCCACTGTCCTGCTCTAACTCTGTATCTGGGTCCAGCTCCTGGTCTGATGTAGGTGAGCTGGCCTCCTCAATAGAGTTGGTGAGATGAGATGATCGTCCACTGCTGCTCTCGTCACTTGTCAGATCTAACTCTGTCTCTGAAATAGAGGAAATCATGTTTGAAACCACAGGTCCTCCACAAGCAAACGCTGCCTCCAGCTCCCCTTCAACATCCGAATCAGAGCCTGGAGAGCTGAGGTCCTTGTCCTGATCTGAGGTCATATAACCCTGTTGGTTCATATCTGCTATCCCTGGATCTGAGGATGGAGAGGTGGAATCATTAGCTGCTGCAACTGTGGCAGAAACTGATAGAGCTTCTGAACTGTTGGATTGCTCCAGAGCTTCTGAGCGGCTTGACGACTGATAGCTGGAGAACGACGCAGGCTTGTGGTGTTCAATGGAGGGGAATTCCACATATGACAATGGATTTTCCTTGCACACCATATCGTAAGTCTCCTTACACATAAACTCTACTTCAAAGTCCTTTTCCAACTCTTCGTCAGATAAGGGTGTATCAGCACCATCATTAGCTCCCATGGGTGCCGTGGATGATAAACAACGACTGGTTCCATCCAGGTCAAGATCATTTTCTTGCTCCATTCCTGACTCGCTGGTGATTGTGTAGGTGTCTGTGAGGCGGCGGTTTGAGTGTTTGTGATTGTGGTCGCTGTTGAGATCATGATCCACCTCTGTGTCAGAACACTGGGAGTGCTCGTCTATGGAGGATGCTCTGGCTGTCTGGACTGAAGGCTCTACTCTTGGGTCAGTATATTCAGCTGAGCCTGGGTGAGATCTGTGGTGACCAAATGAGCCTGTGAACATAGAAACAGTGAAAAAAGACAATTGGGCTTAGAGGATTGACAGTACACACACAATTGTTATTATAAAGTAGATGATGACAAGAAGGAGGCATGGAGAAATACATCTATGGAGTTCAGATGGCATTTAGACTGAATCCCATTTCCTAGTGCTACCTTTACCCTTACATTGAATTTTTCTTTCAGTGACACTTGATTTGAACTCATAAAGGTATCAGTTTGAATCTCTCAACATTACAAAACAATTAGGACAGCTGTATGTTTTACATGACTGGACAAACATAGGGTAGTTTAGTACTAAGTGGTAGGGTGAATGAGTGAAACAGGATTCCCACTTAATAAATAATTTAGATTTCCAAAGTCGTAACTTACTTATAAGCTGTGAGTTTTGAAAGAATCAAGTGTATACAACAGAATTTCTCACTAAAGTTAAAGCCACATCCTCATTTCACAATTCCTGTATCATGCTGATGTGATGTGAATGGAATGAAATTTAAGCTTTCTAGGGCGGCCATCCTTGTTACCGTATTCAGGCCTCTCCCGCCTGTTGCCCTCCATGTCACATAGGAGGGGTCGGTGAGGAGACTGGGGGTTCCCGCCCTCCCCTGTCTGTTTTGGTGGAGTACTTTTGATCTGCGACCCTGGAGCCTGGGAAACTGGAGAGGCCGGGCACTGGCCTGTCACATGGCTACCATCCACCAGACATGAGTGTGTTGGAGACAGACGACCTGCGAGTACAACAGAGTCTTATCTTCTAATAGTATGTAAAGCCAATTATGTTCACAAATAGCTATATTTTGAGTATTATTTCATGTGCACTGAACAGAAAACTTTTGCAAACATGAATGAATGAGAAGTGACATTCAAGGGAAATGTTTATGTTATGATGTTCACACCTTGTGAAGCTGGGTTGCGTAAGGAATCCTGCCAGCTTCCTTTTTTTGGAGATAGGCTGCTGTTGTTGTTCAATGAATCCTAGTCAAATAACCACAATATTGCAAACATTAGGTGACGATTGTATAATATGTTTGGTGTTTGCGTTATGATTAGCATCCGAGCCTCCGTTTATTTACCTGTGACACAGCAGTGGTGAGGTTCAGCGTGGTGGGTCTGCTCTTCAGGGTGCCAAGAGTTGGAGAGAGAGGAGGGGAAGCTGAAGGAGATGGAGGTGCATCAGGGTCGACCTCCTCTTCTTCATCATCATCTTCTTCATCATCAATCATCTCAAACTCTTGGAAGTCATCCTGGAAGGAGCAGACTGGGTGGTGGATGTCATTCTTCTCCAAAATAAGGGAATCCTGAGAGAGGGAAAGTGAAATCTGCTTATGGGCACATATTACAAAATTAGCAACAGTTTTCATTTTCTTGGCAGAGTTGTGATACTTGCTATGCTCATTAAAGCTTTTTTTGTTTGTTCTGACAACAAAGGGAGAACAAAGACGAGTGTGTTTGAAAGAGGAAAAAAGATGAGAAGAAACAGAAGGATGGCAGACTCGTGTCCTTTAATTACACAGAGGACATTTGTGAAGCGCACATAAACAACAATCAAAGTGGTCCACACTGTGTGAATCCATGACTGTGCATGAACATACAAAATCCAGGCGTACCTTTGAGTGTCAGCAGATTTATCCAGCTTTACAATTTATAGAGAAGAATAGTTTTATGGGCAACTGTTTCTATTAGAAACAAAGGCTTTGATAAATATTATAATCACTTTTACTTATCCCTAAAAGTATATCAGTTTAAATCAATAAACTCTAACAAAACAAAATGATGAATTAGGTCAAAAACAATAAAGACATCTGGCACAACAAAAAAAAAAAAAAAAGACTCAGTGGAAAAAACTGTAATTTTACTGGTTTGACATAATTTTTAAAAATCCTTTTTAAAAATTAAATATTAATGAGGGACTTATTTCACCCTCTGAAATAAATATTTTCATCTCTATAGAACTTATGTCTGGTAATATGTGAAGAATATCCTGCAATAATAATAATAATAAAATAAAATAAAAAAAGTATTGCATGAAAACCTAATTTTGAAGCTAAATTTACTCCCCAAAACTTGTTTGCTTTATAAGATTAGAAAATAGTGAAAACTGGTATTGAATCCAGCTGTTTTGTTTTAAACAAATCTGATTATTTCTGTTTTTCTCACCATTGGCCTGGTCAGAAAGAAACAGGGCTTGGCAGAGTTGAACAAAGGAGCAGCTATGAAGCAGGACTGCTGGGTAGTGAATCAGGAGCAGATCAAGGAGCTATCAGGTTTCATCTTGTTTACTGGAAAGCGTTACACTAAATGTTTTTTGAGGTTCAGTTGACCATACCTACGGTAATCATGTCTGCATAAGAGAAGTTAGCATAAAAAATGTTTAATTTACAAAAACCAACCCAACCCTAATACCGGTACATTTGAAGAAATTTCACATACAAACATGAAAAAAATAAAAAATGTTGCTCATGTAACATCATGTTACTATTTTTAAAAATCAAATATATAAGTAAAACGAAAATATATAGCTTTTATACCCTGATCATTTAAAGTCCCTTCTCCAATAAACAACGCAGGGATTGATCAGCCTGTTTTCTCACTTTAACAAGCGCAGCAGTTTCTGTGCTGTCTGTCTGATGGAGGAACCAAAGCTCGCCTTCCGACCACACACAGATCTGCTGATGCTTGCTGCATCCACTTTATGCTACAGCAACCAAAATCAACACTCAGCCTCGAGAGTACACATGAATATGCACACTTTTACCTTATTAACATATCTATTTTTGATTATTCAAGATGTGATGAAGGGTTTGGGAAAAAGCCATGGCTTTTATAACGAGTGAGACAAATGTCTGCATTCTAAAATGCTACCGTTAAGTCTGACATATCACTAATCCATAATAATCCTTCGCTCGAGTAAGTCTCACCTATAAGTACATGACGGAGGAAAAGCCACCGATTCATAAAAATGCATCGAGGAGAATAATTTACACTGTCAGAACACATCCTCCAGCAAGGCCGGCTGGCAGACAAACAGGCGTAAGGAAAAAAAACTATAATAAGAGCAGTGTGTTGGCAAAAATCAATCCTCGCAGTCTTCTGTTCCCAAGGACACAACACCCAATCAGGTCGATCAGCAGGCAAGCCTGCGCTCCTGCAGAGGAAGGCACTGTGAATGAATTTAACCTAGAGCAAATGGTTTCACATTAAATTCAGTTTTCTCAAAATACCAAGACACTCACACACCCAGACTGCATCTCTTCTTTACTTCAACTACAGATGGATAACACCTTCACATTTATGTCTGCTCTGCTGCAGCACCTAGAGGTGTAACTTGCACAAATGTCCAAAGGCAGCGCTGCTTTTTGATATTCAATTAGGAGACAGTAGGCTTGTTCAGCGCAGATTAATTTTATACATATTGACCCGGCTGCTGCTGTATTTCAGATGACGTGTGAGATGGCAGCCACACTTTAAAAGAACACATTCACCAAAGAGAATAGAGACTTCAGCTCAAACTGCAGGGCCATCGTGTCTATTGAGCTGACAGCGGAAATGGTCAGAGACATACGATCTCCAGGTGAAAGGGGAAACCAGGGAGCCATAAATTCCAGAGAAGAGAAGTGGATGCTGAGGGGGCGAGCTGAAAACAGGAAGCCCCAAACACCTGAGCGAGACTAAATAACAACAGCTTAATGTCCATAAAGGCTGTGTTCAATCGTTATTGCAGATGTGCAGTGCTTTTCTCATCTTCTTCGTTGCGTTTTCAAATGACTGTTAGGATCAATAAGTATTCACTTGGTATTTAAAGTCATTTCCCTTTTTGTTTCAAAGAAGCCAGCGATAAATAGTTATTTTCATTTCCTAATAATTTTGTTTGGCTGGTGTAAATACTGTACTTACAAAGTATAGTTCCTGTTGTGGCAAAGTCGCAAAGCACAAATGAAGGCGTAAAAATACTATCAGATAATCACTGTGGGCCTTTAATGTCAAACGCACAGAATCTAGTTTATTATTTAATTGCAACTTTATTAACATTAAAGAGAGAGTCCAGATCGTTTGAAGTGAAGTTATGTGGAAACGTGAACAATCATTGTCTTACAGGTTGCAGATGTCTTCTTTGACCAGCCTCAGTGTAGAGAAAGAGTTTAATTCTAACTGGATTGATGAGTTAATGGCTCGTCCAAGCAATCCAGGACAAAGTGCATGGCTGCCATCTTAAAACAACTTTATTCTCAAAATCCTAATTGTGGTTTATAGACTCTATTTTATACATGTTTACATCACTGTCAGTTTTGCATTGTATACATATTCCAGCAGAAACATTATGATATTAAAACTGTTAGTACCCCAGGCTGCACCTATAGACTGCTACAGCTAACTGTTGCTTGTAAATAAACACTGAATTTTATGTAAACAACAATAATAATATTCAAAACTGAGAGTGATGCACAGGCTTATAAAATGGAATTTGCATAAACTGCTAGAATGTTGTTTCAGATTAGAGCGGCTTAAGGACAACAGTGATCCACTTTAGTTTGGGCCTGAATCAGACTAGCACATAGTGCAAAATTCAGGTAAAAAAAAAAAAAAAAAAAAAAACATTTTTCTATAAATTTTGGCTGCTTAAAAAGCAATCTACAGATACTTTAAGATATAAATTGTCATAACCTTTTCACAGAACCCCATTCCACAAAATCTAAATAATAATTTTAAGGCATGGCTATGTAGGCATTTTTTAAGAAGAGGCCTCTTGATACCAATTTCTGGTTATATTTTAGCTCAGGTTTTTCCCAGGCAGATATATGTTTGTTTTTGTTTGTCTTTCCTGTACCAGAATATAAATTCATTCTTTATTTTGTTGCAGTGGTCCAAAAATATGCAAGTTAACTGGGGATTCTAAGCGAGTACTGTATAGCTGGAGTTTTTGTACAGGCTTGCAAATAAACAAACCATAAATAAAAATAGTAATGATTATAAATTATTGTTGTAGCTTTCTGTATGAATGTACAGTATTTGTAAATTTCAACATTTTAAATTTAAGAGCTAAGACACTGACACCACTACTTTGTCGCATACTGAATTATGCATGCAATCATACGTTCAATCAGAGCTCCGGAGGGACGGAGATGGCTATTAGGAAGACAGGAAGTGAAGAATCAGGGGTGACATGAGGCAGAGAGGAGTAGGGTGTGTGTGTGTGTGTGTGTGGAGAGGGCCTGGAATGATATCTATAAACAGAAAAATGGAAGGAGCATCATGCATCTTCATTTGCGTTCATCCCATGTATGGCATGTTGTAGAGATTA
Source organism: Hypsolebias martinsi (assembly GCA_031762355.1). Lineage (NCBI taxonomy): Eukaryota > Metazoa > Chordata > Actinopteri > Cyprinodontiformes > Rivulidae > Hypsolebias > Hypsolebias martinsi. Next base: position 22,291,862 of record JARVGQ010000002.1, on the reverse strand, counting down.
GGATTTGAAGTCCACAACAAATTTGAATTGATCACAGCTTTAGACTGGTGCTTGAGGATGATGTTTGTGATTTAGATTGGCTGCTCTTCTTCCATAGTAAAGGCATGCTGCCCAATTTGATTGGCTTGACCTTCCACCACCACCCTTCCCAAGCTTCTGTCTTCATCATCAGAGTGAGAGTGATGAGGGAATGACTGCTGCTGCTGCTGATGATGATGATGATGATGAGCTGGCAAAGTGTCATGCACCTCACTGATGCAAGCAAAATCAAGTACCATGTGAAGCCCGTTGTCCATGAAATCCTCTGTCTCGCCTTTTTTTTCCTCTTATTTAAACATGCCGGTACACACACACTCAGACGGAGTGTGTGCCATCCATCCCATGTCAGCAAGATTTCTTGCTTGGGGCAATGATACAAGCTAACGAGGAGCGACGCTGTCTCTGCCCTGTGCTTTTTCATATTTGTGAAGTGAGCAGTCAGATTTCCTGATGATGTGCTTGTGTTTAAACACGTGGGTGGCAGTGAAAGCAGAAAGGGGGCACTGATGAAGGGTTGACTAATGTATGATATTTCAGCTCTGTGTGTGAATGTCTCCTTGTGTGTCACTAAACAGCTCTGTTCCACATGACCTTCCCTGGCCTTTCATAATGCGTTTGCTTTGTGGATTAAAATGGGAGGAAATCACAATATGTAGCTAATATTTATGCCGGGAGATTACCCATCGTCGAGTTCAATCCCCATTCGCAGGCAAATCGGTGGGGATGATAGAGCAAGAAGGGTGAGGAAGGAAAGCTTTAAGAGGAGGGAAGTGGAAGGATGGTGGAGAACAAAAAGGGAGTGTGAGCGCTGTCTCTAAGCAACACTCTGCATAGGGAGGGGAGGGAGGAATATACACAAGGGAGGGAGGGAAGGAGGTTGTCTCTGCATAGCAGCAAACTGCACTGGGTCACCCACCCTCTGCTGCAGCTGTGGCTCCACGTCACCAGCATAAAACATTTACGTACATCCCATAAGATGGCCAGAGAAAAACAAAAAAAAGCATCAAATCACTGTAAAATGTAGGTTTACGATGGTTGAACAGCTGCAAGTTATGGATAACTGGTCAGATTTAGATAAAATAATTTACATCTAAGTTTTTAATTTATAGAAGTTCGGATCATTAATGAAAGGGCTGCATGAAAATGAGTCTATATGTATGTTTAGTAGATTTTTTTTCTTTTTACTGGAAAGCTCTCATCCAGATTGAGTATTATTTTTAGATTGGTAAAAACAGTTAAGTGGGGATGAACTTTCATAATTAAAGCCTCAGAAGGTTTGTCAAGTGAACTTCACTACAACTCAAGATTTGATTTAAAGAGTTCTGCAAGTTCTGATAACCAACAGCTCGACATAAAGAAAGAAGTGGGTAAAGATAATGGATGGGTGGTTGAGTGTCAGTATGGACAGCTAGCATGCTGGTTGAAAAATACACCCATGAAACAAGACAAAAAAATCAAAATGTTTGGCTTTTGTGGGTTGCATATGTAGTTTTAGGGTAGGGCTATTCAACTGGTGGTCCGGGGGCCAAATCAGACCCACAGGTTAGTTTGGCCCACCAATGGGTTCATTTGAAATAAAACTAGATTTTAAACCATAAAACAAACTTACCGTACTTAATGCCAATAACTGCTGGATATCTGGTCCCTGAGCTCTTGGCTTTCAGCAACTGTGGTCACTTGAGCAATTTAATTCAATAGCCCTGTTCTAGGGTTTTCTCCTTCAGCTTCTCTATACCAGATGGCACCAATGGATACACACCTGCGGATCATTACCCTGATGAGCTGCCGGAGTATAAATAGCAGATGATGACTTCACTATGACACTGGTGCACTGTCTGCCTTTTGGTAATTGTGCTCCTGGCCTCTATTGTGTTCTTAGCATTATTGCAAAGACTAACTCCTTGCTCCTGCGTTTTCCAGCTTCTCCCTGTGTTCCCTCAATGCCCTGGACCTCCTGTTGTTGTCTGTGAATCTCCTGGTGATCTCCTCAGCTGCTCCTTGCCTTTCCCACTTGCCCATCATGTCTGCGATCTCTCTGGGACCTCTCTGGACTACCGCTGGAACTTCTGAACCCTCGTGTCTTATCAGTTTGCCATCTCCTCTTACTATTAGCTGCCTGCATATTATCACAACCACCTGCAGACCTGTTCCCCCAACAGACCTCCTTGCGCTTCATAGTTCCAGTCCCTCCCACCAGGGTTGTAGTACTATTGTTTACCTTTATTCACATTTGTAAATAAACACTGTAAATTTACTACGTGTCTTGGAGTTGCTCTTTCGGTCACAACTATTCTGGGTATAGTAGTCCTTTGCTACTTTGCTGTTCATTTTTCGTGGATTCACTCTATTGTAGTTTTTCAAAATAAGATTGGGCACACACAACTGGCTAATTGATGGATGAGAAGCACGATCGGCATGGAATTTTCATTTAAATAAAAATGTTTTAATTATTTAGCACCTGCTGCACCTGTGTGCAGCCCACAGCTTGCAGGAGAAGTTTCCTGCGGCAGCGTGTCATATCTCTGCTCTGCAGCAGTGAAGTGGGCATGGCCAAGAGTGCAGCTGGAGGCAGAGAGCTGAGATCATGATGCTCTGCTCTTTTAGAGCATTTAGGGTTTAGAAACATTGTTTAGAATTTTGCAAGAGTGTGGGAAGGGTTTAAAACACCTACAGGTAGTCCTCGACTTAAGGCGCCCTCGACTTACAGCAACTCGGACTTAAGAACGGGTGTGCTAACATACATT
>JARVGQ010000002.1:22234056-22245293 GCA_031762355.1 Hypsolebias martinsi | reverse complement strand
CAGAAACCTGGGGGAGCTGCCACGTTCGATGAGGTACTTACAGTTTCAATGCTGTGTGTGGTTAAAAAAAAAAAAGTTTTTTTTTTTTTTTTTTTTTACTAAAGCTGATTTATACACCAGTTCCTTGAATGATCAGGAGAAGGAGGAAGTTGTGAACTTGAGGGTACAAGGAAAGCGATGTCTGTGCAGCTTGAGGAAGGAGAACCTAACGTCTTGGAAAGACCCAGAAACTGAACGTGCTCGTCACATTTTCACAGCAAAAGACCCGGAGGATGGAGGAGGTTGGCACCCTCTTACAGAACTTCCCTTTAGAGCTGATAAGTGGTGTTGTACCATGGTGGTGCTTTTCAACTACCTGTACGTTATCGGCGGCTACAGGCAGCGTGTGAAGAAAGGCTGGGAGTTTAACATGGCTTCCTTTAGATATAATCCCTTAACTCAGTCATGGCTTGCCACATCACCTCTGCTAAAGGTACACCAATCCTCTAATTTAATCACCTGTCTGATTCTTTTATCCAAAATGAAAACTTTTGTCTTGTTTTCCTTTATTTCTGTAATATTAAAGAAAACCGTTCCCATCTGCTACAGCGCAGGAGGCACTTCAGTGCAGTGGCCTGTGCAGGCTGTATCTACGCTGTGGGAGGCTGGTACTTGGACTCGCTGGTGACTCCGGACTCCAGCACAGCTCTCTACACAGCTGTGGAGCGCTATGATCCATGGGAGGATGCATGGAGGTTTGACTCCTTATAAAACAGCTCACTGGGTTGTGTGATTCTTGAAATACATTTACATTTTACCCCCACAATCTTTGAGTTGTATACCTTAATGTCTGCTTTAGGTTTGTGTCCTCATTGCCACTCATCGACTTCCAGTTCACCGTGTCCTTATCCCATGATGTCCCTCTTGCTGCCAGCTTTGAAGATTATATTTATGTGCTGGGGACTATCCAAAGGACTGGAGAAAAATTACTGCTGCAGTATAACACAAAGCAAGGTGCACAGAATCAGAACAGCAGCTGTTTCCACATCAGTTTGCACATAGAAAATGTAAAATATTCTGTTTCCTAGCTAATAAAGAAAAAGTTTGTTTCTATCTTCTCTTTGTCCCCATTAGACTCGTGGTCTGAACTGCTTCCCACTCTTACCAGAGCAGATGCAGACCTCCCTATTCTGTACTTCCTGGGGGCTTCTGATGAGCTGCTCGTGATTGGTGGCAACAATTCAGGAAGTGTGGTGATATCATTTTGCGTGAAGTCAAAGAAATGGGGACAAGTAAAAATCCAAATATTAATTTAATTCATATTAGGAGACCAGCCAGTTGTGTATTCAGAGCACAATACCTTTTATATGTTCTTGTATTTTGACAAATGTTCCCTGCTTTTCTCCAGGCACGGGGGGCAGAGAAAGTTTCATTTGCAGGGCAGGGGACACTTGCAGGCGACCAGCTTCTGATGCCCAGTATAGAACACAATGGTGTCATTCAAATGGATCTCCAAACTCTCTCCATCACTGCATTTCCACCGTTACCCGTCTCCACTCACTATGAGGCTATATTTTATCTTCACTTCTAATTTTACAGTTAACCTCTCTGTCTGTCTTAAGCACTTATGTTTGTGAATGTATTTAATTATATGTTGAAACAATTATTAAACTTGTAGAGATATGGGCTAATTAGTACCAAAGCACCTTAAAAGTATAATTCAGACTCTTGAGGGATTTTTTTTTTCGCTGTAATGTCCAGTGTGCTGAAGTACTTTATATGTACAAAGTAAAAAAAAAAAATGCATATTTTCATTTTATATTTTAAGCCTCCTTGTTAATAGGTGTTGTTTACAACAAAAAAGCACAACAGAAAACAAGGACAGCATAAAAATGTTAGTTGTGATAATTATGTTAAACGTGCTTTAAAAATGTCCACAAATACATTTTCCATATAAATTGAATGTAAATGACATGTGTTGCTTGTTTAGCTTGTGAGGCTGTCCCATCCTATGCTTCTTACAGATTCTCTAAAACTGTTTAAAAAGACAGACATTGTTAATTTTTTAAAAATTCTGTTTAGCACCTGATCATTTTCTGAGCTTTTTTAGTTTGTTTGGGTCCTAACACTGAAATATTAATCATTAATGCATAAAAAGTCTCCACACTCTTGTGATGAACCAGTGTTGTGTCAAAACATGAGCAAAACAATTTCATTTTCCATCTTTTGACATTTTACCCTCTGTCTTAAAACACATCATTTGTTCCATTTTAATTTTGTTAAATTTGTACAAAATACACAACATAATAAAGTTTGAGGGTAGCATGGTGGCTCAGTAACTTGGTAGAGTTGCTGCCTCTCAGTGAGTAGGTTGCCCCGGTTCAAATCTCGGCCAGGGGCTTTTCAGTGTGGAGTTTGCATGTTCTCTCCATGCATGTGTGGGTTTTCTTCGGATACTCCGGTTTCCTCCTACAAAAACCAAAAACATGCATGTTACACTGATTGGTAACTCTAAATTGTCCCTAGGTGTGAGTGAGAGAGTGAATGGTTGTCTCACTTGTATATGTGTCCCTGTGATGGACTTGCGACCTGTCTGGGGTGTCCCCCGCCTCTCGCACAGTGATGGACATGGTCACCAGTGACCCCGCGAGCCAAAAAGGAAGAAACAGGTAAAGATGATGGATGGATGGAATAAAGTTTGATAGACATGAAATGGTATTTTAGCACCAACAAGATGATTCCCATCCTGACAAACCATTCTGGGATGCTTTGGATTTCTACATTTCTTCCTTTCTCAAACTTTACTTAATCTAATATTCCAATGTCTAACCTTGGGTTCAGTAGTAAGTAAATGTGTGATCCTGTAATGGGAAAGTAGGTGAAATGTCAGGTGGCCCTGAGTGTTCATCCAGAGCTGCAGCAGATACGTAGCAGAGACCCCCACAGCACAAGTTCAAGCTCTGTCTGTGTTTGGTGTCTGATTACAGAGACGAGGTATGTCATGAGAGAGAGGAGAGGGAGCAGAGCTGAAGGAGAGGAGGGAGGAGGAGGGAGGTCGAACGCACAGGAGACGACGGTCATGCTCACCTGAGTAAAGCCTCTTCAAGGACACAGAACATAGACTAAAAGGAAAGTTTTGACTGCCTCTCATTCAGATTAAAGACACCTTCTTACACTCTGCTTTGAAAAAAGGTAAAGTATTTCTCTTCTAGTCATTATGTTGTAGTACTTGTGTAAGCTCCATGTTTTATGTGCATACAGTATGTAAAGCAAAGAAAAGCATAAGTGTTTTCTTTGTACCAAATATTTTTGAAACTAATGTGGATTTTCCACTACATACCAATTAAAAAAATAATAAAGTACTTTATACAGGCTGTATAAAATGAAACAACTGTTGCAAATTACTTGACTGAAAGGCACTCGAGCTGCGCTGAGTGTCGGCTGGATCCTGTGTTTATATTCTCATGCCCATCTGAGGCGTCTGCACATGCTCTGTTGATGCACTACTATATCTGGCCATTGAACTTTGTCCCACTTGGTAACTGCTCAGTCATATGACATGGAAAAAGCCACACCAGACCTGTCATTCATCTATTATATGGAGTGAGGTGGGAAGTGTAAATAATTTGTTTATGTATGCAGAAGGCATTTGCATTTGGAAACCAGTGAGTCAACAGTTTTACCTTTACCCTGTATTTATGTTTTACATGAAAACGTCTTTAAATCCCATATCAGTGATTTATCTCACTGCAAATAGTGAATAAAAAGCACAAAACCAATTCCCCCCCAAATAATCATATCACCACTAGAAAAAATTGTTTCCCGAACTTCACTGATGAAAAGAACGCAGCAGTAAAATGAATTTATTAAGACAGGAAAAACAGAAAATGATTTAGTGTTTTACTGTAAAAAAATTAAAAAGTGAAAATAAGGAAGGGCAACTTAACATTGTGCTTCAAATGCAATTGATCTTTTTGGTGCTTAAAAAAAATGAATTCTCAAAATGTCTTGGACAATGTATTTTATGATCAAGTTCAAAGATGGTATATGTTATTAAAATCAGAAGGTGTGTGATATCTGACAAAGTGATTTATTATTGAAATGTTGTAATAGCTAATAAATAAAATGTGTGCACTTTCAGTATTTTTAAGATAAATTCTAAACATCATTAGGTTACATTACAGCTTATGATACAGAAACTCTGGTTAAACGGTTTTTATATTTCTAACAAAGTTAAGTCAGGTCCTCATAATGGATTAAAAAAAAAACTTGTTGAAACGTTTTGTTTTTAATTTTAAAAACTTTAGATTATTGAGCATGCATCAGGATAGTTTTTATATTTATTACTAAATAAATTATTCTGAAACCTTAGAGTCTCTTACTGCTAATTTATTTTAGAAATCCACAAGCATGGCTGAGGCTCACCAGGCGGTGGGATTCCAGTTCACTGTGCACCCAGACGGTGTGGACATTAAGCTGAGTCAAGAGGTCATCAAAAATATCTACCTGTCAGGATTGACTGCGTGGAAGAAGAGAGCCATTTTATTTAAGGTACAAACACCATCACTGCAGGTATAACTCATGCTTACCTGTGTTACTGAAATAAGCTAATAAGTGTAATAATAAGTGTGGAACCTAAGAGCTGTATAACTTGGCTTTATATTTTTTGTGATATTTAACAGAAAAGAGGTGATGATTTTATGGTCAAACAATGTCTAATTTATTTTTTTATTAACAGAATGGTGTTCTAGCTGGGGTCTACCCTGCCAGTCCGTCCAGCTGGCTGATAATTGTCATCGCCATGATGAGCTCCTTGTATACACACATGGACTTTTCTCTGGGAATGATATCTGTGATGAAGGAAAACCTGCCACATAAGTCAGTAACCTCCACAGCTCAAATTACCACATCTTTTATTTCTGTGATTCCATTTGAAAGGTTTTTCTTATAAAAACCAGCCTGCATTTGTCTGTTTAAAAAAAACGTTAATGAAGGCAGTGTTGTGCCTTTTCTGAGCAGAGATCATATATCGATGCAGACCAGAGCTGTGCTGAGTGCCATCCTGTTTGCCACTGGACTGTGGACCTTCTTCATCTACCTCATGAGATACTCTCTCAAAGCTCTTCTTTCCTACCATGGATGGATTTTTGAATCTCATGGAAAAATGAGTACATCAACCAAAGTGTGGCTGGTATGTTTGCATCCTGCTTGGTCTGTTTTGCCAGTCAACTGTGTTTACAGATCCTTGTGTAAAAGGTGAAATGAATGCTAAGGAATCTGATATAAAAGTCCAAGTAAATATAATTCATGATCATATGTATTTTATACCCCAAACAGAGGTTGGTAAAGATGTTTTCTGGACGGAGGCCACTGCTCTACAGTTTTCAGGCAGCTTTACCCCGACTCCCTGTGCCCAGTGTGGATGATACCATTCAGAGGGTATGTCTAAGATATATGCACAACACTGGAAAATTAGCTCAGGAATTGTGACTTATTATATTGCTAATAGTGAGCAGTACAGTAGCTATGTTGGTAGAGCTGTTGCCTCTCAGGGAAAAGGTCACTGGATCAAATCCCGGCCCGGGATCTTTCTGGGTGGAGTTTGCATGTTCTCTCCATGCATGTGTGGGTTTTCTCTGGGTACTCCGGTTTCCTCCCACAGAACAAAAACATGCATGTTAGACTGATTGGTAACTGTAAATTGTCTCTAGGTGTGAGCGAGAGAGTGAATGGTTGTTTGTCTTGTTTGTCTCTATATGTCCCTGTGATGGACTGGAGACCTGTCCAGGGTGTCCTGCCTCTCGCACAGTGATGGTTGGACATGGGCACCAGTGACCCTCGTGACTCAGAAAGGAAGCAGGTAAAAGATAATGGATGGGTGGAACTATTTATTGGTCCACATTGTTCTTGAAATGTGTCAAAACTGTCCGTCTGGCTGTTTGTCTCACAAATCATGAGGTGAAATTACTGAAACTTTCAGAAAATAACATCGCCATTTGAAGTCAAACCAGTTTGGGATAGCTGCCTTAGCTAATCAAACTTTTCCAACAAACAAAGAAAAACTGGCCATAACTTACAATTACAGATAATGACAACACATTTATACAGTAGTAGCTGACCACAACACATTTGACAAGCATTAATACATTTCACCAGCCAGATGTGGCAGTGGCACACATCCTGAACAAAGCATTTGTCATGATAAAGGCAGTTGACAGTACACATTCCTTCAAGTAATACCAGGCTTCCATTTCTTATAAACTGATCAAAAATACTGCAATAAACAGTGGTGTATTAATAATAATCTCACACATGGGCACATGTTTCACCCATTCATCGTAAAAAGGCTGCTTTAACACTTTGATCTGCACATTGACAGAAGAATTGGAACTTTTAGGAAGCTGTGTAGAGGAGGAAGGAAAGACTTGTGTAGGAAATTTTCACTAAACACACAACCAAATAACTTGTTTCATAGTGGAAGTTTTTTTTTTTTTTTTTTTTTTTTATGGCAAAAATAAAACTCTTGGGAAAAGTGTTTAAAGTATTGGTGTATTACTTGAGACCGGTCTTGGTCTTGAGAATGGTCTCAAGATCAAGACCAGTCTCAAGACCGGTCTCAAGAACACTTTTTGATTTTGGTCTCAATCTCATCTCAAACTCGAACATTGAGGACTCGGGATTTTATTTCAAGACCAGTCAAGACCAAAACCTTGGAAATATTGCTAAATTGCCAGAATATTGTCCAGTTTATTTTCAACATCTTTGTTTTTGTTGGATGCAAAACGAACTGATTCAAATCCAAGCGATAATGTGACTCACTGCTAAATACATTTTTTTGTTAACGCTGTCACGCCCACCCCCTTTCACTCACAAGTGTCACTCCCAGTGTTTCCAGACTGGGTGGTTTACTGCCAATTGGGTGGTTTCATTGTGATTTTGCTGGGAACTCTGGGAAGATTTTTGTTGGATTGTTGAATTTTGCAACATATTGTTAAATTACCTTGGCTTGTACTGATGTGTGTTCATGTTCAAACAGTAAATATACTGTAACAATATACTGATTGGGTGGATATTTGTCTGATGTGGCAGTTTTTGACATATTTGTGGGCTGGAAAACCTTGACTCCATCTGGCAACACTGGTCACTCCAAGAAAATGAGATGTGATTGTCTCGGCGCCGGTGAAGATGTCTGCCATATCATCAGTTATAAAATTAGCCTATCTAAATCACAAATAATATACTTTGTACTTGGAACTAATGCAACTTTATGGTTATCCTTGGTGTTGAGTTCAGACATATGAAGAGTGTGTTGCCACTGCAGTGTTTTACGGCTTGGCATGTGATGAAACTGCTTCCAGTTGAACTTTTTTTTTTTCATTCAACCTTTATTTAGGCAGGTTAATCTGTGGTTAATCTGTTAATTTGTGTAATTTTATTGTTGAATCACATACAGTTAGGCCATTGAATGTCTGATTTCTTTGTTACGTAGCTTTGCAAATGTATAAAAGCTGCTATATTCATTCAAAAGTAAACTTAAAGTTATTGTATGTAACTGATATAAAATATTTTAAAATAAAATTGTATATATTATTTATTTTATTTGAGGTCTTGGTCTCGACTTGGTCTTGGTTCACTCTGGTCTTGGTCTTGACTTGGTATTGGGCTAGGTGGTCTTGAACACCACTCTAGCTTACAGTAATATAAAACAGCTTTAGAGCATCATTTGGAAGTTGGAGACAATTATCCCCAATGATCCATATTGGCTTTATCTGCCTTTTTTTTTTTTTCCCCAGTGGCTTTTAGACACACATCTGGTGAGCTGAAACAGGGTTCTCCTGCAGACTATTGCCAAACATGAGGATTGGCTCATTTGATCATACTTTCCTTCACTCCACTAAATGTTATTTTACCTTTTATTCTTTTCTAGCATTTTCAGCACTGGTCCTTTTTCATTATCAGCCACCAAGTCCTATTTTCAGACAAATGCCTGAGAGAAGTCATCAGAAATAATGACAGGACTGTTTATTAGCACAGATGGGAGGATAGCTAAATGTTTTGCAGAGGCTTCAGGGAGGTAATATAACCCAGTAATAGGTCTGACGCTGTACAATAAGGAGATTTGAACATTGTGCTGAAAGGGCAGGGAGTCTTTTTTGGTATTGTTGAGGAATGAGGAGGTAGAGGGTGTGCAGACTGCAAAGAATGTGATTTCTAATGAACAGGTAAAGTTCACAGGAAGATACAACTTGTGTGTGTATGTGTGTGTTTGTTTCATGCATGTATAGTTGCTCACAGTTATTGATCAAAAGCCTTGGACTTTCAAACCCCTTTTAGCACCGTCGTTCAAACGGCTTATTCTCACCCAAACACCCCCTCGGTACTGATTGAATGTCAGGACTGAGGTCATGCAGCGCTGTTCTACTTGACTCACCAGGACAGCATATCTGGAATGTTTTTTTTTTTTATTATTATTTCCTGCCACCTATTCTTTACCACTGGGTGGGGAGAGGCTTTAACACAGCCATGCAAAACTGTCACCATGCAGGATAAAATATTATAAATGGGAGTGGAAGGACAAGTTGTCCATGTGACCTTGCTGTGGGCATGGAGATGAGTTTTCTGATGCATTCTTCTTTCCTAGATGTCTCTGCTTGTTTGGTTATATCTGAAAAATCTAAGTTACAAAATAAAATGTTGTGTCCTTTTGTTTGAAGCAATAATTCAAGTGTGAGTCTGCGGAAATGCTATGAACAGTTACCATCTTACCTGTTGAAGATAGCTCTTTGGATAACCTCAGTTTGGAGAAATAAAGATTACAGTAGTCCCTCATTTGCAGTCCACCCACGATAAGTGAAAAACCATGGAGTAGAAATAGTAGTACAAGTAGTAAGTAGTAGTTTATTTTAGTATTTATATATAAAGGTGTTTTAAACCCTTCCCACACTTTTGCAATATTCTAAACAATGTTCCTAAACTCCAAACGCTCTAAAAGAGTACATCATGTCATGATCTCCGCTCTCTCTGCCACCTGCCAGCACTCTTGGCCACGCCCACTTCTCTGCTGCAGAGCAGATATCACATGCTGCAGAGGGAGCTTCTCCCTGTACATGTGCAACAGATGCTAAATCATTTTAAATAATTTATTTTAAATTTTAAAAAATCTATGCCGATTGTGCGACTCAGCCATTTGTGCGTCATATCCACTCTTACTTTGAATAACCTTGAAAGCGCTAGTCTACGGAAGTCAAACCGTGAAGTAGTGAGGGACTGCTGTAATTCTGATTGGATTAAGGAGCTAACAGCTAATCTGAGCAAGATCAAGACTAAATGAATTGTTGCCATTTTAAAATAAAGTTTCAACAAATTTGAAGTAAAGTGACAATTATTTTTCACATTACACACTTTTGTACATTAAGTTATTTATTTAATTTTTTTTTTTTTTTTTTTTTTTTTTTTTTTAAAGCACACCAGGAAAATAACTTTTTTTGCTGGGGGAAATAAAGGAAAGTGATAGTGGTGTAAAGGTTTAAAAAGGAAGAATTCACATGAACCACTCAAACGTTTGCAATTGGAGGCTTTAGAAATGTACGTTATGTTTGGTCCTACCTACAATTAAAGCACATTAAACTATCATTATTTTAGTGGCCTCCAGTCTTATTTATCTAATTATACCTAATGCTTGAGAGCCACATCTCATATAGGTCCCTAGTGGGAACCACTGTATTGAATATAATTGTATTGCTAAGTTGCTTTGAGACTTTGTTTTCAGACCGTCTAATTTAATTCTATCAGTAAACTATGTTGTTTGTTGTCTTTGATTTTTTTATGTTATTTTATTTTTTATTTTTTTTTAGGATGAATAAAGATCCTGAGATGTATTTATTAGTAAATCAATGCCAGCATTTTATAAACTATGATGATGATCTTTGAACCACTCAAGAGGAAAGTTTCTATTCTGTTTCTGGCTCGGCACTCAATAAAACATGGATTTTATGCTCTGACATATTTTAAATCTCTTTAAGGTAATGTACCTTGGATTTTATAGCTGGCAGACATCACTAGTATTTAGGTGCATATTTCCGCCACATGATGAAACTTTGCAAGTGAATAGTGAAATTACTTCCAAATTGAGGCAACGTTTGTGCCTCCATTACCTGCAGTCAGTACCTGCTTACTCTCAGTCAACAAGCCCATTGGGAATTAAAAAAAAAGGTTGTGTTTTGTCAAAGTCTGCATTTTCAAATTACTAACAAGCTTATCAAACAGAGTACATTTTAAATTAGTCTTTTTTATATTAATGAAACCCAATTCTGTCACTTTCCTCTTAGAGTAACTGTCTTAGTGATTTGTTTCCAAAAATTCAAATGTAAATAGATTTTCCGACTTTAAGCTACTAATGACAAATCTGACACAAAGAGCTTTAATAGGCTAAAACAGAAAAAAAATAAAACTAAAGGCCTATCGTTACTTGAAGGAATCCATACAGTTCTCAGTTTATCATGCTAGGGCTTTTCGCTAAGGCCCAGTGTGCATAATTTTGTTTTTGAGTGACCCGGTTCTGTCTTTTATGTACTTGTACACAACAACAACACTGTTTTCTCAAAAACCAAAACTTTTTTAATCTAGATCTCAGACTTAACAAACTTAATCACTTGGAGAGGTACATCTAATGATTACCTTCAGGAAGTTTAATTAAAATCCGTCCAGTAGTTTGTGAATAAGTTGCCAACAGACAACTAGCAAAGTTTTGAAAACAGGTCATGTGATCACTCAGTGCTCAGAGTACATGTTGAGGATGACTCTCAGCTACTGACACATTAAACTGTAGCTCAAATCTGTAAAACTGACTGAGCCATTTTTGTGTTTGCTAATCTGAGTCCACCCTCTTGACTTGTTTTACTCCAGAAGTTATTCAGGTGTCGATGCACATCCACAGATTAATTTACGAGTTTCATTTAAATCAGACCGCTCATTCATGATTGTTTTTCTAACACTGCAGACAAGCAGACAGACACAGATGAGCAATGAGCGTGATGACAAATCTCTACTAAAAGGTGGACTCTGAGATCAATCAACATAAATATTAAAACTGCTGTTGACCAGATAAAGAGATGTGTTGGTATTTATGTTGATCTAAAGAAGACATTTGACACTATTGACCACAAAATTCTTCTTGAGAAGCTGTATAAATATGGTATTAGAGGGCCAGCACTACAGTGGGTAAATAGTTACTTGAAAGAAAGAAAACAATTTGTTCA
>JARVGQ010000002.1:22199343-22217060 GCA_031762355.1 Hypsolebias martinsi | reverse complement strand
CCTGGAAAAATAAAGCTAAAATAAAAAAAAAAAAAAAAAAAAGAACCATCGTTGAAAAAAATCACTAAGTCCTGCTTGTTATGGATAAATACCGCTAACTAAAAACATGCAACTACACCTTTATGTTTTGAGATGACAATAATTTAGTTACTTAAGGGTTGTAGTCATTGATTTCCACAAGAAAAATGGACAAACTGGTGTTCTCGTGGCTCAATGAGACTACCTGGATAAATAAAGGGTAAATGAAAAAAAAAGTTTCTATCACCCTTTTAATCATTGTGTCCTATGATCCTCATGTTAGTTTTCTGCTTATCTAAACAGCTTAACTTCTTTGTATGTACTTATTATTTTATAGTAGCAAAGTCAAACTACCTCACATCAACGTGGGTATTTAATCCATTTTACAGCCAAATTAAAAAATTATAAAAGCCTGTCGTAAAATGAATTTGCAGTTAACACACCATAAATATGCCAACTAACAGCGAAATTAAATGCATCACTGGTTATAATTCCAGTTTGTTGTGTAAACCACAGTAAGTTGCATAAGGGGCCATTTTTGGACCAGTGGTGAGGCGTTCAAGAGCCAAAATGATCTCACGTTCATTCAACCCTTCAGGCACTGGCTAACAGTAGTGATTGTTCAATGTAGGAACGTCACTTTATTAAATGTAAGATGCAGTTTATACTTCTAGGGAAGATGAACTTTAAAGTATGTGGCCAGTGTTAATTACACCTTCCAAGTCTTGTTTGTTTTGCTGGAAATGCAGGATTTTTTTTGTTTAAGGGGTAGCTGTGTAGCTAGCAAACGCCGATCCATGCATGCGCTGATGAGAATAAAGCAGCTCTGTGCAACGCAGAGCAGTTAGGGTCCTAGAAACGCAACTAAAAACAAGCACAAAACACACTGTTAATAAAATGCGACGCCATGTAAAGATCCACGTAACCAGCTCCTTGCACATGTAGGTTAAAAAGTTCTCATAGAGCGCAGAACAAAAATGTCGGCGGTGGAAAAAATTAACCCCTTCCTCTCCCCTAGCCATGCGATGAGTGCAACATCAGAGTTAGTATCAATAGAAAAACGCTAAACGTGCTACTTGTGTGAACTTTATAGTGATATCACGCAATATAAGTGTTTATAACTGCCCTAGATGCAACTTTAAGGTTAAAGCGGGGTTATATTCGTGCAACATTTCCCCTTTAATTCTTCTGAGCAGCGTATCCTTACCAGCTTCACGTTAGCGGTGGATCCCGACAGAAGAGCGGGGAAGGCAACAGAAGGCGCTCAGGCTAGAAACAGGCGCCCTAAGAGAAAGCCTGACTAAAACTGACGGATTATTCTATTTGACCTTAAACAAAATCAACCAAAAAATAAAATATCGCACAATACAATTTTTTAAAGCCCTATTGTATTTTATGTTAATTTTTTATCTCAATTCAATAAAAACTTGTTTACAATTCAGCGACGAAAGTAGCCAGATGTCTGTGGGTCCTCTACTTGCCCGGTGACTCCTTTAACATCCCCTTTAACAACTTCAAAAGTCTGCCAACAGTATTCGTACAATGGAGTGTACCTTTAATTTAGTGTTTTCCCTCCTTTTACCTCACAACAAATTATCCAAAATAAGATACACCCAACAATCTAGTTAAAAAAGCATTTATTCAAAAATACTTAGCCCATGTTATTTCAACAAATTCTCAACTTAATATCAATTTTTTTTCTAATGATGTGCAAAGGAAATTGCAAATTTTTAACTGTCTGAATTCTCTGAGATTCAAAAATGTGTCCAGAATGATTTCCATTAACAAATGTCTCCTAAATGTTCTTATCTACTGAAGATAACCAAACAATATGTATTGTTTGGTGGGTTTATAAATACTGTATGGAAAAACAGATATTGCAGTGAATGTGATTATTAAAAAAGTGGGTTGCAAATTTATTTCATTGTTCATACTTTCTTTTAATTCTTCATAATTTTGTTTGATGTATGCATTGTTTTATTGCAGTAGTCTATTTTCCCTTTTGATAAATTTTATTGTATCTTTTTTCTTCTTTCGACTGCTCCCTTCTTCAGGGGTCGCCACAGTGAACCAAGGCGCAGGAAGACTTGGCAATTGTTTCACTGACAGCCCTTCCTGACACAACCACAGACCAATGATCTACCACAGCCCTCTGTGTGGAGCAAGGTGTTATCTAGGGCACCTGGAGGAGCAGAGGGTGGGGGTTGATGGCCTTGCTCAGGGGTCCAGAGTGGGGCAAATGAGGGAGGAGGCAGGTGTGCTTTACCTTTCCCACGCATTTTGATGTTCTCGGTACCGAGAATTGAACCGGCAATCTTCCGATAACAGGCCCACTTCTCTAACCTCTGTGCCATCCATACATCCATTATCTCAATTTTACTGCATCATTGTTATTCAATAGGTTTTTTTTTAATCAGTTGCAAAAGACAAGGTTCATGCTTTTTTTGTAATAACAGTAAAAATTTTTAAACAAATATTTTGTTACTGTGATTGTGTTTGATCTCTCCAGCCACACCCACCCCCATTCAAGGTTCAAGTTTCTTTATTGTTATTCGCATCACATGTGGTACATAAGTTGGAATAAAATTGTGTACTCAAGGTCTCAGTTACACCCAAAAATAGTAAAAATATAAAGTATAAAAAGAAACCGTATAATGATTTGAGAAATACACTAAGATATACACTAAATGAACATTGTGGGTATAAATGAATCCAGCAGCATGAGATCATCTTCTTACCTCATTAGAGATTCAGAAAGTAGACATTCAACAGAGGACAATATGTTATATTTGTTCATTTTTGATGACCATTCTGTCACACATACAATAAAGACAGACAAAATCATTAATCCACTGTGCTTATTTGTCAATACAGCTAAAATTTCCTTATACACATTTGACAGTATAAAAAAATACATCATTTAGTCACAAAACTGAATGCAATAATGTGTGCAACTTAAAAAAAAATTCACATTGGGGGAAAAAACATGTATAAATAACCATATGTTTAATGCTTTTATTAAGATGTGGTTCACTGATCTACAAAGTATATTTAAATATAAAAAAAACCAAAAATACATTACTTTGACTGTAATTTTTGAAAATAAGGTGGATGCTGTAGAGCACGTTCAACTATACAGACTGAAGTCACTTAAAAGGCACTAGTCACAATGGAACTGTAAAGATGTAGCCTTTGAACACTGAATTAATGCATTTATTCAAACAACACTTAAGACTGATAGACAAAATTTAATGTGTTTGCCAAAAATGTAAACAAGAAGTCACTTCTTTAGCTCACTCAGTGTTTCCAGGTGTAAACTTCAAGTTCATGGTTTGTTTAGGTCAATCATAAAGCCCCAAAACCCACAAATAGGGCTTCATTGTGCATTATATGTATACTGGTAAATAAGACAGATTGTAAAAGTAGTATACAGTATTTACTATACTTACGATAATCACAGCCTGCAGAAGAAAAGTAATATTTATGAGGTGTAATATGTTACCAAAAATGACTGAATATGTGATTAAGTGCAGAAAGTTGAGAAATTTTTTTCTGACAGCTGTGGCTACAACAGAGAGGTGAAAAAGTGGAAATGATCCTCGCTGGAAAGATAATTAGTTGACATTTTGGGGAGCTGCATGGAAATGTCAGCTGTCACTGCAACAGCATGACAAAGACTTGTGCACCAATGAGAGAGCTCGAGACACCAATTTGTGCGTGTGTTGTGACAATGGAATGAGGAGAGGTAAAGCTCATCGGGTGCTCAGAGGGGGAGTTGATGAAAAAAAAAAAAGATGTTAGATGACTAAACTAATGTGGGAATAATGGGAAAAGCAAGCAGATCCACCTGCTGTGAGGATGATCGCCATGCAGGCATGGGAACAGTTTTATGTGAGGTTCATCCTTGTGGATGGTCCGTTTGAGTTTCCCTCAGCTTCTGCAGCATCTGACAGGCCCAAAAGAATAACATATTTTTGCTTGAATAGTAATAAATACTTTAACAAAGATATTTGTCAATATAACATATCAAAAGTAATGAAAAATTATGACAACTCGAACTGTAACCATTCCAGCATGGCACTTACTGAAGTAAAAACAGAAAGACCAGTAAAAATCTGCAATAAAATTACATTTTAAGGAAATTTATGAATTAAGCACACCTCGTTTCAGCCTCCTCCTGGCAAGTTTGATCTGATCTTGAAGAATCTGCACCCAGTCTCTAGGTCCAGGCAGCTTCTCTACTCTGTGTTCAGTGCAGTACTTCTCTGTAAACGCTGGTTACACAAATAAATGAACAGCTTACTTAGTAACACCGTATCAAAAAAAAAAGGCACGTTTATGCCTTTTTCTTCTCACCTTTAATGGCACCAACAATATCCTGGTCTAAGCCCTCCCGGTTGTCATTGAGCCCTCTTTTCCTTTTACCATTTGGCAATGAGTTAGCCAGAGTGGCGTCGTCAAAAAAGGCACACACCTGAAAATTCAAAACACGGCACTTAGCAAATCAGCATGCTTTATTTACATTATGGCACTTTTTAAACTAGTGGTATAATATAACAGTGTAATAACTTATTTTAACCAGGCAAATCCCGTTGAGATCATGGATCTCTTGCAAGGGAGGCCTGGCTTAACATGTATGTTTTTGGTCTGTGGGAGGAAACCGGAGTCCCCGGAGAAAACCCACGCAAGCACGAGAAGTACATGCAAACTCCACAAAGAAAGACCCCCAGGTCCAACTGGGGATTGAACCCAGACCCTTCTTGCTGTGAGGCAACAATGCTAACCACTGAACCATCGTGCTGCTAAATAAAATGAAGAAATCTCTAACTGAAAAATCAAAACATTTGATTGCATGGTTTCAAAAAGCAAAATCTCATGGATCCATTAAAAAAATAAAAAAACATAAATAAATAAACTCAAGGAAGTTTACCAGTTTGCGAAACAGCAGGCTGCCAGAGCGTGTATAGTTAACCAGAATGGAGTCTAGCTGGGCCTTTGAGATGAACACATCATAATCTTCTGCAAGACGAACCTCAGACTGTGAATGAGTCAAACAACATTTATGTTGTTTATTTAATGAGCCATACTTTGATGTGGTAGTAGCTGAGAGTCATTCACCACACACACTCTGAGTGTAGCATCTCATGATATTGTATGAGTTTATTTGAGAGGTGTTCTGTCAATTCTCAACATCTGATTTTACTCTTGAACTGTGCATGAAAGGTGCTAAAGGTGATGTGCAATGAATGTTAGTGCTTTATTTAGTTGGATGAAATCAATGTGTGTATTTTAACCTGCTAAATGCCACAGTACTTGTATAAGTTAGTATTTACAGTAAATATTTCATGGGAAAATCAAAAACGATGTGTATAAAGGAAGTTTCTGTGGGAACAAGTTCAATATACCGTAGTTTAATAAGGATTTAGTAACAAAATAAAAATGACATGAACACTATTTTTCGTACCTCTGACTCGTGATGCTCCCGTGGTTGGTTCAGGGGAGGATCGTGTGTGTTGCTGACCTGACGTGGCAGCACAGAAACATCGCAGGGAACTGAATGCATGTTGACTGTAGATGATTCTTGTTTTTCTCTATCCTCCCTCCTTCCAAATTCTATAGGAGCATCTTTAGGTGCTGATGCACCCAGAGGAGTGACTCTCCTTGTGGTGGATACACTAAGTGGAGCCACCTTATAGACTGGTCTCCTTTTTGGCAGCATTCGCTGAGGAGCAGAAACTGGGCCATGGTGAGGATGGCATCCTGCTTGCTCATGCCTGTCAAAGGATGCTAAGAAAGTCCAAAAGCAGTTAGATTTTCATTTTACCTCACAGTGTCACTTTTCCATAACATGCATACTTTCTGACCTTTTTGAGTCTGCATCAGCTGCCTCATGGCTTGTAGTTCCTGCAGTATGGCCTGCAAGGTGCCCTTACAGTTACACATGCAACAAGGAGGTTCTTGCACTGCAGGAGGGAGCGTATCTGCAGCAAAGTAAGGGCAATCTGATTAGTCACTCTTCACTTTAACATGCATACTCATATGGGCACATGTGCTTGCATGCTCAGTGACTACAAAACTTGAATTATGCATGAGAGGTTGTCTTGAATTGTCTGCCTCTGTTTAGCTTTTACCACAAAATAATTTGCGACTGAAACTATCTTGAGTAGTTTTCTCCTTGTTGAACTCTCTTTGTCACCCTACCGTTTGGTTCTTTTTTGCTGTTGTGGATCCTGAGGGCTCTGGAGCGGGTGCCATGTTGGCCAAAGATTGGATCAATAGGGGTGGATGTGGATGAAGATGACAGATCTGGATCCCCCGCAGAGCTCCAGTTATTGCACCGAGGAGCCTCCGACACAGGAGATGGAACCGGAGTACAAGTCAAATTATCCTTGGACTCTTTTGATGAGCTGTTCTGCTCCGATCCGACGCGCTGATAAACTCTGCCAGACCTATCACTCAGAAGTCTCATCATTCCTGTGATTTGCCTTTTGATCTCCATGCTCTCATCCCCCTGCAGACAAACTGGATTAAGAAAAAGACATATAAGTTTGCGACAACCACAATGATGTAATGTAGAAATGGTTCCTCAGAGCAGTCCATACCATCAGGCACAGCAGCATTGTTGGATTCGCCATTGGCACAAATGGCCTTTGTCACATTTGATGGGTCATAATCTGCACGTGAAATTATTTTGTTAGAATTAGCAAGATGGAAAAATGAAATGTAAACAATCTGTGATGTCAACCAAAGCAGAACACCCCCACCCCATCCCATGCAGAAACCACCACCTGTAGGTATGAAGTAGTTTTAGAGAGAGATGTTTTGCAGCTTGCAAAGAAAAAAGAAAAAAAGTGAGCAGTTTAAGATGCGTACATGACTAGACTGCGCAATACTGGACTGCCTAGAAATAATATTTGCCCTTTTCATTAGAATAAACCACATTGAGACTGTTGGTAGACTATAGGAGGGGTGTTTTTCTATTCTTTTTTTAAGGGTGTAATTTTGAGAATCAGCTGTTTGTTTGTGTAGCTCCACGCACAGACTGGACATTCATTGTCGTGGCTTTTGTCTCCAGAGTCGTCTGCGCTGGCACCATGCAGGCGCCAGACAAACACCCAGACACGCGCGCGCGTCTTCCTCAGCAGCTGCCTACCTTCTTCATCCGTGACCAGTTTAAAGCTCCGGGATTTCCTTCTCCTCTTCCTCTCCCCAAACTCCATCTTCAGCTGGATTGGTCGGAAAGTCGTGCGGTGAAGATCGCTCCACGGAGAGGACGAGATCAAGAATTCACTCAGCGCAATCACTGTCCGTCCGCCTCATTATTGGACATTTATTTATTTATTTGTTTGTTTACTGCAGGCAAGGCTTCAGATCTGGTCATTGGTAGATTTCCGTCGTTTTAATCTAAAATTCACCTTTGAAAATGCTTTTTGATCTCCGTTCCCAGCAGTCCCTTTCCCTGTAAATACATTAATGACTTTAATATTAAGAATTCGTCACATATCCCTTTGCGCCACCTGATGGTATGTTTCATTTAAAAGGTCGAGGAAAAAGGCAATTCCCAGTGATGTCAGGACAACAAACTGGCTTTTAGACAGAAACAGTCACGTTAAGGTCACTTGAATGAACTTTGTAAAAACAACTTAACTTCCGTAAAAAATAAAAAAGTTGCTCACTAAAGAAATTTGACAGTCAAAGCTGTAGTGTTTGTATGGTACAAATTTCACTAGTATTTGTAATTAAAGTATTTGGAAACTCTTTTTTAGGTGTTTTCATAACCTTTAAGTGATTTTACTGTGATGTCAGAATAGTCTCTTTGAGGTGCTCTTTTCATTTTACTGGCCTGAGGCCAGTTTTTTTTTATTATCAGCTTCCCCACACTCATATTTTAAGCATTTCAATTTTTTGACCATGCTGACTTTAAATCCACTATCAGAAAATATTTTCTCAATGTTTGTTGGCAAATATTCAGGAAAAATAATATATGCATTGGAGAAATTCTAGATCATTTTATTAATGTTATCGTGCTTCTCTTAGCCAAAATAATAAAAACACACAAAATAAACGGAGAGGTTATAAAAACAAAAACTGTTTTTGCATTATAGAAAGTGTATTGACTGTTCCATCTACTGTAATTAAATTCTCCTCCTCACAAAAAAATGTGTTTCTTTCAGTTTTTTTATTTTATTTGATATACAGTATTTGACAACTTCGTTTTAGTGCTTCATGTTTAAAAATTAAAACACATGAAGTTGTATTTAAATTGGTTATTCCAGAATTAGCCTACTTGTACAGTACAGTGTGCGTACTGTACTTGTTTAATCCACTGCGTTCTCGAGCTTTTATTTTGAAATAAGGAAGTAAACAAAAGATAATTAATTAACTTCCGGTTATGGTAGCGTTCTCCAACTATCCATAGCAAGATCAACATACCGTGTTACTGTCTCGAAATGGATATACTTAAAGCTGAGATAGCAAGAAAGAGGAAACTTCTAGAAGAAACAGAGCTAATTGACGTGAGCATTTAGTTATTTTGGTCATTTATTGGTCATTTCGGCTTAACAACTTAGCTTTGTTAGCTAGCTTGTGTCGATGCCTAGCTGCTAGTTCCAGTCAACACATATTTTCCCCCAGAATGATCTATTTTTAGAACCTTATTTACAGCTGTATCGTTATTGTGGTGAACATTGTGCACATAAACATATCTGGTTAACGTTATACGATTATATATAAATCTTTTACTAACTGGCTATGCTTGTTTTTTATTTTTTTATTTTTTTTTTACTGTCTTGCTGAGTAAACATTTACTGAGTAAAATCCAAACGTGTTTCATAGATGAGCTAGGTTAAAATAATCATTCTGTTTGTTTTCTGTCAATATTCCATAAACTAACAATCCTAAGTATTCTTTTCTGACGAAATGTTGACCTACTAACTGTCTTGCTCAAAACCAACATTGTTGTGTCAGAAAACTTTTTAAGGAAAAACAAAAAGCCCGCATAGTTTATTTGATACGTTTATGTAAACTTACTCTGTAATGGAGAGAGGACTAAAATGAACCTCTGATGTGTGAATGTGTTACTGTTTGTGTCTTGACTTTCCCACAGGTATAGTCACATTCACAGAATGTCCTCATTGTACATGGAGCTTATTTCAAAGTGTAAAGTTAATGCTGTGTTTCTTTCCAGGACTCCAAAAAATGCTTCAAAAGGGCTGATCTTGCACGCAAGGAGAAAGAAGATTACTTCAAAAAATGTGGCTATAAGGTTGATGTCAGCATATGTTGTCTTAACACACTCCCAACACATCTATTTAACTAATGTTTTCAATTTTCTTTTTAATTTAACTATAAAAATTACACAGTATTTAATAATTTTGCTAGAAAACAAGGCCAAGAACTAATCTTCAGATCTACATTAGTGTTTACTGTGCTGTTTTTCTGCAACCTGCCTCTGCTGCCTGCATCTGTAGGTTCAGACAGAGACCCCTGAGAGCCAGGTATGGGACTGCTCAGTGAAAGTAGTAAACAGGTTGCATGACAAAGGGAAACACTGTGTCCTAAAAGCTTCCACTTCCTTGGCATCCTGTTTGAAATTTAACAAACTATGGAGACAGTTTAATTTTTTTCTCCTGGGTTTTCCATCAGTAATAGGTGAATTTTATGTGGCAAATGCTTGAATAAACACAATTATTTTTGTAGTTAATATTTACAGATCCAGTTTGAAATGTTAATACTTACTGGCTATTGAAGAAATAACAGATTTCTTCTACCTTTTGTGGGAAGTAAATTTAGTCTGTTTGCAGTTTTTAAAATTTGTTTCTGTGCAAATAATTGGTGTTTTAATGTAAAACCAGTAACAAAAAATGTAGCATAAAAGCTTAAATACATTGAAATTCACTTGCATTCAGAAGGTGGAGGGATTTATTCAGCCATTCTGTGTTTCCACACATTATTGTCAGTGCCAATTACAAAATAAATGTGTGCACATGTCTAACAATCACTAGCAAATCCAAACTATATGCTGCATTTTTAAGTGCTAAACTCATTCATCAAAGACAGGGTAACAAGGAAATGAAGCCACCAATCTGAAGTGGGACTCAGCCAAGCTGTAAAATTCAGCATGGCGTGCTGAATGCTTAAAATGCTTAAAAAAAACTGCTCTTTATTTTGAAATGTATTTGTGACAGAAGCAGTAATATTTTGACCAACTACAAATGTTTGTGTCATTAGTTGACACTGTAAAGTTGTTCTAATTTTCAAAAAGCATTCAAGATTTTTTAAAACTGAAAACCAAATTAATAAGCGAGTTATTTTATACATGTTTGTTATGTTTATTTGAGCAGAAGGGATTTTTTTTTTTTGGGTCACAGTTTTATAGTTGGTCTTGTAAAATGTGCTTCTGAAACCACAACCTGAAAGTGCTGTGATGCATGTGTTCCTTAATGCATGTTCTGGTGCCATGTTTTCAGTTTTCTTCTTTAAAGTTATACTTGACGTGTTTTTCTTCAGCAGTGGAGTTTTAGAATGTGCAATGTTCAAATTACATATACATGTATTGAAACTGAAAGTACCGTAACCAGATTCATCTTTTTTTCTTTTGCTGTTTTGGCTTTGTAAATATGTGCAGTTAAATGGTGCTCATTCCCTTCAGTTTGAGTTATCATCTCACAAAGACAACACTTTTTGCACATATATCCTTTGCTTTGTTTTTTGCCTTTTTTTTTCTGCAAGAAAACTTGTTTTGATATGATCATATTCACTCTGTTTCATAACAACGTCCTTTAATAATGTTATATTTCTTTCCCCTCATGTTCTCCTAAAGATTGATAAAAAGGTAGAAAATGAACCGTCCACTTCATCTAACCCGGTGTTAGAACTGGAATTAACAGAGGAGAAACTGCCAATGACACTGTCAAGACAGGAGGTGAGATCAGAAAAAACATTTTCTTTTTTCTGTCATTATTTTATTATTATCCATTTAATACAAGTATTTTAACTTTTCTCTGTCTATGCAGGTTATTCGACGGCTTCGAGAACGAGGGGAACCGATCCGATTGTTTGGAGAGTCGGATTATGATGCTTTCCAGAGACTGAGGAAAATTGAGATCCTGACCCCAGAAGTAAACAAGGTAGTAGGACTGAACTGTATTTTTTATTTTTGTTGTAGTTATGTCAGTGTAGCATGCCTATTGCAGGTTCATAAATTAATAAATACTGAAACTTCTAAAAGATTCTTGTTGGCTCACTTTCAGATATGAAGCATTGCTATTTTGAACTTTAATTTGTCAAAAGGTCAAGACAAGGAATTCTAATGATACTTATTGTTTTTTTATTCTGTGTCCAGGGATTAAGAAATGACCTGAAAGCTGCCATGGACAAGATAGACCAGCAGTATCTGAATGAGATTGTTGGAGCGACAGAACCGGGGGATGTGGACACACAACATGACCTGAAAGTTCATGAAGAAAACACCACCATAGAGGAGCTCGAGGTACTGTGCTCAGTCAAATGTGGCCCAGTTACTAAAAAGTTTCATTCAGATAAAAGTTTGTGCAAGATTGTGCAATGTTTGTTTTAGTTACTATAAAAACTCTGGTAAATGTTTGTATTTTAATGTCATCTCTAGGCTCTTGGGAAATCTTTGGGTACGGGGGATGACAGTGGCGATCAGGATGTCATTGCCAAATTTTTAAGGGTAAGGCAAGAAGACTGTGCTTCTCTTTAAATCTAGGAGCTGTTGGATCAAATATTTACTCTAGCACTGTAACCGCTGTGTTTTTCTTCTTTACGTACTGTGTTAATTTATATCAGCATACTGTAAAGAACTTGTTCTTCTTTAACACGGCATTGATATTACAACATTCAAGCATTGTGTTTTAATGCCACATAATGGGATGAAGTAATACCGTATTAGTGCATTTTATATGCATTTCCAATTCATTTTAAAGCTTTTTTTCATTTGTACTGTAGTTTCTTCTTGGTGTTTGGGCCAAAGATCTGAACAGCCGAGAAGACCACGTGAAACGTAGCGTCCAGGGGAAGCTGGCCAGCGCAACACACTCCCAGACTCAGTCTTATCTCGAGCCTCTCTTTAAAAAGCTCAGAAAGAAGGTACGGTAATGTTTAAAAACAGGAAGTACAAAACAGACTCCAGCACAAGCCTATAACTAGTGGAGTATTTTTTTTTCTTTTTAATTATTCATTTTTTTATTCAATTCAGAATTTACCAGCTGACATAAAAGAATCAATCACCGACATCATTAAGTTCATGCTGGAGAGAGAATATGTGAAGGTATGTATGTACTGTTTAGCCTTTTTTATTTGTATAAATGTATCATCACATGTTTCATAATTGTACCTATTTTGATTTCAGGCAAATGATGCATATCTACAGATGGCCATTGGTAATGCTCCCTGGCCCATTGGTGTGACCATGGTGGGTATCCACGCCCGTACTGGACGAGAAAAGATCTTCTCCAAACACGTGGCTCACGTTCTCAATGACGAGACACAAAGAAAATACATTCAGGTGCGTTACTTTATATCTGGATTTAATAAAATATAGCTGAAGGTTCCTTTTTTAAAAGTTCTCAGAGCAGTAACTGTTTTTATTTGGCAAAATTATTGTCAAATTTTTCTGAAATCTTTATGAAACATTTAGAATGTGCTTTGGTCAAGACGTCTCAAAGCAGAGTGGCCAGTTTAATGTGGTGAAGCAAGCCAAGTTCAACTTCACATAGCATCTACCTATTTTCAGTAATTCCAAACAATCTAATAAGCTTATCATTTCTGTAGGATCAAGTATAAATAAAAAGCTACGTAGTTAATTTCAGAACAGGTTGAATTATTATTGTAATGCCATTTATATTTTCAAGAAGAAATGGACATCCAGTCAACACCAAAGCTCATGCTCAATAATCCAGGTACAAGTCAGGTCATCTGGACGTTTTTTTTTTGTTGTTTTTTTTTGGCTGAGATGTTTCGTCCTTCATACAAAGTACTTCTTCAATCTGAGGAGCCACCAACAAGCTGAGTCCCACCACGGGGGGGGGCAGTTTGCTGGCGATAAGATGGCGTCCGGGGCCCACCCTCTCCCCCGTTTTCACTATGGGAGTGTGCTGTTTGTAGTGTGACAGCTTATGGCTCCTCAGATTGAAGGTCCTTCAGATGAAGGACAAAACGTCTCAGCAAAAAAATAAACTGTCTAAATGACCTGACTGAACATTGTTGGATTTGTACTTGGATTATTGAGCATGAACTTTGGTGTTTTGAACCACTTTGGAAGGCTGCCTCAGAGGAGTTGACAGGGGAGAGGGTGGGCCCTGGAGGACATCTTATCACCAGCAAACTATTTTTTCCACTATGGGAGTGTGCTGTTTGTGGTGGGACTCAGTTTGGTTTTGGTGGCTCCTCAGATTGAAGAAGTCTTTTGGATGAAGGACAAAAAGTCTCAGAAAAAAAAAAAACTGTCCAAATAACCTGACTGAAAATTGTTGGACATCCAATCACGGTTACCCTAAGGTCCAACTGTGAAAATCCATTTAGAATGTTAAATGTTCTAGCTCCTGACAGTACATTTAGGAAAACGAAACACTAAGAATGTGAGCAGGAACACCTCTCACCCTCCATCTAGCACAGTAGTGAAGAGTTAATTGTATTTGGGCTGTTTTGCAGCAGTTAAAAAAAATCTGAGTAAGATGCTTGAACATCTGTCACACAGCTGATTCATCTTATGTAGAACAGTGAGCTCAAGCACAACAAGAAACCTGCAATGCAAATAGTAAACATGTCAATATCCTGAAAAGTCAGACTTCAAACTTCAATGCTAGACCTGAGAGTTCATAAAGAAAACCCTGTAAACATCAGATTACTTCAACATTGTTGTAAAAAAAATGGTACAATTCCTTTAAAACAATGTTTGAAACTCATTTAGAAAATTCATTTTTTTCTAATATATCCTGATGCAAAAACTTCAGAATGGCCTTGTAGTTATTCCAACTGTAACATTTATTGATTGATTGTACTAAAACTGTATGTAAATATTGATGATAGTTTATAGCAAAAAAAAAAAAAAACTAGAGAAGAAGCTTTGTTACTCTACTTCTAGAATATAACAAATGCAGAATAAACTAGAATTTGAAAGACAGAAAGATGGAGATCCTGAACAAATCCTCTCAGCAGTTAGTGGTGTTGTGGTACCTTCCAACAAATCTGAAAAGCACACCTGAAATATTTTCAGTTTTTATCTTTTTTATTATTATTATTAATAGCAACCACTTTACTTTCAGAAGTGGCTGTGGCTTTAAACACCAAAGTAGGTACTGTATTCAGAAGCACAGATTTAAAAAAGTGATTCATTTATTTAATAAATTCAATGAAATGCTAACATTTTGTTTTTATCTTAAAAAGGATTAAATGAAAACGTATGATTTTGCATGTTACTTTAGGTATGTTAATAACTGTTAACTTTTTACATTGTTTTTATTTCTTAGGGACTAAAGAGGCTCATGACTATCTGCCAGAAACACTTCTCCACCGTTCCATCCAAGTGTGTGGAGTACAATGCTCTTTAAGTGTTTCATTTTTGTTTTTGACTCGAGGACAGTACTTTATTTTGGGATTTCATTTTATTTTTTCACAACAGCTCATTTTTTGTTTCAAACTCTTGTACACTTGTGAATTTCTCAAGGGAGTTATTGTCAGAAAAAAGTACAATTTAAACCAGACTGAGTAAAAGTCCTGTTGTTTACAGTCTAAAGTCTTTTGACTGTTTTTAACTCAAAAACAATCGGTGACTTTTAAACGTGTCTTGGTTCTGCCTTGTCAGAATATTTGCAGATCTTCTGATGTATAAAATGCTCCAAAGAACTTAAACTATAGTTGCGTATGTTATAAGCAACAAACAAAAATCCTTCACATAATGTTCATCTGTTTTCAAAAAGTTTTTTTTTTAAATGTTATCAGCAAAATGTCATCAGTTAATGAACAGGGAAGTGTAAGTTTTATTGCACCTCAGGTCAAGTTTGATGTAAATAAATTATAAATATACTCACTTCTGATTCATTTCGTTGTAGCATTGTATCTGCTGCTAGAAGGTTACGTTTTCCTGTGATGCGAAAAGTGGTTATACTCTTCTGGTTTATTTATTTATAATTATTTATTAGTAATTTACAAGATTTTCACACTTGAACAGCTTTTTACTGAATAACTCTGGTACTCATTGTCACTTTACTTTGGTGTTTTTTAAGTTAAAAAAAAAAAAAAAAAAAAGGCTCTCGCCACATGCTGCAGTGAAAATGTCTTGTATACTAACTAAGTATTTACAAGTAACCCATAAATCAGAGTTAGATTTCTTTTTATACTCACAACTAAACATAATAAAGACAGAAGCTAGAACTGCAATGTGTCCATTTCGAAACCTTTCTGTCTTTTTGTTAAGACGATAACATCCAGCGTCACACTCTGACCTTATTTCACTGTAACCATGGTGATCTGATCTGCTGCTTGTGGTGATAGTATGTTCTTGGCCGCCTGTGTCCACGTCACCACACTTCCAGTCTGTCAGTTCTGAACACGCAACCAGAGGCTCTGGGCAGGTTGACAGCTGGCAGAGCAAACAGGCTGAGCTAGGGTTTGACTCTTTTCTCTCTGAGTTCTCAGGATCTACAGCTCACCCACAGCAAAGAACACATTTCTCTTTTTCTTACCGTGGAAAAGCATTTGACGAAAACAAACGTTCTTATCAGAGGTCAGTGCATTCATCCATGAAGGCTTTCAGCCACCTGTCCTTGAGCTGGAGTTAATTATTTTGGCTTCGGTTCAGTCGGACGTGGCGCTCTCGTCAGTGATGTTTGTGGAGGCCTTGAATTGTTGCTCTGACGAGACGTGTTCAGTGGAAAACACCGACCACGAGTAGCATTTCCTCTGACAATCGCTGAAAATGCTTCATTTTTAAAAGATGCCAGCAACTTTGAGCAAAACTGCTCTACAGTTTGGGGTTTTATGGAAAGACAAAACAACATCCGAACTATACATTTGTTTTGAAAATGATACACAATGTTCAATCTGACTGGCCCAACTGAATGGAAGTTTCCTGTCAATATGGTGGATATTTTACTGTAGAAAATCCTTAATTTATTCTATTGTGTAAACATCAAACCCAGTTTTCTGATCCATGTTAAATCATTGTCATCTTGATCATTTAATTTCATGTCAATTTGTTCAAACCATTATAGCGTGAAAAGATTGCAAACAAATAGGATGGCCTGATGATCCCAGTCCTACCAGTGGCCCTCAACAGAACTCCCTGACACCAAAAGAGTTTGTATTCATTAAGTCCAGGGAAGTTTTTTTTTTTTTTTTCCCTCTAATGACCTCAGATGTGTGCAGCCCCATTACTGGCCATACGATGTGAGCAAACCGATGAAGACCTGCTCTCTGAGCTGCTTTTGTTCACTGTTAGAGGAAGATGTGTCAGGGATCCACTCAGTGTAATGAACACATTCAAATCCCCAGATTTCAGGAAGGGATTATTTCCATCGCTCCCGTAGCTGCATATATTTCCATAACAATGTGGAAATCAAAGCAAAAAATGATATTTGAAGGTCTATTTGGTTTTTATTCAGTGCACAGAGAGAAATGCTTTGACTTTTTTATTTGCTTTAGAGGTCTTTCATGAGCATCCAATGTTGTGGGAGGTAATTTACATACAAATGTTTTTAAATCCCTCTTATTATTTGCTTTTCCCATTTATCTCGTGATTATTATCATCGATGTACCATTTCAAACTTTCACTGATTGTTTTTTTAATTCCTTAAAGGCCTCGTCAGTGGTTCAACCTGTGTTTTTTTTTTTTTTTTTGTAACTAGAGCTTCATTTCTTGATGTTGAGCAGATGGGTGATATTTGTACAGGTAAAAACCAATTACTGGTGGAGGTGTAGTGTGTCACTCCAACATGTCTCTCTCTTTCTGTTTGTCGTTCTCATTTCATTTCTGGATCACTAGCAATGTAAATGGGTTTAGGCTTTAAATGCGTATACAAAAACTTTTTTTTTTTAAGTCAGAAACAAATATACCACTGTTTAACCTTTGGTTTATGTGCAGGGTCACATCTTTTCTCAATCCTTGAGTGTGAATCTTAGTAGCAGGGCTAATGTGATGCATTGAAAACTCTCAGCCTGAGCAGGTGAGACAAAACCAAGGCTGGATTTCCAGAAAATATTTCAAACATGTATTTATTTATTAGAAATGTATATACCATTATGGATTGTTTCCTTTTGATGTTCACATTGAAATATTTTCTGCATTGCATAAAACAAAAACCTATAAAAGTGCAACATGTCACAGGTATGACTCAGTGAGCCAGAATAATCCACATTGTGTTGCAGTGCTACAAAGATCAGAGATAAGCACGATGAGCTATAGGGAGGTACAAGGGAAGCCAGGTGTAGCAAGGAAAATGCACAAATAGTGAGTGAACTATCGGTGAACTATGCAGTGGTCTGGGACAACAACAGCCTGATCAAGAAAGCACATCAGCAACTCTTCTTCCTCAGGCGGCTGAGGCAAGCTGGACTGAGAAGCTCAGTCCTCACCTCCGTCTACAGGTGTGCAGTGGAGAGTATCCTGTGCTCCAGCATCAACGTGTGGCATGGAGGCTGCACAGCTGCAGAAAGAAAAGCTTTGCAGAGAGTGGTGA
>JARVGQ010000002.1:22037118-22058770 GCA_031762355.1 Hypsolebias martinsi | reverse complement strand
AAATAAACTACGTACTACCTCTGTTACTATTCCTACTACGTGGTTTTTCACTTATCGCAGGGCTTCAGTGTACGCTTCCCCCGCGATAAATGAAGGACTACTGTATATTGTTCAATTTTTTTCATTGTATAAAAACAGTTTTTATTATTTTCGTTGTCACTTTCCTGAACAAACAGACAAAAAGATTTCACTTAAAATGTAAAAGCAGAGTTTTATTGGATTTTCTCAGTCTGACCGTTTATTTTTCTTCTCTTTCTTTTTTTCTTTACAGATGTTTTGATACTGGAATGCTGTTTCTTGAACAACCTACAGCACCTGGACTGCCGTAAAGCACAATGTCTCAAACGTTCACCACCTTCCCAGTGGCTTCAAGACAACCAGTCCACAGCAAACCCAAATTCAGAGTTTGACACTAAAGATCGTAATTTTAAAAAAAAGAAAGGGAAAAAAAAAAGTCTGAAATCAACCATTCTGTTTAAAACAGCAGACACGCAGAAATTAAACACCCTGTACTTGTAAATAAAACTTGATCCTGTCTCGATTTAAATTGCCAAAAATCATTCCACAAATCCGCACTTTTTAATTCTATCCTACAAATGAATACAGTATTTCAGTTAGATGATAGCAAAAAAAGAAAAAGAAAAATCTATGTTCACACCCAAGATTAGCCCACCCTTACAAATCAGGACATTGTAAATACTGTACAGACAACAAATAGGGACATTGATAAGAAATAAAATTATTGCAAATAATGTACATAGCCATAACAATCATACCTCTAGTCTGTTGATACACCCATGAGTGTCCTGTGCCCCATCATTTTTATTTTTTTTTCTTGTCCCCAGTTATTATTTAGCGCAATGATTTAACTAAACAGAACCAGACAGAAGTATGCAGGATTTACAGAAGTGATAAGGAAAGACAAAACATTTGTCAACACTACACTTGTAAACAGAGTGTATGCTTACACATAAACTCTGTGTGGTCACAGAAACAGGTACTTTCAGTTTTGTAAACTGAAAAGTTGCAAAAATGACTTAGCAGTTCTAAATACAACAAAAACTTTAACTCGATGAGTTTATTGTAAATGAAAACCCCTCCGGAATCATGTATGTAGTGTGTTTTAGCCCTGTGGTGATGTGACACATCCAGATGGACATTTGTGGTTCGGCATTTTGTGTAGTGCAGTCAGTCCTTTAGTAAGTTCATACCTAAGTCAACTGCTTCCTCTTTGATTCCTGTTTGACTTGCCGCCCCCCAAATCCCTCAGAGGGTCTGAACCCCGGTTGACCGCTCGGCGACCAGGCGCTCACTCAGCTCCCACAGGCCCGCAGCGCTGCTCGGATCCTCAGCCTGGACCGAAGGCTGGCAGCGGAAGCAGTTGTTGAAGTACATGCCGCCTAAACCCTCCAGCTCCGGAGCCACTGCACAGTACACCGTGGTGGCCGCACCTTGTTGCTGTGAATGGGGGAGGAGACAAAAAAAAAAGACACAGACCAAAAGAACAAGGTCAGTCGGGACAAATCATGGCTCTGTGAGACGGCTTCATCCTGCAGGAGGAGACGAAACATGGAGAACTCATCTACTTGCACACGGACGTTAAGATGTGCCTGTCCAGAGAGGACAAACAATGGACAGCGCCTATTTGTCCTTTAGAGACACACACATACAGACACACATACACAAAAAGAGACAGCACGACCGAGAGACCACAGGAAAATAAAAAGATTTAAAAAAAAGACTCATGCACACGCTGTCTCACCCTTCTCCCTTGTAGCCCACTGGGTCAAACTAACATGGGAGCAGCATACTGTATATACATATAAATATATAAATACATAAAATAATGTACATATATTTATTTATTTATTCCTCTACCTGGCATGTGTAAGATGTGGCTGTATGTGAACTGTTTTAATGCTCCAAATGTAAACACCCAAAGCAGTAAAGGCGAGACCGAAAGAGCCACATCAGTTCCAGTTTAGATGGGAATCACCTCAGAAACCCAGCTTTCATGTGTATTACTGGGAAAAAAAAAAGTGTGTGTTTTGATGGCAATTAAGATGTATATTTTCTCAATATGTGAATAGGAGTTCAGTCAGGCTTGTAAGGCTGAAAATAGGTGTTGGAAACTATTGCAAGTACAGTTCTGTATCTTCCACGATGATAAATTATTTGGTGTATAAAAAACAAACAACAAAAAGCAACATGTTTTCACGTGTGCACACTCACACATCACAAGGCTTTTTTCTCTTTTTTTAACGACAAGTAATTTTTCTCTTGGGGGTAAAATATGCGGACCATTAAGTCTCCACCCTGAAACGGACTAAGCTTCATGTTGTCTTAAGCCAAGTCACAGAGCAAAAGAGTTCTCTGGATGCAACCTGCTAAGTTTTCTAATGCACCCTGCTCCATCAGTCAGTAATTAGCGGGGATATTCTTGGAGGGAGATTTCTGTGACATTTGAAAATGAAAGTTGAAACAGCGGCAGAATAAACATGTCACAGAGAATTACACACATAACCCGCCTGCTCAAAGGGGGATCTTTCATGTTGCGGCTCCAGCTAAAAGCTGCTGTGACAGCTTCCCTGCAAACTCCGGTGCTGGAGACGACTTCTGTACGACCACATGAAATGCTTGCACACTTTATCTCCCGATGAGAGTTTAGCACGGAGCACTGGCACACACTGAGACGAGCCCATATGCGCGGTAGTCAAACATGGGCAGGACACACACATATACGCACATGCATAATGGAGGCACATTACATGCCAACTGTTTGAACAGCTTCTTAAAGCAGCTGTGAGGCTCACAAAGTGGAGGGATCCATTATGGCCTAAAAGCACTTCTACGTTCACAGCCCAATAGAAAAATATGCACCAAATGCATACGCAATAAACAACCAGGAAAATAAAAATAATGAAACACAAACAAAGCAGATTTGCAGAAACGTTTTGCTCAGTACATAAAGCGAGTTGCAGCCTGTAAACTGTGAGTAAAGTTCCATCAGTGTGTGGCGTCGCAGCAGCAGATTGAGCGTGTTTGAAGTGCAGCGTGATGAGAGAGCTGGTAAACAGCAAATGAAACGGCACCATCTCTCTGTGCGTCTCACCTGCCGGCGAGGCGATAACTTCATCCACGTCATATGTCGCCATATCAAAGACGGACAAATGCCAAGCAGTGTCTCTGAGTTACAGGTTCACACACGCTCCGTTTAACTCCTCTTTCTCACTCAGGGCATCTGATGTAGTTTGTCTGAAAGTGAAATACCTTTTAAACTTGACAGAAGACTTGCTGTCTGACTCCCCTTGAACCTGGCTGACTTTCAGCACAGTTACTGTGCAATTACCAAACACAGGTTTTGCTTTAAGTTTAAAAAAATACTGGCTTGAAGGAAAAAAAAAACTGGGTTTAGATTTATTTGTATTTTTAAAGCTCTTTCATTCTTTGAAAAGTAAATCCAGACTACATGAGCCCAGTTGGTGGAAGATAAAGTAGTACATGGACTGTTTAGACTATCTTATTGGTGTTTAGCTCATCCCCCTCACCACTTGATCTTGTGACCTCTGCAAAAGATAAGGCTGATGAGATTAGGCATTAACATGCTCAGCCACCCACCACGGCCATTTATCATTGTGTGTGTGTGTGTGCGTTTGAAGATAGGAGGCAAGGTGCATACGAGGTAGTGCGACACAGAATAAAAAAGACTGACCAAAAATCTCAGAGACCTACAGCTGCACACGAGAACGTTATAAACACAACAGACATAAAATCGACATCAACACTTGGAAAATGTGTAAGATAAAGAATGGCCGTTTCTAAACCACGGACTAGATGACATCTGCATTTTAAGAATAGAACTTGATGTTGTATATGACTATAATTTCTAAATCTAAATGTGAGTCATTATCATGCAAACTGTAGTTTTTAAAGATAAATGATGCTCTTTTTACTGCTTTCCAACCAGGGCTGTGAACTTGACTGAATCATGAGGCAAAATATACGGCTTGAAATTTGAATTGGATGCAAATGAGAGAGACCTGAAAACCAGACTGTGCACCAAAACTTACTACGTTATGCTAAAAATATTATTGAAATATTCAGCAATAAAAATTATAATTTAAAAAAATACAAATGGGTGGAATACCTCAAGATCCGACTGCAGTGTCTTTAAATTTGCTTCTGCTGCAGAAACAAAAACACTTAAGAAGCAAACCTACCCGCAATAAATTGATTTTGTTGAGCAGCATGAATCCACATTAGCTATGAATTAAAAACTGCACTGGGACCAAATCAGAGTCTTCCAAACTCAATATTACCTCCAAGAACCTCTTGAACATGCAATAGACATGTCTTTGTACAGCGTTGAGCAATAACTGGTAGTTGACAAGTCCTACTGAGCGTATTCACAAGCAAAAAGCTATAAGGGGGAGATTTAATGTTGTTAAACTAACAGTATTGTTACTTTTTGCAGTATTTTGTTCTGTGTCTTTGTCATCCAAGTTGTACTCAGCTGTACGAGCTTCCTTTGATCCTATGCATGTGACCTTTGACCCCAACACATCTGTAGTTAAGGCATCAATCGCTCCATCCGACCTGGGTGTATATAAACAATAACTGCAGAGCAGGCTGTTTGTGGCGTGTCCTTGTACATACAAACCTGTAGATACTACCAGCTATGCATGCTGAAAATTTAGCAGTTCTTTCAGGTACTTTTATAACCCCGTTTCTCATATGGCATGTGCTGAAACATTCAAATAAAATAAAAATAAAAAACAATGAAAAAAGTAGAAAAATAGAAAAGATTGAAATAAAAGTTGTGAAAATAAACGAGTTGATAATATTGTCAGGCAATATCCTCTCTTGGACAGTGTGTGTAGAGTCTTCCTGTTTTCTTACTCCTGTGGGTCGTTCTCTTCCATTGCCTGTCCTGTGTTTCTGCTCACCATCTGTGTCGGTTCTTGTCAGTTGGCATTTGTGCAGCGGCGAGGGTTGAGGCAGAGGAGAGGCGAGGGCGTCCACCAGCTGACCTCTGTGATGGCACTCCAGTTTAGCAGCAGCAGTACTGAAGCTGGCAAAGCTGTGCGCGCCTGGGACGCAAATATGAGAAGTTGGTTCCTGGCACAAGCCACAGATCATTGCAGCATACGTCCACGCTTGTCGTGTGAACGCCCTTTGGCTACACAGTAGTTCTTCAGAACTTTTTAAAATGAAAACAAGTTTGGATTTTTATTTTTTTATTTTTTTACTTTAAGTTTGGTGAGCTGTCAGTACAGTATTTAAAGGGGCAATTTAATTCCTGTTAAGTAATATTTAGATTAAAATGACATGTGAATCAAGTGATTTTGTTCTTCACCTGTGGAAGGTAACGTTGCCGAATTTTCAAGGTATTTAGTGAAAAAAGTACACGAAGGACAAAGTATTTATGTGGCTGTTTAGGGATCAGAAGGAGTGCCGTTTCTGGCTCAGCCCTCTGCCCAGACTCGTGGAGTAGCTATCCTCCGAGTGAGACTCCAAACTGATTGTGATTCTGTTTCAGGAATGTTTTTTTTTTTTTTTCCAACCTGTGATGTTTAAAATATATGGAGGTGTCTGATTTTTAATCTGTGCTAAAGATATTTTACATTTAATAAATAACCATTGAAAGCAAAGATTTTTCAAAGTGTGCGGATTATTTGAGAAGAAGTGTTCGAGTGTAGCTCCCTTTTAGCATTCGGTCCAGCTGAGCATGCCGGGCCTCGCTGCAGAAAGAATCCTGGGTAATGTGGTCTTCCTCACATAAACAAGATGTTCCTCCATTCTTGACCATTCAACCAAAATAAAAAGAAATTAGCTCCTCAGCAAAAATCCTGACACACTATGAGTTTATGATTGTGAACTTTACAGACAGTAGCCATGTTTACATGGACATAAGTAACCAGATTAAATGGCCATTTGGAATAAAAATGTGTCATGTAAATGCCCCATTCGGGTTAATCTGAGCTGATTTAGCTCGATCTGAATGAATGTGTAATCCGAATGAGAGGGATGGTTTATGCCGATTCATAATCTGAACGGTGTGCATGTAAGCAATCTGATCATTTTATTCTGATTGTGAAAAACTGACTTGACTGCGCATGTGCGACCTGTCAACCTCACGTATTTCTGCCTGGTTAATGCTAATATGTCGGGGAAGCAAAACTGGTCAGTGAGCGATGCAACATTTCTACTAGAAACTTTGAAAGAGCTCAGAATGATCTGTATTACCTGTAGCTCAGTCAGGGAGTGCAGTAACGTCTCTACTGTCATTAAAACCTGTCGCAAATCCATTTTGGGTGCTCAGGTTTGTTTACGTTCATCTTGGAGGAAAAACGAAGTAGAACTTCTTCTGTTTTTTTTTTTTTTTTTTTTTAAAGGAGAGTTTACCACTCTGCGCATGTCAGTACGTCTATTCTTAATTAAAACCCGCTGCATGTAAACGCTCGTCGTGAACAGATTGTGCCCATGCAAACAATACATTTGGATTATTTAATCTGGAAACATTTCAACCCGATCAAAGAATCTTGTGCATGTAAACATAGCTAATTTGAGTGAAATAAAAGTTGTGATCAAAAGAAATGATTAGAACGTGAGCGACTTTAGACTACAGAAACTAAAAGTTATAATATTTAGAGAAAGCTGTTGAACATGTGAGGTATTTTACTGACAACACAGCCACTGCTTTACTGTAAACCACAGTAAAACAACGTCCAAACAATTCTCAGAGTTATTTGTGGAAAAAAATAAAGTACATTAGAGAAGAACAGACAAAGAGTGATGCCCAGGTTTAAATGAGCTTGTATAGAATAGAACAGGATGTGAATTTGACTAGTCTGCTTAAGCATATCTGTCTCTGGTGTGAATGCAACCAGAGCAAAAGGCCTTGCAGGTATTTAGTCCTTTAGGGAGCTCCCTGGTCCCAGTTTACCTCAGCAAGCTTCTGTTTGGTCCAAAAGCACACAAAGACCTTTCATCATAGGCCTCCCCAGTGATTAGTCTACCACGGTCATCTATTTGTTCTAAACTATGTTTTGTACCGTCCATTAGCCCACAGGCCAATGGCTAATACTCACCTAAAGGCAGCATGCTCCCTAGAGAAGCATTAAGGGAAGGATGGAAAACCAGCCTCCTCCCTCCATCCTTGGTTCTCAGTTCTTCCTTCATCACGCCTGTTTCTGTCTGTCTGCCTTGGCCCCTACTTGTTAGCTCAGCCCCTTCTTTTTACCTTTAGAACCCAGGTAAATACAGTGGCCCTAAGGTGTAAATGAACTACATTAAAAAAAAAATTATATTTGGAAAAACACAACAAAAACACAGGTAAACCATTTTAGCATGACAACTTGGAGGTAAATGGACCTCCTTCCCTGGCGTTCCAGATCACAGATGAGCCCTGTTGTCAGTCTTTGCTTCAAAGCAACTAGAGTGATGTAGAGGAGGATGGAAAAGCATAAAGAGAAAAGAGCAGAGAGAAACCTATGCAGGAGTGACAGCAACACAACACAAAACACAGTAAGCACACACCCCCAAATCCACTATTTCTCTCCCTTTCTCTCAGCGGCCCTCTTTTCACCCAGTTTGCACCAGATAAGATCAACAGAGTGTCAGTCATCAACAGCCTCCTGTCACGCTGTGATTGTTCATCTGCTACATGAGTGTGTGCAAGTGTGTAAATGTGCAGTCCAATGCGACATTGCTGCATACATTTAATACCCCTCCTGTTCAAAGAAACAATAGAAGAAGAAGTGAGGAATGAAGAGGAGGGAATGCAAAGGACAAGAGGAGGAGGGGAAGGATTAAGATGAGAGGAGAGACAAAGAGAAAGAGTAAGAAATGAAGCAGAGCAGAGGGTGAAGGAGACAGGACAAAGGGCATCCAAGGGGAAAACGATGGGGAGTCAGAAGGACTTGCGCAATGACTGTGAAACTATCTCATTTTTATCTTGTGAGAGGACTTCCGAAGTGATCCACGCAACCTAATTATTTTCCCCTAATAAAAGCAACATATGCTAAGACAATAAAAGGCCTTATTGGACACCTATTCATTAAAAAGGAACAGTAAAACGTGACGGGCTCTGGCACAGGGATTAGCTTTTAAAAGGGCTTTTCTCTGGCTGGAAATGGCCTTAGTCTTCCTTTAGGATTTCCATATGGATACATAGCCCACCATAAAAGATCTGAATTATACATGAAGAGGTCTGACTGCTTTATTGGCTGTGATCTTCCTTTTCACTCTCACCTAATTGCATCAGTGCACCATACCTGTGTATGAATGCTACAAGGCATGCAGTTTAAGGTCAGGAAATTTCCAGTTGTAAAGTACATATAGCTAATGACAACCATTCAGCAGCAGCAAGATAACCTATAAATCACAAAAGTTTGTTAAGTTAGTAACATGCAGTTGAAATAAGGCATGCTGGTGACTCACGGCTGACAGTTTGACACGGTGAAGTCATTATTCCATATGGTCAACGTACTGTAACTGTCACTATATTTCTATTATGAGCACAGCATTGCTGTCTGTGTGTCGGTATGCGAGTGTGTGATGAGCTGGTGTAATAGGGCCACACACAGGTGTGTCTATGCTCACCTCCTCACTGATGCACCAGCTAATTGGTCTCCTGCGGCAACCTGACATATTCACACACTAAAAATCTTCCACACACACATAGTCAAGTGGGTGTGCTTACCAAAGAACACATACACACACATGCAATGTAGTGCGCAATGGTTATATCCACATTTACTGTGTAAATATGCACTGATGCCTGAAGATAACCATACATAGGCAGGTAGCCTGCAGAGTGTGTTTCCAAATCTACTCATTATCACCGCGCTAACTCTGAGTGAAGAATGACACCTGAACAGAATGCTGCTTTTGTATGAACAGATGCTTTAAAGTTGCATGTAGAACTTTGAAAAACAATCATCGCAAAAGCAAAAGTAACACGTAGATTATTTAAAAAAAAGGGAACTTGAGAGCCAAACACCTCTTAGCCATGTCCAAAATGATCCACCACAAAGTCTTTGAACAGATCTTTGAACAGAACTGTACTTTTAATTATAAAACTCTCTAAAACATATGTTCTTAAGTAAAAATGATTGAGTACCGAATGCCGTATCCATCTATACATTATCTTTTACCCGCTTATTCCTTGTCAGGTCACGGGGGTCACTGGTGCCCATGTCCAGCAGTTATTGTGTGAGGGTGGGGGACACCCTGGACTGGTACAGAGACAAACGAGACAAACAACCATTCACTCTCTCACTCACACCTAGAGACAATTTGGAGTAACCATTAAGTCTAACACGCATGTTTTTGGTCTGTGGGAGGAAACCGGAGTACCGGGAGAAAACCCACGCATGCACGGAGAGAACATGCAAACATGGCCCCCGACTGGGATTTGATCCGGCGACCTTCTCGCTGAGAGGCCGCAGCTCTACCAAGTGTACCACCATGCTGCATAACAAAACTTTAAATTATAACTGATGAGAGGACACCATTTAAGATTGGTGAAAAAAAGTAACACATAACGCAATGAGGCCAAAATAAAATGTGTGCGTGTGTGGGGGGGTGGGGACAAATCCTATTAAACATACATAAAAGAGTTTAGCTGTTATTCAAAAAATATATATTTTCCCATGAAGTTTTAGGTCTGTATTCTCAATATTTAGTTCACTGTAACAAGTTCATCTGTCTCATTTCATTTATCCTTCTAACTCTGGTTGGGAAATACGTGTCGTTTCACGTCACCTAACCTGCTCAGTTTGCCATTTTCTCTTACAGTAGCCAGTTCTCCTGCCGCCCCCTTCCCTCAGAGTGGAGGTTGAGAGAAAGAGAGAGAGAGAGGGATGTTCTGTTTTAAATAAGGCAGCAGCACTGGCCCATTAAACTCTGATAGTAATGATATTAATTTGGCAGGAACGTGTCATTTTCACAGTAGAGCAACTAGCTGAACTGTCATTACACACACATGTACACACACAGACAAAGTATTCTGCCTCATCCACACTGTCTCTACTCGCACACTCCCCCACTAACTCATCTCCCCTTTTCCCCTCTCGCTCTCCCTCACACACACACACACACAAATACACAAAACCCAGAAGATGTCACAGGAGAGCAGCTAGCAGTAACATTATGAGAGTCAGAGAGATCTGCTAATGGGAGAGATTAGCTTGTCCTTGGTCACAGCGACTGCAGTGGTGGGACAGATATCCACGTCTTGCATCTTCAGTCTTCTTCTCCACACTTTGATTATCCTCCTCTGAACTGTCTTGTGTTGCTGTTCCACTAAAATCTAATTGTTCTACTTCTCCAGTGTCATGTTTGACACTGATTCTTGGTTTTACTTTCACCACCATATGAGTGGGTGGTTAAAAAAAAAAACATAAGAGAAGACAGCAGAACTGTTGTCGTGGAGGAAAATTTGAAACAAAAAACTTTGACCGACGTATATTTAATAGATTTCTTTGCAAATATGTGATTGATTGCACTTTCACAGTTGGCGTTCAGTTAGCAAAAATAATTGTTAAAAATAAACCAGAACAAAAAATATATATTTTACTCTAATTTTATGATTCCAAACATACCATTTTACAGCTGATGGATTTAATTTGAAAAAAAAAAAAAAAAACATTTCTCATTTCTTCATGTTTACTTTGAAGAGCCAGGCTGTTGAACATTTTTAATAAGTTTCCAGACATTCTGGAAGGTTTTAAACATTGCCCAGCTTTTAAAAAAAGTTTCCTCAAGTTCATGGGCTGAATTGCACTGCTTTCTTTGTTTATACACCTAACAGACATCCTTGAGAAAATCAATTTTAAAATGGCTCTTTAAGAACTTTAAGAGCTGCCCTTCACAAAGAAACTATTTGTTTCATTTCAGTAGTTGTATCGATAAAACATTACAAAGACAGTTTTATTGTAGAAACAGTTTTAAAACTTCTAGACAACTCTTGTGAAACTTTTTTTCTTGTTAACACTTGTTCATATCTTTCTTTTGAAGCAATGTCTGTGTTAAGCATTTAAACAAACAAAATATTATTTAAAGATGCTATTTTACTATGACATGGGACTTGTGACATGACACGACATGACTTGTATGAGAGGCTGGACTGTGAAGAAGGTGAGAAGGACTTGTACCAAGTGGCGAGACAGAGGGATCAGGCTGGAAAGGATGTGCAGCAGGTTAGGCTTGTTAAAAGTATGTTCTAACAAGTGAGGAGAGTGTGACGGAAGATGGAAGGAGTACTTTGAGGAGCTAATGAATGAAGAGAATGAAAGAGAAAGAAGAGTAGAGGTAGCCTGTAGACCAGGAAATGGGAAAGATTAGTGAGGGTGAAGTTCAGAAAGCCTTGAAAAGAATGAAAGGGGAAGGCAGTGGGACCTGATGACATTCCAGTGGAGGTTTGGAAATGTCTTGGAGAGATGGCAGTGAGGTTTGTGACTCACGAGGACATAGAGAGATAGAGAAGGATGACATGCTGTAGCAACCCCTGAAGAGGCGAAAAGCCAAATGAAGAAGAGGAAGAAGATTTTACTATGACGTACCAAAAAATCATTACAGGACTTGGACTTGTAATAGTTAAATCTACACTGCCGACTTGATCCTTTCAATAAAAGAATAAATAACTGGAGTCCTGCA
This sequence comes from Hypsolebias martinsi, assembly GCA_031762355.1. Taxonomy (NCBI): domain Eukaryota; kingdom Metazoa; phylum Chordata; class Actinopteri; order Cyprinodontiformes; family Rivulidae; genus Hypsolebias; species Hypsolebias martinsi. The sequence goes on along the minus strand of JARVGQ010000002.1, from coordinate 22,047,109 downwards.
TGGCTGCTCGTTGAACCACCCAACAAATCTAAGAGAAATGCTAAATTTCAAGAAGAGTTGCTATTATTAGTTTTGACTGAATTTCTAGAAAACACATTAATTTGAAGATTTTAGGACCTGATAATATGCTGCCTTCTTCCTGCAATGATGTGAAAGAGGATGCTTTTGAATCAGGACGAATACCGTGAATAAGAATGTGCTACAATGTGTTTTCAAGCCCTAAGGAACACATTCTCAAACATTAAGAGCATTTTTTTAATCAATTACAGTGCTGCAATTTAGCTTTAACATCATTTAGAGTTGTCTAACATTGGTCTCTAAATATAAATAAACTCATAAACACTCTACCACACATAGCTCGCTTACACTGTTACATCCATCACAGGGTTACCATCCAAACACTTAACACACTACAAATGTCTAGTATAAAAATAAGACCTTTGTCATTGGTATGATGATGCTCTGAATGTGTGTGTCTTCATGGAGCAGTATGTGCTTCTTAGCATGTTCAAGTGTGAGTTTGTTTCCCTGCGTGTCCATGCTGACCCCATCTCGGCACTCCTGACCGGTTGAATGCAGGCTGCATAAATTAGTGCTGATGCTCTGCGATGTAATTATGCTGCTGTCAGGATGGCCCCTCTACTCAAATTCATTTTAATAAAGTTGGTCTTCAAGGTTACCAGCCAGGGGTCACCTTCGATGTCAGTCCCTATGGATCGCACCCACAGAACCCTCAGAAAGTCCATCGTACAGCTACGCCTCAACGCGAGTGGCCTCGGCACCACAACACGAACGCACCTACCACTGATTTACTCAGGATGGAGAGAGAGACAGGTAGCAGACAACAAAAGGTGGTAAAAGAAGAAAGGAGAACTGAAGTGTGGGAAGACTGAACTGAAATTACAGGGAAAGAAAAAAGAGAGGTGCAGAAAGAGTTTATGGGAACTCAAAGGAATAAAATGGACAAAATGAGTAAAAAGCAGAGGGAAGACAAGGGTAGAGGGACAAGGAGAGGGCGAGGGAGTGTCTCTCTTGGGCAGATGGTTGGGTGTATTCTCATTTGTCCTGCTACGTGTGTGTGTGTGCCAACACTAACCTCCAGGGCAGAGCTGCAGCACAGAACACGCTCTCAATTAGCCAATAACACAGCGAGCGGGAGAGGCTGGGCTCTTATACAACACACACGCACAAAATAAAACTGTTCAAATACAGAAACATGACCAAAACACCAGCTGCTGAAAGACGTATTAAATTTGCCACATTGCCAAGGACTTCCAAAACCATTTTATTATCAAGAAGCCTGGTGGAGTTTTAAAGGCATTTAGAGCTAAAAACAGAAGATGTTCTGTGTTTTTATATTATGTTTGAGTAAAAATCTTGAGTCTTCCCTCATTTCATTAGAATTTGCTTCCGAGCACAGTCTTTTCTTCTAATGTTTGACAGTCGTCATGATCAATACTTCAACAGGATTTCTGAAGGTTTTCATGTTTTTTCTTGGGGCTTTGGCTGCTTTTTCACTCACTGACAACACCCTGACTCAGTTTAAAGCCACACTCTTCTGTTTTAAATTTAGAAAACTTCCTGGATGGGAAGCAAAGCATCTTCAGCTGCAAAAACAGAAGTCCAGTTGCTTTGCTTTGTAAAACTTTTTGAATTACAGCCAACCTGATCTTTTTCAAAGGAATGTGTTTTTCATTTGTTTGTTGTTAAATCACTTAAAACACAACTTGTGTGTCTCTTTAGTTGAATGTAACTTTTTTTATTTCATACTGTAGACGATCAACTGAAGGGTGAGGCATTGCTCAGATCTGGTGTCTCTTTCAGGTCTTTCCTGTATTTTATTGTATTTTTTCCTGTTTCTGAAAGACACAACTTTCAGGTTCTGTTCATCTGTTGTGGGAGGTGTTTTAGACCTTGCACTTCTTTTGCCAATCGCCTGCATTTTAGCACACACTGTACAATAAAAATGCTGTGAGGACCATGTACCACTGACCAGAAAATTAGTATTTAGAGGGGGAGGGGGGAGAGCAGCTAAAGTTCAAAGAGAAACTTTAAAAGCCTGGAGATCTATTGATCAAAACTACTTTAAATATTCTTTAAAGTAAATAAATAATAAATTAATTTATAAATAAAAACAAATAAATAAATAAATAAATAAAGTGTGCTTAAAATCTTTGCAAACCACTGCATATAAGTTGTTAGGTTTGGTTTACACAATTTGGAAAAGTTTGGGCCATAGGAACCTTTTAGAAGGAACCGTGTTTCAAACTTTAAAGGTCATTTATTATATTCCCTTTTTAATATTAGAAATACCCAGTGTGATTTTTCATTTCTAAGGCAATGAGCAACCAGGCTGAAACTGCTGACCTCAATCGACTGCTCATCATAATACAGACTTCTGAAGTTGGGTTACATAAAGTACTTAACAATTAGAGTGCTGTCACTATGAAGAAACTTGTCATAAAGTTATTCATTGCCCAAAGTTCAGATATAGTGTAAAAAAAATTTTTTTAATCAGAAGTAGAGTGCAATGATTTGCAAATCTCATAAACCTATATTTTATTCACATTGAAACATGGTGGCCATATAAATGTTTACTTTTACAACCAAAGTTTCATTTTGCATGTTCTGAGTTAAAAAAAAATCACCTGAGCACTGTCCCTGCACTTTTTGTCTGCAGTGTGGTGTAAATGAGCAGTTTGGGTCGGGGTGACTTTGACTGCCTGTGTAATAGTTACAGCAACACGCTTTGTTAGCTGCAGGTAATTTATGGTTGAACTGGCCGGATAGTCTGATACAATCGACCGCCCCGACTGTCTTTACCAACCAGACTCAAAGACACTGAGAACGTCTTTATCTGGAGAAGGAAGAAAGAGATGAAAATGGCAGACTGCAGGGCAACTTAAATTGTTGTTGTAAGAATTAGGATTTAGCCTGCAGAGAAATTTTAAAATGAGTGAGAAGAGACTGAGGCAATGAGTGATGCAGGTAAACGGGGTGAGGAGAAATGAAAGAGTTGCAGTGCAGTTAAGTTCTCAGCATCTCTCTGGAGGTGTGCTGAGAATTGGATTGCATTAAACACTGACACTCTATTCATCTGAACCATATCAAGAAAGACCATTTAGTTAATTGAATGATTAATAAATTTAGCTCTGTCGCACTATTTCATTCTGGTACTGGCTTTGGGAAAAAAAAAAAGTCTGCCAAATGGGAGACGTCATATATCACATCCTTGAAATCCTTCAGCTGAAACCCGAGCTGAGCGCTGATACAAGCTGAACCAGTTACAGATACAGGCTCAGAAGAATATAAGCATGTTCTGGAGGCCTTGGCTCTACTTTTTTTATATCAAGAGAAGATGTAAAGTTTATTTATTGTTGTTGAATTATCATAGGTTTAGCTAAATGTTTGGCTTAAACTTTAAATACAACTACAAAGCGAGCCGAGTCGTGTCTTTTTAATCAGGACAGTTACACAACCATCCATATCTACATAGCAACATGTTGCTTCTCCTAATAAAGACCGGCACAGACTTTTACACACACACACACCCACCCACACACACACACACACACACACTTCCTTTACTTCCGTTAATCCAGACAGACAGGAACATCCTCACCAGTCCATCCCCTTCATCATACCTCCTTCTCTGAGATCGACTACTCTAATCTAGTCTGTCAGGTCAACTGCATCTCTGGCTACTGTTCTCCTTTCATCCCCTTTCTTCAAACAGAATGAGGATGCTTTCATATTACGGGTGAGTGACAGGTAAGGAAGGCAGGTGAAGACAGGTCTGTTATGTAGACAGACTCTTTGTCCTGTTTAAATACACTAATGGAGGATAAGAAGCCTGTCACTGGGGCGGACGGAGATAGGATGGGACAGAAGACACCAACACCCGGCTTTGCTCTTAGATGATTTGTACAATTAAAAAAAAGAGGATGTGCAGTGTGTTACACTGGACAGTGGAGAATCTGGTAAAGGGCAGGCACTTCTAATGTCACCTCAATAACCAGGGTTTGCTTTGGCGCTGGCTGGCAACTGACAGATGTTAGTCCACTGTTGACTCCAAGACCAGCGTTTCTCTTATTCCCGCATGAAGCACTCCAATTTCAGAGTTACATTACAGCCCTCTCATCTGAGTCACAGCTTACACACCCAGTAGGCAGCCTTTGGGATGGATGGCACCTGCATACAGGAGGAGGGGGCACACAAATAGGATTCGTGAGAGGAAGGGGACCGTGGGGTGGCGGCGAGGTGGAATTGAGTCCATAAATAGGATTGTGTAGGAAGCAGAGCGCACTAAATAGGATTGTAATGTACAGAAAGGGATGTATAAATAGGATATGAGAGTCAGAGTTGTGTTCTCACGAGTTCTGCGTCCCTGCGGTAAAGAAGTTCTGCAGGACTGGCTTATAGCATGTGTGTGTTTTTGAGTGTGTGTGTGTGTGTGTGAGGGGGAAAGGAGTAGTGTGTTTGTGTGAAAGCAAGTAAAGGGCTATTAATGTAGAGGCTAATCTTGATGCACCTGTCTCCTCAGGCAGAGTGTGACCTCCACCAGTAAAGTTCACCCATGTTTGTCTTCCCATTTCATTGCTCACTTTCTCCCACCCCCTTAATCCCCCGCCCCTTTGTTCATTAACTTATGCCACTTTGCTTTTCATTTTTCATAGACAAAATGATGCTTCTGTTTAGCTTTCGTCTTTATTGTACTTCTTTGAACAGGTAAACAGCTCATCTCCTGCAGAGTGTACATCATTTTCAGTCCAAGAGAGGTACATGGTCAAACTCTGGCCCCGTCTTTTTCTCGCCGCTTCCACTCTCTCTGCTTTCAGGGTCAGTGGGCTTAGGGAGCTGTCAGCTCAGTGCTGGTGTCTGCCGGCTGACAGACTAAGGTCAAAGGTGAGGGGTCAAAAATTAGAGGGCAGGATGTGACCTTACAGACAACAGCACAGAGAGCGGGTCATCCCCTCCAAAGAGCTTGTCATTCTCCTTGCAGGGGGTGATGTAGTGAGAGCATACATACAGTTTGTGCTTGAAAGTCTGTGGGTCTCTCATATTTACATGTTGATGCTCGCTCTCATTTGTATACACGCACACCTGGCCTCTCGGTGCAGTGCGTGGGGGCAGAGGAACGCAGTGTGTGAGGTGTGTCATCCCTGAGCTTCTTTAAAGGGCCCTTGTCAGTTATTCACTTTTAGTTAACCTCACAAAGCAGTTTACACATTCAAGGTCACAATGAACTACAATGAAAACATCATCTTCCATAAAAGCCAAGGTAACAATGCGTGCATAACTGACAAAGACACAGGCGGTACTCTAACATCATATTTAAAGCTCCAAGGTATGTTTGTGTGTGAGGCAGACAGGTAATAGATGGTTGGGCAGAAACAGATAGAAGAGAATTAAGATAAACAGACTAAGACCGACCTGCCCCGCTGCACTGCTGTCTGTTTACCCCGAATTAAAACATATCGCATGTGCCGCATGCAAATCTAAACACTCAAGCATCTACACATAAACACTGACACATGCATACAGGCGTGCACACACACATAACTTAAACTACAGAGTTTATGATGGATTTATAAAGAGATGCATTCCTAAACAGAGGAATAAATGTTTGGACAGTGGTGGCTCTGAATAATTGACCTATGAATCACACACAAGAGACGTGTAAATTATGAAGACAAATAAACTCTCCATTTATCAAGCTCCTATTATAAAATCTTAAGTAGATTTAAGCTGAATTGACAGGGACCTTTATGTGTTGCTTTGACGTGTCCAGCATCCAGATGATGATTATTCCTAGTGTTTTCAAATCTTAGTTTAGAAAAAAAGTAATAATAAGACTGAGCTCAAAACTGGAAGTTGAAAAGGCCTTTACAAAACAAAAAAAAAGTTTATTGAAGATATGCTGGTGTAAAGTGAATGATTATGTTTAAATTGATAGTTTGAATTGATTTTTTTAAGAGGGTGCAGATATGATAAGAAATGTTCTTCTTCTGCTTCCTTTCATTTTATATTTGTTTTTTAATTTTCTGAAATTGTATTTGTGTTTTTATAGGAAATTAAATAAATAAATAAATAAATAAATAAATAAATAAATAAATAAAGTCCCAGTAATTCAGAACATTTTATTTCTGACAATTTAAATAAATAAAAAACTGGATTTACTTTTTGATTATTTATGACGTTTTGCTTCTCATCCTTGGCGAAATATGCACAGTTCCAAGTTTGTAAACAGTTTATGGTTAATTAGTGGGCATTAATTAAGAATGTGAATTTTGAAGAGTACAATTTCCCAAAAAGGACAATTCACCGAAATAATTAAGTGCTGGTATTTAGTACAAGATGGAAATTAAAGCCTAAATTTTGTGTAGTTACGAAACTCCCCTGAGCAAACACACTTCATACATGCACATACACTGTTCAAGTTTACGCACCAGTGATCTAAGAACATAATGAAGTGTGACATACTAAGCAAAGGCGCTAATGGGGTGTAAAGTCATTAGTGAACTGTCCGTCTTTCAAACACACAAACATATGTGCACAGAACAATAGACCCATCCATCCATCCATTATCTTTACCTGCTTCTTCCTTTTTGGGTCACAGGGGTCACTGGTGTCCATAACCAGCAGTCACTGTGCGAGAGGCAGGGGACACCCAGGACAGGTCTCCAGTCCATCACAGAGACAAACAAAACAATCATTCACTCTCTCACTCACACCTAGGAACAATTTAGAGTTACCAGTCAGCCTAACATGCATGTTTTTGGTCTGTGTGAAGAAACCGGAGCACCTGGAGAAAACCCACACGTGCACGGAGGGAGCGTGCAAACTCCACCCAGAAAGGCCCCCAGCTGGGATTCGGTTCTGCAACCTTCTCGCTGAGAGGCGGCAGCTCTACTGACTGCGCTACCGTGCCGCCCACAATAGATCCTCCAGTTTATAAATACAGGTAGTCCTCGACTTACGAACAGGTTCCGTACCTACAAACCGTTCGTAAGTCGATTTTGACATAAGTCGGAACTCATTATACTGCGCCGCAAACCCGTTCGTAAGTTCGGATTTTTGCCGTAAGTCGAGGAAATACATGTAAAATGCATGTTAACGCTGTGCCGCACACCCGTTCTTAAGTCCGAGTTGCCGTAAGTCGAGGGCGCCTTAAGTCGAGGACTACCTGTATTGGTTTAGTGCTTACCTTTAACCTAAAGATTTAAGGAGTAAACATTTTTACTAATTATGTTAAAAGTTACAAATGTTGTCTTTGGTGCCTGTTTGTTTTCCAAATATATTAGCATGTGTGAAAGACAGGGATAAACTTAAAACACTTTGTAGAATGGTGCTTTATGAAGTTCAGTCCATTTCCTTTTATTAGTTGACCGGCAGATCTGCCACATCCAATATGGCGGACGCTCCGACGTACTGCTGCAGCAGGCCAGCCCGCTCAATGAGGTTCTATGTTTTTATGTCTATGGGTACAGAGACCGCAAAGAACTCCTAAAGCTTCAGAGGAAGTCAGTCCAGGCTCGGCTGTTATTTTCAGCCCCTTTTTTCTGTTTCTAGACCAGTGCTGTCCAGATGTTCTCCACATGTTCAATGGACCTTCCAGCCAAGGCCGTGCAGTAGACCTCCCCTACCTCCTTCATCCTCAAAGTCAGTGAACGGTGGCGTGTTTACTCCCGAATGACTGGCGACTACTTGCCCGCATCCTCAGGCAACCTCGCAATTTACAGCCGCTTGTGTTCTGGTTGATTTTACTTCTTGTTCTGCGAAGGAAAGGTCAAAGGTCACGCATGAGCGAGGTACATCGTCTTGGGGGAGTGGACAGAATGGAATATAGAAAGCGACCGTTCCGCTGTTGTAAAGTGGGATTCTGTTGAACAGGATACGTTTTGTAATAAATGACCAAGAAATTTTGAGTAATATCTTAATATATCAAAATGTAGTACTGTACTTTGAAACACCTAAAATGAATTTTTGGACTACTTGCACATATTGGTCTTGTAATTCTCTATTATACTAAAAGTTGTGACACATGAAAATTCATAATTACTTTAAAAAATATATGTATATTTCATTTTTCACCTAAGGATGTCGCATTATTTTATCGGGGCTAAGCATTCTGGTGCGATGGTTGTAGAAGACTAGAAAACAGTCAAGGCTAAAAAGTTATAATGTGACAATAAAGTTATATTTTATATTAGTCCTTATGCACAAAAGTGAATACACCCCTCACATTTTTGTAAATATTTTATTAACTCATTTCCTGGGACAACTAAAGATATGACACTTATACGATGTAGAGAAGTCCGTGTACAGCTGTATGTCTGTGTAAATGATAACTCTGCCATTAAACTGCTGGCAACAAAAGTGAGTACAGCCCTGAGTAAAAATGTCCAAATTGTGCCCAATTAGCCATTTTCCATCCCCGGTGTCATGTGACTCATTAGTTTTACAAAGTCTCAGGTGTGTTAAATTTAGTGTTGTCCAGGGCTTGAGTGGGACTCCCTGGAGTTTCATGCCTCAGAGTGGCCCACTTTATATCACAACCTATTATTATTAAAATCATGTAATTATAACTTTACATCAGGAGCAGTTCTGGAATATGACCTTTAGAGAGGCTTAGCCCCCAGTGCTGCCAGTGGCTCTTGGCTTGAACAATGTGATGACCGTTGATGTTTGAAGCATTTGTAATGTGGAGGGGACACCCTGACGGGAGGGTCTGGGGTCCTTCAGATGCCATTTTCAGCATTCTTTTGTATTTTTAACGAGTTGTTTAACATCTTGTTTTACCTACATAAGTAAACTATTCAATAATGATTTTAGAGAAATGGTAAATGGACTGTACTTATATAGCACCTTTCTATCTTATCAAGACACTCAAAGTGCTTTACTACAATCTGTGCCTCATTTACCCATTCATACAGCACTCTACTAGATCTCTACAAAGCTAATTGAACAAATCATTCTAAAGAGACTATCCATCCATCCATCCATTATCTTTACCCGCTTCATCCATTTTGGGTCACAGGTGTCGCCGGTGCCCATGTCCAGCAATCACTGTGCGAGGGGCAGGGCACACCCTGGATGGGTCGCAAGTCCATCACAGGGCCACATAGAGACAAACGAAACAAACAACCATTCAGTCTCTCACTCACACCTAGGGACAATTTAGAGTTACCAATCAGCCTAACATACATGTTTTTGGTCTGGGAGGAAACTGGAGTACCCGGAGAAAACCCACGCATGCACGGAGAGACTAATCAGCGCTTTATCACATTCATACATCGATGGGACACACATCTGAGGCAATGAGGGGTTCACAGTCCTGCCAAGGGACACTTTGGCATGTGACTGCTGGTGGAGTTGAACCCCCAACTCTTGCATTGGAGGATGACTGCTCTAACCACTCAGCCACAGCTGCACAGTCTGAGGGGGCTCCGAGGCTCTGGTGGAGAGGGCAGGAGAGAGTCGGGGACTGGCGCAGCTCCATCTAGCACACTTTGAATTTTACTGTCAGCCACCAAGCACCAAAAATGCCTGCACTTCAGCATTAGATTGCGGTGTTGGCATTATTGGTTGTAAAATCTTTAATATAGGTCCATTCGCTCCTCAAGTTTGAACACTGGTAATTGAAAATGGCAGATCAAATGTTTAGAAAAATTCTCAAACCCCTCTAGTGACTCTGCCCCCTGACCAATCAGTGACCGACAGTGTTCTGACATAACGTTTTGGTGCTGGCTCTGCTCGCTTGGTACCCTTGAGAAGAAGGGACCAAAAAAGCTGCCGGTTCCACAAAAACTTGATAGTGGAAACGGGCTCAAAAATGTACCAAAACAAGTTGAGTCATGCTGAAGAGGAGCTATGGAAAAGGGGTTTTATAGCCCCTGGCTTTGTTCCTGTGCATTATGCCCCTTTTCCATTAGTACCGGTACGGCCCGACTTGGCCCCACTTGGCCCGGTTTTGAGGCTTTTCCATTAG
>JARVGQ010000002.1:21957996-21971258 GCA_031762355.1 Hypsolebias martinsi | reverse complement strand
ATGACGTCACTGGGGAGGCAGGCTGTAAGTCCGAAATGCTGTAAGTCGGGGAGGCTGTAAGTCGAGGACTACCTGTAATTTCATCTCCAAACAGGTTGTTAAACACCCCCTACTTAGACAGTCTGCAGCATCGATATGATCATTTGCTTCATTTACGTGTTCATACTATCAAGAGCACTTTTCCTTTTTAAAAAAAATCCAAATACAAGGGAGTATTTCTGGAAAACTGATTTTATTTAAAAAAAAAAAAAAAGAGCTTAGACGTTTATCACCGTGATGACAAATTTAAAGGCTACCTACAAATCTAACGTCACAGCATCTGCTAACCAACCACCAGGAGAAACCCAAATAACACCTAAGCCAAGCTGTATTTATTAACAATCTCATCCCACAGGAAGACAGGTGAAATATTACATTAATATGAACAACTATTAATAATAGCCCCCCCCCTCTCCCTCTCCCCCAACTCTTACCCCATCACTCCTTTTCTCTCCATTTCTATCTCCCCCACCCACTCCCCTCTCTGTCTCTGTGCCTCTAATCCTATCATGCGGGCAATAAGTGTATGCACCATGAGCACATTTAATTTCTGCGGTTGGTTTTCAGCGAGCCCAGAGGTGAGCCTTAATAAGGATCAATGGCACTTTATCTGGGACAGCACCCACTTCACAGCATGCAAATTACACAGCAACCCTTAAAAAAAAAGAAATGGATTTAATTAAAAAATGTAGAACCACGGGCTCTGGAAATTCAATTAAAGGATTTATGCAAAGGTTGGCTAGCTTTTTGTGTTGCAGTTCCTGCTTATATAATGAGCTTTTCATATTAAAAATCAATAGGTAATCTGGGCTAGGGGATCGGCTGCTTATGTACATTTTTGAAATCAATTTGAAAAATAGTCCATCAGCTCTGTGTCACAACAAAGAAGGGAGGGGGGTGGTTTGTGTGTGCGTGTATGTGTGTGTCGAGTTGTGAGGGTCACTGGCAAGAAAGCAGTGCTAGTGGACGGGTGACAAAGGGGTGATGGGCTGTATTTTTCTTCCCTATGAGGGTTACAGGCGTAAAGCTCAGGAGCTCTAAACAGTAATGGGTAAGTGGGTAAGGATGCCTCTTTGGCCAGGTCACATTCTGGCTCTTTGGCTGGGGCTGATCCCGTCTACTGGAGAGGGAGCACCTTGGCAATGAAGGTCTTGCTGCTTCTGACCTGTGACTCTGGGGTAATTTTGCCCAACCTCAACTCAGACGCAATCCAGACTCGGACAACCCTGGCTGCAAACACATCCTAATGGCTTCCCTGCGGTGTTGAGCTGGTGGAGCTGAAGCCTTAAATCATACGTCTTTCGTTACGGTCTGTGACAAAATGATGTGTCATGTGCATGCTGTTTATGTAAAGACAAAGAACGTCATTTTTCAGGAAAAAGCACCTACTTAAAATGGGAACTTCAAAAAAAGTTTGCTGAAAAATTGCTTTCTTTCCTCTTCAACTCCATCTGTTCTCAGCCGGGATATTGTTCAAGCCTCCTTCTCACTCATGTTGTAGAACTGTACGCAGGCACAAGGGATGGATGACTGACTGCATACAGTATCAGACTGTCAGCATTTGATTGGTTCTTTATTGATCCAGACACGCTTTCCATCACATCAACTCATCCACAATAAACCATTTACACAGTTTCCCTGTGCAATGGACCGTATAACCAGGCCTCAGGCCATCTTTGTACACCGACTGTGTGAGTGTGTGTGTGCTTGTGGCTCTCTGTGCGTGCGCATGTTTGAGCATGTGCGTTTTCTTAATGAAATGGTATCTCTGTAGACAATAATCCCAGTAACAGGATTGGGCACAAACACACATGTCAATACAGCCAAATAGGATTGTGTGCTTTTATCCGTCCTCTTACAAACGCATCTTTCTCTCCGTATGTCCCTCTGTTTCCCTCTATACCTCCGTCTCCTCTGTACGTTGCGGAGCGGCACAGCAGGAAACGTCTGGCAGGAATGTCTCATTAATATTTTCTGGCTCCTCAAAAGTGATCTGAAACATTGCCGCTAAAGAAAATCTGCGAGTTTCCTCGCTCTGCATAATATGTAATAATTTGTCTAGACCACGGAGGAGAAACCTACACCTTGTTTGCAGTCAGGCTGGGGTTGACCCCCTCCTGTGTAGCTCCTAATCATCCTAAAGGACTCTATTACAATGTCCTGGCAGCTCATCTAACCCCGAAGAGGAAAAGAGAAAGGCTGGTGAGGAGATTGGGACCTCTGCTCCTTTTTGATTCCACATGGCTGAACAGCACGCACACACACACACACACACACACACACACACACACACACACATACAGCAAAGGTGTGAGGCGGAGCGTTTGAGTCTGTGGGTAAGATGGAGCATCTGACCTTATGTTTGTCTGCAGGAGAGAATCTGATAGTGGAGGAAGAGCGGCTGCTGCGCATCACGGTACGTCTGTCATACAGTATGGTAACACTGATGTCTCACTTGCAGGAGCTGTCTCTGGGTTTAACCCCTGAGATGCTGGGCTGAGCTCCTGATCACAGTGGGGGGAATGCTCAGAGGAGGAAGTCCTGCATCTCCAGCCTGAACCACTGTTTCTCCAAGGCAGCCCCGTCTGCTGGTGCCTGGTCAAAAGTTCAGTCCGTGCATATGTAAAAAGGTGGCTGGGTGCCCGAGGCAGGATCCTGGGTGAAATAATCACACTAAAACACTAGGAAGCATGGGATAAGGCGGGAGAGCTGATGAAACCAGGCCCTAGGGGGGATCTTTGGTGTCGCACTGGACCTCTTAGGTGCTGCCTACAACACCTCCCCTCTCTCTATCAATTACAGAATATGATGAGCTACTGAAGCCGCTGCCCACACATATCTTCATGCTGCTCAGCATTATCTGTGCCTATAGTTAAGGTATACATATGATGAGTGTAGGCTGAGGCCAGCTGCTTGGAGCCTGAGGGTACACTGATCTGGAGGGAGCAATCAGTCAGTCAACAAAATGTCACAGGGTCAGCGATCCAGCACGGCAGCATGGCGACAACTTCACAAAGGTTATAGCCCAACTAATAACTGCAGCAGTCACTTAAATTTACTATGTGTCGTTTGAATGTGTGTCCAGACTTTTGGTTCAAAGTGCATGCAACTTCTGTGATCTAAAATACTTCGACATCCAATAAATCAGACAAAATGTTGCAAACACATCATGAGTATTAAATTGCAGCTACAAAAATTACAAAGCTAACTCCCCCCCCCCCCCCCATATTCTCTTAGATTTTCCTCTGACTTTTATACATGAATGGAGGCCATAGATCCTTGAATACAGATAGTCACACTAAAGGACAAAAGGAAAACTCCCACTTTAAACAAACTGAATAAAATAAATAAATACCAAGAGTTAGAGGCCTTGGTTGCACCGCTTGTGATAAGCAGATCAAGGCACAGGGAGGAGAACATGATGGTAGTGAGAGATTGGCTGATTAAAGATGTCATGGCTCTTTATAGATGTCTTTTTCAACTCAGCAAAATGAAATCAGCTCTTTATATCTGCAGAAGAGTGGGTTGTGCTCCTTGCTAATACAGAAGTTTCTTTTGAGAGAAAACACAAATAACTTAAAATTTAGAGAAGTCAAAATGTTGCTTGTAGTTGTACAAAGTAAGAAGTCCAGATATGCATCTGAGTGGTAAAAAGATAATTAAATAATAGCATAAAATTGGCTTTAAATAACTCATCTCTGGAGCATGTGGCTGTATCAAATCAAAGATATACAACCACTTCAGGTGTTTTCTTTATCTCAACACTAAGACTGTGTGGGCTTCTATCTTCATGTGTGTCTTTCTGTGCAGAGAAACAGTGTATATACATCACTCTACCTGTGCTCCTATAAATCAAACCTTGCGTTTAAATGAGGGGCTGGTTATTTGCGCTAGAACACACATGGGGGCTTTGTGATTGTTTTTTGGAGTCGACATTCTGCTTATGTTTGCATCCCAGAACAATCTCCACGGATCCCGCAAGCGCACGCAAGCAATTAAAGCGATACCATCTTCATATCCCTGCAACCAATAACTGAAATAATATCACTGTTTTATTAAGCCCTTAATGTGGAGGCAGAAGCAGTGAGGAGTGGGATTTTAAAGAGGATACACTTTCAGGGGCCTTATCAACCCCAGATTTAAATAAGAGCAAATGTTCAGCTTAAGGGCGTGCCCGTGTATCTGCGTGTGGCCTCTATCCGACATGAGTTTTTAGCTAATTGCTATGTCAGCACACCAGAATTTAATTACTAGCTCTACTTTTGTCTTTTAATATTTACTAACATCTACACTAGGTTTAATTAACAAGACATAGAAAAGCCACTACCACACTCTGGAGAAAGAGCTTTGTTAATTGCATCTGTGCGCACAATTTCAAAATGTTAGCTCCCTTTTTACACAAAGGACACAAAAATCACAGCAACTAAATATGAAATTCACAAAGGCCGAATTTGAAGGATGAAACAAAAGTTGGAGAGCTAGGAAAATGTTAAGCTAAGGAAGTAAGGGGACAAAGTAAAGATTTTGTGGCAAAAAAATAGTCAAAGAAATGATCAGCTTGGCATTTTGCGCTGAGGAGCGGTTCCCCTCATCTCTCATTCAATGTCAAAAGACAGAAAGACAAATGACGGCCCGAGGCCTTGCATCTGTCAAACATGATGGATCAGAACAATGCTTCACTAAAACTCCACCGCGCTGCCTTCAACACATCACATTTTCACTTCAGTGCAAACACCAAACTGATAAAGTATGAAGAACAGCTAATGGAAAGATGTAATTGTCAAACTAAAGAATATCTCAGAAGGCTGTGAAGCCTAAAGGGTAGTGTTGCTATCCACTGAAATTTTTAAAGAGAGCACACTAAGATTAATCATAGTGCTGAATCTGGCTTTGACAGGTTTAGTTGATAGAAATAGATGGTAATATATAAATACAATTTAAAAAAATTCAAGGATTATAGTGCTTCTAAACAGAACTGCTATTTTGCAACTCAAAATCCAAAGTTTGACAAATTGTATGTTCAGGCAGTTTCCCACGTTTATGAAAGCATGCTCTAAAAATTCACACAAATCATGCTGTACTTGTGTACCAACATTAAAACCACTGGTTGGTTTTATTGAAAAGTAAAGAAGATCAACTAATTTCCCTCCAACACTGGGATTTTACTGAATATTTGATCCCATCCTTGTTTTCAAGTTACTTTATGTTTTCAGCAGGATTCACAATGAGCAAACAATCATTGAATTTGTTCAGTTAAGAAACTCTCTCAAAATAATTGTTCCTGGTAGCATTTCACATTATTTAAAATGTATGGATTATTTGTTGTTTGTGGTCCAAGTTTTTAGTTTATGTTAAAGAAAAAGAAACGTCTAATTGTTTGTATTTATTGCAAATCCCAACAGCCCTGCAATACGGCACAATTGCATCACACATCCATGAGTTTTCTCATAGTTTGAGAAAATGCTTTTTTTTTTTTTTTATCCTAACAGAGCTGCATTGTGGGAGGGTTTGAAAAATCCTACCATAACCAGAAAACTCTAATCTCTGGGCAACTCCTGCAAAGTAAAAAAAGTAAAAGTCCTTGTGCCATACTTTCATTCTGGAGACAACGCTTCAATATATAAGTGTATCTCCTGTAACAGTTGCAGCTCCTTCCACCAGCAGATAATGACCCTACCAGGAGCTCTTGACCCAAAAAACACAAAACTCCCAGAAGCGCAGAGGTCCAGTTACTCCAACAACCATCCCGGTGAAGTGTCAATTTTCTGAGGGGATCTAGTTTTACAGCTACTTCTAAATTAAAGTTGTAATGTTGTAAAAAAAAAGGAAGAGGGGGAAAAAGCAGGTTCCCCTTGGTATAACAACTACGGTCTTTTCTTTTAGTGTCTCAAAAGCAGCATCTTAGGACATTCTGTGTTTGATGTATCTATGCTTTCAGACAAGTCTTTGTAAAACAAGCTTGACTGAAAGGATTTGAGTTCACCAGGTTGGTATGTTACATGGCTTTAAAACATATTTGATTTAAAAAAAAAAAATAAAGTATTTGTAAGATGAGAGCATAAAAGTGCTGTGTGCATTTACTGCAAACAGTAGCCAAGATCCACTGAATCGGTTACATCATCTGAGAAAAGAACTGTCTCCCTGAGTTAAATAAACAGTCACAAGAGGAAGAGGGAATCAAACCACAGAATAGCTCTATCTATGAAAGCAGAGTATCACCCTGAGGACACTGTAGATCAACCTCCTCTCCATCCTGTTCCTGTTCTGGCTACCAGGGATGTGCCAAAACAAATACAAGCTCAGTAAGACTTGTACCAGTGTCAACAAAAGACAGCGCCGTGGATTCGGCAGGCCTTCGGTCAAGCTGTTCTACAGTTTGTGCAGACACACAGTGACTAAACACTTTTTTTATTCTAGCGTGATTTCCTACCAGAGACTTGGTGAAAGGTCTGGCCAGCATGAAGAGAAAGGTCATCAGCCACCAGCTCCTGTGAATGGAAGTGTAGATCATGTTCCCAGGATGCACTGCGTTGGAGGTCACGCCGTGGGGTGAAAGTCGCCGGTGGAGCTCATTGCTGAAGAGGATGTTGCAGAGTTTAGCCCGGTTGTAAGCCAGCATGGACCAGTACTCCTTCTTTGGCGGGGACAACAGGGCCAAATCCAGCTTTCCAGACGAGTCTAACAGGTCTGTGAACCTGAAAGGTAGTTCACATTAAGGTGTGTGAGCCTGGATTCAGCTTTCAGCCTCGCTGAAGGCTCTTTGACAGCAGATGTGTGGTACCGGCTGCATACAAATCAAAGACGTGACATGATGTTCTTTAATTGCCTGCGACAGAGCTGTTAAACTCCAGATGTTTGACAAGGCCCCTTAAACATTACACTACTCATGTTATTATGCAGTCACACTGCACCACAACACGAGGACACAAAACTGCACGGTGTGTGTTTGAGCGAGAGAGAGAGAGAGGAAAGATCAGCTCCAAACCAGTGCAACACATTCTACATATTAATCCAGTCATTAGAAAACAACCAATCAAAATGTCACCTGGTTTCCTTGTTGTGATTTTACAAGCTCGCTGCCTCTTGTTTACTGTCGCCTTCCGCAACATCCTTGCTTGGCTAAATTACAACATCTGCAGGCTTTTCATTTCATGTGCTGCAACTTCATAACTACTTCAGCAAGTAGAGGTTGATAAATCAATTGCCAGAGCACCAACGCTGGGTTCCCTCCCACGTCGACAATTTGCTTTCACAATATTTTGAACTTGTTTCTAGTTAGATTTAAATGAAACTTTGCAATCAGCGTGATAGATATCTTGGTGGCAATCATGTTACAGTGCACAAAAAAGTACAAAGCCACAGCTTCAGCTTAGATCTATTAGAGGTAATTTCATTAAGGCTATTATCCATCTTTCTTTGACAAAATTTGATGCAATACAGACTAAAGTCAACTGGTATTTGGTCAATTTCACAGTAAGCCCCTGTGGTGTAAACTGATAACGTGTTCAACCATTACTCGAATGTCCACCTTACCCATCCCTGCCCCTCACAGGTCAATGATTTACCAGAGGACAAGGAGCTTAGGGAATACAATATGCTGCAAGGCCAGGGGTCACACACTGCCTGTGAGGGGATGCTAAGTGAATAAATGAGGAAATCGGCAAAAGGTGTAAACAGCACAAGCAAAAGAAGGAGCAACTTCACAGGATGCAATTTAAGTCTGGAATGAGGTGGACAGAATTGAAGATGCAATATGAGATATTGTCTAAAATTCATCTTTCTTTCTCTTCTTCTAGTCTGTGTTGATGTAACTAACTATCTCTAGTCCTGCTTAAGCTCCCTTTGAAGGAGTTAAAGCCACTGCTGGTTGTAGAGTGAGGGAGGACGGTGAGGATGTGTGTTAGGATAGCAGAAAAAGCAAGCAAGCTGTGGAGCAAAGAGTGAGCCAATATATTCAACTCACTGAGGTTTTACAGGCTCAAACAAAACACCTGACAGTGCACTGCTAGAAATGCATGCACATGTTTACAGTATGTTTTTCCTACACTTACATCCACTTGTGCTCTTCTTTTAACTGCATGCACAGTGAGTATGAGGCCGAGTCTGAATATCCAATCACCATTCCTAATTTTCCCGTGTGTGATGATTTGTATAACATGCAACTCATATAAGGTGTCCTGTAATAATGGAGCAGCATGATTTGCTAGACTGACTCCGTGCATGCTCCCTTATTCTCAGGTCACTCTCCAGAGCTCCAATCAATCACTGCTTGGTCGTCTGACTGACTGAAGCCAGAATCAATGCTGCACACAGACAGAGACTGACTCTGAAACACATGGCTTGGGGCTTTGAGCTCAAAGATCACCGCAGGACATCATGCCATACGGTATGAAAAACACAAGCCTGTAGAGTCGAGTTGCTTAAGAAAAACAGATGGATTCAAAGCACAATAGATGAGGGGAAAACGAAGGAAGAAAGAGGCTGAGTCGGGGGTCAGACAGAAAGGAGCAGATACTTGATCAAAGTAAATTTTAGCTGATAAGTCCATCCATCATGCTGATGATACGTTTGATTCGTAGTGACAGCGTGTTGAAGGAAATGAGTTTCAGTGAGTGAGGCTGTCATGTTTGACAATACACAGTAAGTCTTATCTGTCAATTCTGTCCTTAAAACTAACCAGTGTGGCACTTATAACAGCAAGCTGTAAGGCTGGAGACCCGACAGGGTAGTTTAGAAAAATTACTGCTTGAACTCTAAAAGTGTGATGTTAATATGGCCAAACTGTGACGGGAATAGGAAGTGAGTATACAAAAACGTAAAGAATGTTTGTTTTCCATTGTGCGGCCTACAGTACTTGAAAAGCATGTACAGTCAGGGAACAGTGTAGCATAAAGTGAGGGTTACGTGAACATTTTACTTCTGTCATAATTCAAAGGTGTGATAAAAGGTTTTCAACATCTTGTCTCCTAAAGTTTGGTGTTGTTTCTGTCGACTGATGCCATCATTTGTTTTTATCTCTGCAAAAAACTTGTGTGAATGTGAATGGACGTGTTTATCAGAAATCTAACAAGAAATGGAATTTTTTTTTTAAGAAAGAAAAATTAAAATACCAGGTAAATAATTAAAGCTACTCATTAAAATTACTTAAGATGATAAGCAGTCCATCTAAAAAAAAAAAAACAACCTTAAATATCAGTAACATTTTCCTCTGGTAAACCCTTAGTTTATGAGTCTGTTCTTTAAACCATTCAGATACTTATGCAAAACCAAGCATCCACATTGTGGTAGCTTGTATTTACCTGTGGGACTCTGAAGACACAACCACAACGCGAGCAGGTGCTGAACAACGCAGGACATCCTGCAGGCTCTGCACGAGCAGGAAGTGACCAAGGTGGCAGACCTGAAAGGTGGACTCTAGACCATCTTCAGTCAACGTCCAGGGCTGAGTGCACACTGCTGCGTTACACACTAGAATGTGCAGAGGTCTGCAGCGAGAGAATACACAAAATACAGCACGGTGAATAATTATAAAGTGAAAATGATGACACTGTAGAATTTTTTTTGTACCATAATAGGACGTAGAAAACGTAGTAAAATACAGTGAGAAGTGAAAACAGAAAGGTTGATTTTACAGGCCTATAGAGACGGAGCATCAGTAATGCTGATATGATACTGAGGTTTATATTAAAACTCCCTTTGGTGCACAAGTACCACAGATACTACAGCTGGCTAGAAGCCAAGGGCTGCAACACAATGAAAATGAATCTCAAATCATTGAAACGCACTGGTGGTGGAAGTAATAGGCGATGATACTGTGTAGGTACTCTGAGTAACCAAATCCACCACTAGAGAAGGCTAAACAAATCAAGAAAAACGCTCTCTCAAGCCTTGATGTTTAAAGCACCCGGCTTAGAGACCTATAAAAACTGGCTTCATACATCTTTGCTTGTGTTGGATTTCTGTTGAGCGAAAGAGTAAATCTACCTTGTCATATGGCACAAAGAAAAGAGATTGCAGGATTGGTCAAGGGAGTGAGAGATCCTTGTCGGTGACAGTGACGCTCCAATGAGCTCAAAAGCACAGTAACACAGGCGAACAATCCAAACACACCCCACCAATTTTTAATTTCTTCCATTAGAATTAATTATGAGGCCGAAGGCAATTTGTGTACCCTGTGTTTAAGACTGCCTACTGGATTAATTAAAAACTGGATGCTGGAAAATTAATGTGTGAATTGTTATGCCTTTTTATAATGAGCCATCCCATGCTATTACATAGTACTGTACTGTACGATCACCTTCAGGCCTCCGAACACACTAGGTTCATTAAAGAGCACAAACCTAGGCGTGAGTCAACTTAAAGAATGCCAACCTCAGCACATAATCAACACACCAGCAGTGGGGTATTTAAATTTTCATCAAAAATACAAGAAGTTGAACAAGTATAACTTACTGGTTTTGAGGGAAAACACGTAAACAATACAGAAAAGTTAAAAGATGCTGTGATTTCACATCTTGCTGCCAAATTCCTCTTTGATTAAAATACAGTAATTTATGTTGGTTGTTTCAGGGCTAAAGCCCTGCTATCTAATAGACTGGGAAGTAAAGCATCATTGTGCTACACAAGGAAAAAACTCTTGGCTCGGGCCTCAATGTGCTCACTGGGGGCTTTACAATAACACCAAGGAATGAACTCCTGACCCAAGTTTTTAACCTTTCACTAAAGCTTTTACTCTAAACTAATCTTTATTCCTGTATCCTCTCTTAGGACTTAAATGCGGTGACCTCTTTCTGTCAAGACAAAGGAGCAAATCCAGTGAGTCGCTCAAAGTAAATCACAAATTTATGATTAAATACTCAACTTTTCTTGGACTAGCCGAGAATTTCCCATACACAACTCAGACAAGTCCCTGGCGAGTCTGCTTGTAATGTAAAAGGCCTGTTAATTCAACTGCCCACCAGTTAGTCCCTCTCTCATAAGCGCTGGTCTAATGAATGTCTTTAATAGGCCTATTGCTGCATACCAGAGTCCCTCTCTCCACATTAAGACCTCGCACAACACTGTGAGCACTCTGCAATCTCAGCGCTGGTCAAACGAGGGTGTTAACTACCAAACAGGGAGGCATCCGTTTATATATTTACTTTAAATAACCCCCATGGGTGTGACCCCTGACCTCTATGATAATGTAGGCCAGCAGGAAGAGATTGCCTGTGTGAGCAGGGCTCAGACTGGTGGTCATTAACACTGCACTTTATTGGAAAGAGAGAAACTGGAAATGCACATCCAGTGTGGATATGTGAACACCGCAAATTCTGACCCATATTTAAACCGAGGAACCAGAAGTAAAACGACTGTGAAGTTTGAAAATATTAATCAAAAAGTGACCACAACACAAAGCGCAAACGATATGATAAAACTTGTTTTTATTCACACAAATATTGAGCTTTAAATGAGAGCAGAATAAATGAAAGGAGAAAAGAAAGGATCTATGGTAAGAACAAATTGCACGTGTTAATTACGGGCCGTTCAGTAGAAATTGTATTAGGGCTTTCTGTCAGCGCGTCCTCCATCAATTACGTCCCAATGAAATCGCACTGCATTCAACAATATCAATATCCAGGTAATTTCATTTCAAAGGACAGGCAATTAAAGCCGAATCGGGGTCAATGGAACACAAAGCAGCGTGAAAGCCACTGACTAAAGCACTTAAAAGCAAGAGAGTGAGAAACGAGAGAACGAAAAGAAAAAGACTCTGATTACATTTCACCTGTCAATGACACGCTGCAGGAGCATTATTGTGCGTGCGTGTTTACAAACCTGTGTGTGTGTGCATCTGTGCACACAGAGTTGTCTGAGCATGGCTGTGGATGTATGCATGTGTGTATGTGTGTGTGTGTTACGCCTGAAGACATACGTGCAGTAATAGAGTGGTGGTAGACTCAGACAGCTGCCCAGTGCCATTCACAGCTCAGAGCTCCCAGCCTCCACTCTGCTCTGTTCGCCTTCTGATGAGAATTAATGTACTCTGACGTCCCCTGAGAGTCCCCCCCACTCCCCCCCAAACAGCACAGCTAATGAAGAAACACAACCTTGCCAAAATACCGAGGTAAAGAGAGAACAACATAGATGGAGACAACATGAGAGAGAGAGAACAAGAGAGAAAGACAGAAAGATAACAGCAGCAGATAAACAATTAGTCGAAAAGAAATAGGAAAGCAATTATAAGAACAGAAGAGTTAACGGATTTGTGCAAGAGTCGAATGAAACTTTAAGAAACCACCATGAGGATTGGCTGTGACCCAAGACGTGTGCCCTGGATGGCCATACCCTGCCCCAGGGCTGCTACGGGCGATGACTGCCCTGCCTCTCCCCAAAGGGCTCCCTTGACGCCAACACACACACACACACACACACACACACTTTGCTGCATGGAGACCTGCGAGTTGATGACGATATTCATGAACCCAAAATAGCAACTGAGCGACCGACCACCGGACGCAAGATGATTCTGTAAAAGCTGACCACAACAAAATAAGGGACAGAAAGTGTTTGACCAATGTCAAGCAAATGGGAAAAAATACACACTCTCACTCCTGAGGCCTTGTCCATATGGCGTGTATCAGTAGTGTTTCAGCTATCCCTTATTTGTCACTTAACAGTGACAAAATTAAAGAACAATCCTTAATAAGAGATGCCAAATACCAAATAATGTCTTAAATTATGTAAATCATTTTTCATTTACTTAAGAGAGAAACATAAAAAGCCAAAGGACTAATAGATAAGACAGAACGTTACTGATCCCGCAGAAAATTGTTGTGCCAGAGTTTCAGTACAAAGGAACATACACAAGGAATCACACAAGATATAGAAAATAACAGAGAACATACCAACAATTAAGTTCTAAACCGGTCAGGTGCAGACAGTACATGTTTTTTAATGTTTTAATGTGAAAACATTAAAGTGTTTATTTTGGTGCAGGATTAACTTTTGCTAAAGTTTGTCCTGAACTATACTTAAAGACAGCGTCATATTCTGCTGATTAAATCTGCTGCCATACAACAGAGCAGCAAAACACTGTCATTTATTTTGAAAATTCATGGCCAGAAATAAGTAAGGGCACATCTACCGGTACTCTGAATTCCATAAAATCAATCAATCACCTTTATTTTACCAGGTAGAGCCCGTTGAGATCGAGATCTCTTTCACAAGGGTGACCTGGTCAA
>JARVGQ010000002.1:21875042-21910958 GCA_031762355.1 Hypsolebias martinsi | reverse complement strand
TGACATCACTGGGGAGGCAGGCTGTAAGTCCGAAATGCTGTAAGTCGGGGAGGCTGTAAGTCGAGGACTACCTGTATTATGATGTCATCAGTATATTGCTGTTTCGTGTGCTAAGGTCATTTTTTGCAACTTTCACACTGTGTCTCATCCAGAATACAGTGTGAGATTTGATTTTTGTTTTTACAGCTACACTTCTCCTCTTGTTTCTTTTGTCTTATCTGGAAAAAAAGGTTGCGCCTCTCGAGGCCGGCGGCCTCAGTCACCTCCGTCTCTCCATGTCTGCTATGTTTCTCTAGGACAGGCTGCACTGAATGTAATATCGTTGCGCTTTGGTGCAATGACAATAAAGCTGATTGTGATTCTTTCTGCTGTGAAGATTTCCCTGCACTACATGCTGCAACATTAAATCAAATTATAAATGATTTATAATATGTACAGGATTTACAAAACAAGAAAATGCTTCTTTCATTAAAGACTGCACTCTATTTTCCATAAACCAAAACTTTGCTCATTTTTGGTAAACCATTCTAGATAGGACATGTTTTTGAACGGCATCAGGCTCGTCTCAGTGATGGTTTTTAACTCTGGTGATAAACAAAGAGGTCAGAATGGATCAAAGACTTCAGTCTGTTTCGTCTATTTATTCTCATATTTGTGTCGCTGTTGATGCACATTCTTAAAGTAGACTACTGGTCAAAAGCCTAAATCTTTTTTAAGATTCGTTGATAATAGAAGATTATAAATGTCCTCCTAGAAATTGTTTGAGGATTATTGAGCATGCATCAGGGTGTTAGAGCTTTCTTACTGATCTTCCAGGTATTGATTGAAGGTAGATCGCCATTCTCTTTGTAAATTGCAGAAATGCTAGTAACAGCTACAGGGACTTAAAATTTTCTAGAGGTGTATTTTGTGGCCATCTGATATAAGTAGATTAAAAATGTTTAAATTATAACAGTTGTGTTTGTTAGGACAATTTTTCACAAGAGTGTTCATAAAATTTGTAACTCATTCTTGCATAACAATGCCAATGAATGGCCTTAAAAATGTAGAAAAAGTTTAAGCTCCATTCTGTTGGGATGCCCAAATTGTCCGTTTTCTTTTTAGAATGTTACAAAATAAGATTAGAAAACTACAGTTTAAGATGTTTGGTGGGAAGAGCAAAGTTCATGCTCAATAATCCAGGTTAAAAAAAAATCCAACAAAGTTCAGTCGAGTCAACTGGACAATTTCTTTCTTTGTTGAGATGTTTCGTCCTTCATCCAAAGGACTTCATCAGTCCGATGAGCCACAACAGCCACCTTGTGGCTCCTCAGACTGAGGAAGTCCTTTGGATGAAAGATGAAACGGCTCAACAACAAAAAAAAGAAACCATCCAGATGACCCGACTGAACTTTGTTGGGTTAGGTGGGGTTTGTTTTGTAGGATTAGGTTATTTCAGCTACTTTTACTTATCTTTAAACTAACAATTTACAGTAAACAGAGACTTTGAATGGCATGTTCAGCTTGTTGGACGCCACTTTAGACATGCACATCTATAAAACACAACAAATAAAGTCAAATAGAGAGCACAAAAAAGTTTAATTGTGTCATCAGGACAGTCTCTTTTTGAAAGAAACATTTCATCTTTCATCCAAAGACTTCATCAGTCTGAGGCTTGCCAACAGGATCTGTCGTACTAAATAACACCTTATTGACGTGTTTCAAACCAGTCTGCTGTGAAATTCCCAGAAACTGAGCCTCACATAGATAATGCAATCCAAATTATTTTATCGTTGCAACTGCAGCTATTAGTGTAGATATAAATTAAACAGCTCAACTGGCTTTGTGGTTTCTTTCTTTGAGGCCTAAAATGTAAATGTTCTTTGTAAAGCACAGAAGATTGATTGATGTTACCATAAAACAAGGTAAGATGCACTAACTTGAAACTACAACTCTGTGTATGTTCGACTAGCGTTTCTTGCATAGAATACAGCTCATTAAACAAACAGGACATTAAAGCTGCAGATTTAATATCATAAGGTCGGAATATTTATGTTCATATACTGTATATGAATATGTTTGTCGATAACAGCAGCCTGAAAGTTAACGTTTCACTTACTTCGCATAGTAAACCCAACCATCTTTTGTAGTTCTCTCCTCCCAGCCGGGCGGTAACTCATCCTCGCTGTCTGTATCGTCCATGCCGGCGTACTTCAGGGCCATAGCTAAACTTCTTCACGTAGAAAAGGAGGTTACACACACAAAAACCTCGAGAGAAAATATACAGTATCTGCTCTGAGGGACGAATCCGGCTGTCAAAAGCAGCACTTCCGCAACAACGGAGTGACGACAGTCGAACTGCATCTTGGGAAATTGAGGCGAAAAAACGAAAGGGCGGGAGAGCGATTCAGCTTGCTACTGGTTGGTTTAGTTTTCAGCAACTGTTTTTTTTTTTTTTTTTTTTTTTTTTTGTTATTGTTAAAGAAATAAAAAAAAAGAAAGGAAAGATAACTGCTCAATGTTATTACTCTTTTTCCAATTGTACATAAGCTTGTAAGATTTGTATACTTTAATAAAGGAAAAAAAAAAGTTTTCAGCAACTGACGATGCTCTGTTTTACATGAGAAAATGTCGTGCGTAAATAAATGCATACATTTCATAAATAACTAAATCAGTTAGTCACTTTTTTAAAATTTCGAAACAGCTATCATACCAATATTTAGTATTCAATTTTATTACTAATAATGTAATTACACTCGCAGACAGCACAACAGGCAGAGCTACTGCCTCTCAGTGAGAAGGTTGCCATTTCAAATCCTGGCCTGGAGGGGGTGCATTTCTGGAGTTTGCATGTTCTCTCCATGCATGCGTGGGATTTCTCCGGGCACTCCGGTTTCCTCCCACAGACCAAAAACATGCATGTTAGGCTGATTGGTAACTCTAAAATTGTCCCTAAGTGTGCGTGAGAGAGTGAATGGTTGTTTGTCGCATTTGTCTCTATGTGTCCCTTTGATGGACTTGTGACCTGTCCAGGGAGCCCCTCGCACAGTGACTGCTGGACATGGGCATTGGCGACCCCCGTGACCCAAAATGGACGACACGGGTAAAAGATAATGGATGGATGGATGGAATTTCACTCATTAAAATACCACAGGACTGAATTCAGGAATCTACAATGGTTTGTAGTCAAAAGATCTGTTTGGGATCAGTCTCAGCTACTACCACATCAGGTCACTATCTGTAAAATATACTGAGATGTCACAATTTTTGTGATTTAAGGTCATTTAGCTTTGGCAGACAGCTTGTATCTGGGTGACTGCAAAAACTAATCAGTTGTAGATGAATAGTTGATGATAACCTCCTGCAGGTTTCATTTATATTTGTCCTGTCAGTCAAGAGATATTTGGTGACATACATAAAAGCAAACGCACATGAACGCACACACAAACATGAGCAACGTTTATTGCCTACTTCAAGTGCCACTTTAGGTGCCACTTTAAAAGCTGCTGAAACGTGACACTTTTCAGCGATGGATGAAAAATGTCTTTAAAATTGTGTTTTTGATGTCAAAGTCTATTTGAAATTTTGTCAAGTATGTAAAAAAATAGTCATTTTTGCTTTGAGATGTATCAGTAATGAGTATCACAATGCTGTTAGCACATTAGCAGAACTGTGCCCACCACTGATGCTAAAGTTTTGAATAGAATAACTGACAAATCCACCTAGTGTGAACATTTTTAAAATATTGATGACAAGCAAAACAGCTTCCTTAAATTAACTTTAAGCATGTCTTCCCAATATAGCAAATGACCCTGTCATTTTCATTCACAATTTGCTCCAAACACATGTGAAACATCAGGTGCCTTGAAACACATTTCACAAACCATTTTAATGTGAAAGTCATGAATGGTGAGTAAAAGATTAACCAGTTGGGCCTAGTGTTTCACCTCTAGAGAGACCTCAGGTCTCTCTTGTAAATGAGTCCTCGAGGTTCAATGGGACTAACCTGCCTAAATAAAGGTTGAATGAAATGGTCACACACAGTCACGAGAAAAACACTGACTGGACAGAGACATAAATCTTAACTTGAAGTATAACTAAACTGGTGCATTCAGTTCACGAGGCTACACGTTGAATTTAATTTTCCACATCTTTGTCAACACCTGCTCATGTTGATGTACTGTTTCCTGTTTCTACATTAGCTCACAAGCTTTTTGTATGCTAAACCAACAGCATTCCTATGGACTTGCTGCTTACCTGTCTGTTAACCACAGTAATCACCTGTTGCAAGTGTACAGTGATCAGGATCGGGATTTAGGGAAGTAAGTAGCAGCCAGACGATGATAAGACTGGGACTGCATGTTCATGAGAAGACATGAGGACAGTGGTACTTAGATCTTGACTAACATCAAACCAAGTCATCCTAAGTCTATGTCCATCAATCCTCTTCATACTCCCCTGGAATATAACAACCAGGCAAATAACAGACTGAAAACATAAAGGCCCTTGTTGATACATCATACAGAAACAGTACAATTGTGTATGATGGCTTGAAGTCACAATGCAAGGAATTTACTTGCACATCAGTTATTATTTTAAAAAATAGCCTCGAGAGGAATGTCGTGAAACATGAATAAATCTTTCAGCAGACTCTAGTCCCCCTTTCAAATGACTGAAAACAAAGGAAATGCAGCAACATAACACGACTTCCTTGTGGATGATTGAAACTTCACAGTATTTTTCATTCCAGCTACTGCGCATGCTCAGCGCTGCTCTGTGGGCGGAGCCACGAGGTGGGCCGAGTAACAGTAGCCTACTGTGTTTGTGTGTGTTAGTGTGTGTGTGCTTGTCTGAACGTAGCTCGAAACGTGTTTATGAGGAAAGACACACACCCCAACGTGAGATGTGCTAGATAACGGTTTTTGTTTTTTGATTGAAAGTTTTGTTTCTACTGCCCCGAGATTGGTTCGATGCTGTACCTCATACGGCGCGGCATTTCGCAGGAATTATTGATTTCGTTTCTTCTAAAGACTGTCGGCTCCTCCTCCTCCCCTCGATGAAGCGCTGCGATGCCCTCTGATTTTATATCCCTCCTTAGCACGGATATCGACCTTAATTCCCCTAAATCTCTATACTCGAAAGGTAAGATGCTAGTTCAGAAAGATTGCCGTAAAGTCAGCAGTCCGTTTTGATATGAATCAAAATGAATGTCTTGGTGGTTCATGTTAAGCAGCTAGGTAGCATTAGTTATCATCTTTTTTTCTTTTTTTTTCTCTTTTTTTTTTTTTTTTTTTTTTGCTCTTAGCAAGACTGGCTAGCATAGTTAGTTGACTGCGTTTGACAAACAACCAATGCTCTGAAACGGCTACTTTTACTGAAATTGTATCAATAACAGTTGAATACGTAACTAATAACTGTACCACATCACTGATTTTAAACTAATCGGTCTCTCCGCAGTCACTACGTTGTTCAGCGGTTTAAACGTTCATTTAAGTCCTGCTTGGATTTTTGCAAGGAGGTGTGTTCATCCGCAGGCACGTGTACACAACAAAGCTGGTTGTGTTGTTCATTCATTGATAGTGTTGTTCGATGCGTTTCCTTCGTTTTGGTTTGACTCCCTTTTTTTTTGTTTTGGTTTATTCCTCCTCACGTTTCCCTCAGGTTTCAGGTGCTGGCGCTTCCCAGTCAGCATAAAGTGCATTGTGTTATACCACTGCACACGTGTCAGCCAACTGCTGCTGTTATTATTAGGAGGGCGTTGTTCAAGAGCAGTTCTGCTCATCTCATTGTGGGATTAGTTTAGTAAGTAGCTGAGTGCTGGCATTCAGTAGAACTTGGTTACTAAATCAGTTCTGTTCCTTTTAAGTGCGGATTTTTTTTACAACTCTAAATGGAGTCTGGTTGCACTGGCAGCTTTCATGAGGTTAGAATTGTATGCAATGAACTGGATTGTTATAAAACATAATCTTAAGCCCCTAAATCAGGAGAACGAGACTAATTAAAATGAGTCAGGTTCTTTAGGAATTCCATGAAGGTATTAGCGGTGGGTTTTTTTTTTTGTTTTGTTTTGTTTTGTTTTGTTTAAGCTCTGACCCCTTCTCTCCTGCTCTGATAAATTCAAGTCCTCCAAGCAGCTGATGCCAAAGCACCTGTTCAAATAGTTTACTGAGGCTTATGTTGCATTAAATTTCAGGTTGGTTATTATCAACTGAGATGCTGTAAGGCTACAGTCTATGAATGATTTTGATGCAAGTTGAGACTTTAATATTGAGCACACATGATTAGTCCATCAACAAATAAAGTTGGATTCATCCTCAGCTCAATAAAATATTCATATATTACTTTATCCTTCTATATAGCCTTATGACTCAGACATAAAAGCAGCTGTGAGCTTTTCAGCTTTTAACTCAGTACTAAGCAAATAATTTTACATCACTGTGCTGTTGCTTAAATTAAATTAATTTGTCTCAGCCTCTAAGACAGTGGTCAAAAATGATCTGACGGCTTATTAAAATGTCCATAAAGAGGTTAACTGAGGTTACCCTTTAGATCCTAAATATATTTAAAAATCAGTTCTTGTATATAGGTTTTGCCAACCCAATCACTCACAGACTCACTGACTGTTTTGCATGGGAGACTGCATATACAACATTTACATGCGTGTTGTAATTGTGTGTCAAGAACTGTCTTTTAAATCTGCAAACTTTATCTTTTAACAGATTAACATGTTTTACAACCAGACATAAACAGCATGCAGTGTTAGTAGTAGCTTATCATCAAAAGAAAAACTGATACTGATTCTGTACAACTACCAGAGATGTCCCAATCAGGATTTATTTTCTGAATACTGATCTGTGTAATTTTAGCTGTTAAAATATTATAGATCACTTAAAGCCTGCTTTCAGTTCACCAGTACCTTAATGTAGGACATTAAGTTCACTTTCAAAATGTGCTTGTGTTGCGGTTTCTTTACTGTTGTGGCTTGTAATCTCTACTGAAGATTTCTTGTTACTATTTTTTTTTTTATTATTCTTACAGTTATTGTTTATACTACAAAGAAAATTAATACTGTCTTGGATTTTACAGGTAGATAAGAGTCTGTTTGCAGCTAGTGCTGGAAGATGTTGCGATGTACATGGTGGACTTTTGAGGGAAACATCATTCTATTAAAAATGCATATCTAAAAATGAATGTTGACTCACTGGTGTTATTTCTCGGAACTGAATTACTAAACTGCAGTTCCTTGAAGAAAAAAAAATAAAACATGTAAAATCCAGTTCTTACTAAGTGACGAAGAACTTTTCTGTTCTAGATCTTGTCTGCCTTGTATATTTTGATGGACAAATTCTAATACTGTACGTATATTCTCATAGAACTTGCCTGATGGTGCCACATCTGTCCTGACTGCCATGCATGTTCATGAGCCAACGGAAAGCTTTGCTCTGTGATCCTGAAATGCTTAAGAGCCATATGCTCGATAACAGCTGTTTATTTATATCTCAGTAACTGGGTGTGAGTTCGTGCTAGAATCTAGGTCTTCAAAAGTTCATCATAAATCTAGATTTAAAAGTGTAGATGTTTGACTTTAAGCTTTGTTGTAATAACTTTGTTATTCTTGTATTTTAAAATTAGTATGTTGGTGGCTAGTTGGTGACCCAAAAATTGCCCCCAAAAAGTTTTTTTTTTTTTTTCTGAAGTGACTAGCAGCAAGCTCTATGATTGTTATGAGTGGCCAGTTTTTGAAAATTACAGCTTATTTTTATGTGTGACACTTGCATAACTGTATTCACATGATTTCATTTCTCAGCTCACATCATAACCGAATGGGCTTGCTTTGCACACATCTTGCAGCCTACTGGAGCGCACTTTTGATATGAATAGGGGTAGATGTATTTTTTTTTGTTTGTTTGTATTAATAACTATTATTCGTTATTGGAAGATATAGTTATAGTTATACCTGGAAATTCAGTAGCCTCAAATGTTTTGTCATTGGAGAGCTTGCGGAAGGTGTCAAAATACAGCCCCAGTAGTCAAGAATTAATAGACTGGTTCAAGATATCCGTGGTAACTGTGCTATTATTTTGGGAGAAAATTTGTCACACTCATTTTTTTGGTTCAAAATTCAAGTGACAAAAATCGAGAACACCGCAAACGTTTTGAGACATTTTGGAAATTTGCTCACATGTGCCTTTTGTCACCTTGTAGCCAACAGTCCCAGCCCAGTCCTTAATATCATGTTTATATTTACAGATTGACTTTCGTACAAGCCAGTATTCAAGTAACAGTTTCAGTTCAACCATAGTTTAGACACCAGCTAATAAAAGATTCATTATTTTACGCTAAGTTGACAAATGGTTCAAATACTGTATTCAACATTTTTATATAAATAATAATGTAAAAATAAAATAAAGAAATGTTTGTTGTTTGTCTGCAGGGAGCAATTCCTTTGTGTGGCTTGTATGTAATTAAAGCTGTCATTTTCTGTTGATGTACATTCTCAGAAGTCACTTTTTTTAAAATTGTTAAATTTGCATCTGATAGTAGAGCTCATGGACTAACTGATTCATTTCATTCCCCAGTCCTCAGTCAGCTGCAAAGAATAGAATCGGACTGTTGTCCTTGTAACTTGGCAGAACCTCAAAAGCATTTGTAATGTGAGCTGTGCATAACTATAAGGTGATGTAAGTTAATTGTTCCCAGTGCAGGTCAAAGCAGTCAGACCTCTCCTAGCTGACTTGTATGTTGTAGCTTTTGCTTTGGTAAACTAAACCACCCTTGTTGACATCTTTTTAATTGTTTAAATCCTTTATGTTTGAATGCCATACATCAAAATTGTGCACATCACTAAATCCATTTGTGTAACATCAGCATCATCGTTAGCATTCATGAGAAACAGTGTGAAGTCAATTGACTTTAGCATTTTGAGTCACAGCTATGATGTGACATTTAATTCAAGCTCAGCTTTTTGTTAATGAGGCGGTGTGAACTGAGCAGATAAATGAAAACAAAATTTTGGGTTGTTCACAACCTTTACAAAAAAGAAGGCAAACAAATCTCAAGATCTTGAGTCGAAACTCATCCGCTTTTTTTGTCATCAGACTTTGCAAAAGAGGCACTCGCAGGGATTAAAGCAGAAAAAAGTTTTAACTGTAATTTTTTTCTACAACTAGAGTTTACCCAAGCTTCACATACGAGAGAGAGCTTTTTCACTTCTCAAAGGTTTTCACGTAAAGAGTATACTGTGTACGTGACCTCAGTAAATTACACACGTTTTCACTAAAGAAGTGTTGAAGTTGTAAGAAGACTTTAACCTGCACCATCAAGACCAGCAGCATTCTGCAGGAAGAGAGGGGTTTGAACAACTTTCCTGTTGTTTACTTTTAGGTCATTTCAGTGTTTTCAGTTGCGGAGTTGTCAGATATATTTCTAAAAACAGAATTTAAGCTTGTAATAACAATATTTTTCATATTTGATGATTTATTAAATTGCATTTGTCACAGTGTGATTCTGAATATAATTATTTAGCACATCTAAACAAGCCACAAAACCATGTTATTGTTAAAACACTGAAGAACTGACATTTGAAGATATTTATGAAAAACTACAAATACCTGAAACTAACTCTCACAGAGACAACTTTGTGAGTTTGGAGAAAATTTAAAGTTAAATGGAAACGCACATCTTTGTTATAATTGGGGTCATATAAATATTCATATTTTTGTGTTATGATTGTTTTAAGTTATAAGAAAGCAGCAGCCACAGCCTGCCTCGCCCAAATCGGGACAATTGAAAACACTTCTTTTTTACCCCCTTCCATTTATAGATGACAGAAATCCATTGTTGGGATGGAGAACCAGTATTTTACTTGGTTGTCCAAGACAACAATATGTTGTCTCGGACAAACGGAAGCCAGATGTCGTGTACCTTTGTCTTGTCGAAGCTCCAAAATTCAGGATTGAAACCCATACCTTTGTCTAAAATGTTGTTTTTCTCTGCAAAAAGAAGTTGAGAACTTAACTGATTTTTTATTAAAAGCTTTGTGTGTCAAATGCTATGCTCAAGATCTCAAACCACACCGAGCATCTGCCATTTTGCGAACCGAAAAAAGGAAGGAGAGTCAGCCCATGTCACGTCAAGGGGCCTCCCTCCCATTTTTCTTAAAGAGACACACTGCTCGCTCACTCACTATCCATCCTTCAGTTCAAACAGTCTTAAACTCCCAACCGATGGTCAAAAAAAGGTACTACACACAGAACAAATTAAGCAACATTTCTTCTTATTTGACAATAATTACCAATTATTGACAAATTTCAAACATTATTGTTTATCACAATAATTTCTGAGACAATCGCCCAGCAAAATTTGTTATCATGACAGGCCTATTCACTGCCTTTTATGTCAACGTTTTAAATATCTCCTGTGACACCGTGCTGGTGGCTGAAAGTCCTGTAAGTGTATATCCAGTGCTTATTTTGACTCATTAAAATCCATCCAGTGGTTCTTAAGCTATTTTTGCTAACAGGCCGAAAAAGATATAACACAATATTCTGCCTTTTTGGTGGCAGAGAATAACTAGCTGAATACAGTATAAATGTCTCTTATTTGTGCTGCACTTGTCAGAGCACAGGGACCCAGCATTTGATCTGGTAAATGTACTGTGTGACCCTCTTCCTAACCCAGATCACAGGATGAACAGTCATTTCTGATCTCCATCATGTTTTGTTCTTCTATTTGGCCGGATCATGTTGAAATATTACCGCTGCAAGTATGCAGTTCTGAGAACAATGACGATACTTGTTTTTATGACTGCTGCTGTAGCATACAAAAGGGTTGTGTGTCATTTTGAATACACATGCAATAGATTCAGACTGTTTACACCACAACTGTGTCAAAGTGTTTCAGTCAAGACTGAGGTCATGTCGGGTTACCAGTTTGTCTGTGACACAACCAGTGACAGACTTGCTTTCTTCACACTACGAACAAAAATGGAAAAGTATAGTGACAATTATTTACATTTTCCTATTTGTTGGACACAATTTAAACCCATCATCTAAGCTTTTACTCTAAAAAGGATTATTGTTGATGTTTTATTCCATAGATTAAACTGTAAACAGTTTTACATACTCAGTCACTTCTTGTTTGAATTTGCAGAAGTCACAATTCCCCAAAATAGTTATATTTGTGACAAAATGAAATAAGTTTACTTAGACACTTCTTTGGGGGCACAGTCATTTTTGTAATTTTCTTTTTGCTTTGCTGTAATAAAATTTAATGCAACCTTTTTAAAAGCAAAGCATTAGAAAAAGTTGTGTGAACTCGAGGGATGTGTTGTTTCTCCTTCAACTGTTTTGTTTACGTCACAGAGGCACAAGATCATGTGTCTTGTCGTCTTTATCACTCTGCCAGTGCCAAGTGTCAGATAACTACTACACATGCTTGTTGCTGCCAATGCACAGCTGAAATATCCATGTCAGGGTTTTGATAGGTGTTTGTTTCATAGCAACCCAACAGCCTACTGTGTTTATCAGCTATCAAATGTGGCTTACTCGTGTTGTTGCAGTGGTGGATATTCCAACTAGGAATTTTGTTTCCATCAAACATTGTCATGTCTCCTAAAATTTTATTGCTCCAAACCTTACAGGAGGTTTATTTAGTATAATATAGAAATTATATAAGTTGTTGTGACACGCTACTTGCAAACTACAAACACTACTAACCTTAATTTTACAAAATTGCCTTGTTATTGACAGCAAGATTGCATTAGCAGAAGGCAAATTAAATGTTCAAGCAGAGTCTGTGCGGGAACCTGAATTTTGTCCTGGGATAAAAACCTTGAGGTCCAGCGTTCAGCATGGTACATTCTTGGGGGGGGGGGGGTGTTTGTGGGTGATGAGAATACACGTTGGGTTAACAATTAGTGAAAGAGATGCCACAAAACTGCAAACAGTTCCACCATAAAGATTGTTATTTAAAGTTGGCTCCTTCATCCCTAAATAGTCCAAAGGGACGCTTGAAGAAAGTATTTCTCCCTGAGAAAAGTAGACATTGATCTTTTTCAGTGACGTGGTTCTCCATTAATTCTCTAAATATATCACTCTGTAAGTTTTGCAATAAAACTAATGTATGTTCTCCTGCTCACCCTTTATGTCAGAGTCGGTATATGACCTCCTCCCCAAAGAGCTCCAGCTCCAGTCGCCGTCCACCCAGACAGACCCACCCACCATGAGCCAGAAGAGTGGGGGAGAGGCAGGACCTCCCCCCTCCACAGCCTTGGCTGCAGGTGAGCAATCTATTCTTCCTATGAAGACCATGATCTGGGATCAGTTACCCTGTTGAAACGATTCTCAAGTCAGCAGGGGCAAAAAAAAATATTATGGCTTTGATTGTCTGGGGGCAGCTTCACCCTTTCATCAGTTTCTAAGGTAGTAAACAGAACTAGATAGGTACAGTATTTGCATTTTGAAGCTGTTAACATGTTTATAATACAGTATTTGGTTTGGATATATCAAATGCTTTCTTGTTACTTCAAGCCTCAATAATAGTATTTGATCAGATTACAGTACTTATAATTCTTCCTGTCTTCTAGCTCTTGCTTCACTACCTTTAAGTGAATGTTGTAAATTTTAAAATAACTGGAAGTGGTTACAATGACATCATCTATTTGTTTCTCAGATGATGCTTTAAAGCCATAGTTTGACATGGCTTTGAATATTAGGGTGGAGCTGTATGGTGATACTTAAAATCTGATTAAATGTATTTTTAGGGCCCAAGACTTACCCATTAAACAACATTATTTCTCAAATGACAACCAGCATGTTAATAATTAGTAAAAGTATAATATTAATTATAGTTAAATTAGCTTTTAACATAATAAAAATGACTTGTTTGAAAGTTAGCTGGTATGTAAAGTGCTTGTCTGTTGGGTTTATAATTTAAAAATAAAAGTAACTTCATATTTTTTCTACAGTATATAGTTTGTGTGACATGTAGGAAGAGTTTAATCTTCTCTTGAAGGTATATTTATAAGATTTGCAGATCGCAGTAAAAAATAATATATCTTATCTGGCTCCAAGTTGTGTTTAGAAACCCTACAGAAGTTTTAATGTCACTAATGTCTCTGTAGAACAAACTGACTTGTTGAACTAATCGTTAGATTGTTAATGCTGGTAATTTCTAATGTTCTTCTGCTGGGCTTCTTCAACATGTTGTCCAACAAGTCCACTCTGTAAACTTGCACAATAAAGATAACATGAAGACATAAAATAACACGAGATATGAAATAAAACTTTTATTTTTAATTTATATTTATGATTTAATTTAAAAACATTAAGTTGTTAACTAATCTGTGTCAGTATTAGTGGCAGTGAATAATGTTTACTACAGCTCTTTGTCTACTGTGAAATAAATGTTGTAAACTGTTTATGAAGTATAGCTCCAAGAAATACTAAGTTTACATTAACTGCATGCTAACATGATAAATGCCTCACATTTTATCATTTAACTAATTTTTTTCTTTGCTGTATTTTCAATGTGTGTGCTTAATGCTTTTAGATATGTGGTGCGAATGACAAATAAACTCTCAGACAAGTAGACAAGTTAATGTTTCAGGAACTTGTTTTAAAGATGCAGTTTACATCCTTGCTGGTTAGATGTTGTCTTCTGGCTCAAGCAGTCATCACAGGCATTTCTTTCATAATGACATTGTCTTGTGCCATAAATTTTGCGTACAACATTTTAGTCTGAGCGTTTGTGTGATAACGTGCTGTATTCTGTTTAGGCTGTTTTGATGATTAGGCTGTTCTTGAATGGCTTATCTTCTAAAACAGAGACAGCCGATACCTTTTCAGTTTGCACTTGGCCATATAGGCACTCACTCAGAAAGCGTAAGGTGAACGTTCCCTTTAAACGATAAACACCATGTTTTTAAGCAGCTAACATTTTTAATATTTATAAATGTTCTATATATTAATGAAACTGTGAAGTTGCCCCCTTTGCAATCAGTTGACTATATTCTTGTCTGTGAGCACAGTGTTCCTCTGTCCTGGTCCTCAAGACTCGCTGTCTTGCATTTTTTTAGATGTGTTCTTGCTCCAACACACCTGAGTCACATCATACCTCCCCAGAATGTCAAGATCCCTAAACGCTTGTTAACGCCCCATTACTTTAACTCAGGTGTGTTATCAAAAGTGTGCAGCACAGTGAATCCTCAGGGCCAGGGTTAAGGAATGCTGATTTTAGTAAATAAAAATAAATGATAGCCTGGTCATAGATCATGGTTTAAGGCTGCCAGCATTTGCTATATTTGTGAGGGGTCCTTTTTCTTTAGTTTTGATATAAAGAGCAAACTAACGGGTTAGCAGTTGGAGGGAACGCTTTTATTAACGCCACCGTTTCATTGTCCTATGTGACAGCTGGCCTTAAGCAGTGCTGATCAAAAGCATGACTACTGTAATGTCCTCCAGATCACCATTTACAAAATACACATGCTTTAAAAATGTCTATAAATGATGACTTTCAAACATTACTCCTTCCAGTATTTTAACTCATCCAATTTACTGATTGACAGAAGTTGAGTCTTGAATGATCAGCTCTCTTGTTGCTCATTGGCTGTCTCGTTTTTATTGCAGGAAGTTCCCTCTGAGGCAGGGAGTGTCTGCATATAAAATGGTCTGCAGTTCACTGCTCCATAGGTCAGAGGCTTGTTTATTCTGTCTCCATGGCTACGCTCAGTCTCAACCAAATCTTCCAATTGTCATGCGCAAACTACTGTTTTTCTACTGAATGCACATTGCACAAACTGTACTGTAACTGGCAATTTTAATTTGGCGCCACATTATCAGCTTTATAAATTTTGCTGTACGAGAAAGTTTGACCAGACTTTTGTGTTTCTTTCTGGCAATGTGTATGTAACAATTTGTAGCTTGCTTTTGTTTTTGTAAACAAGGCATGCCAGTTTTGTCACATTGATTTTTAATTTAGCGGTTTTGTAGGAATCAGAACAAAGTGGGACCTAAAATACCCTTCTCAACTTTAACTTCAGATTATTTGATCAATGCTTGATGGCTCTCGCATGCACAGTGAGAGCGTGTAACCCACAAAAGTCTGTTGAAATTAGAGTTGGGAAGAAGGGAAATCGATACAAATCATGCACAAATTCAGCTGCTTGACAGGGACTGCTAGCCTGCTCTGTGCTGAACATCTGTTCTAACTTTACCTGTATATACTACTTCAGATGCCACCTCATCCACCTCCAGTTCTTCTGCTTCTTCTTCCCTGGCCATGGGACCTTCATCCAGCGGCCTCTCTACCTCACCCTCAGACCGTCTCACAGTTGCTCAGCATCTTCACTCTACTGGAGGCGATGGAGCTGCAGCTTCAGAGATACAAGGTATGGAGGCTGCCGGATCTGCCCCCAGCAGAGGCAACAGTGGGGCGAACGCTACAGCAGGAGACATAGGGTCAGGAGTGATATCAGGACTAAGTGTGCAGCAGCTTCAGAACACCCCATCAAAACGAAGGCCGGTACTGAGCATATCTCCACCACCAGAGGACCTGTTCGACGACAGCCAAATGTCTTGCCAGGAGGAACCCACCGTTTCGGGCGCACCAGTTCCAGACTCGGAGCACAGCAACAGTATGTGGGCTGATGATTCTGTCTCCAACTTCAGTGTGATCAGCTCCGTTTCATACAATGATAACACAGAAGTGCCACGC
This sequence comes from Hypsolebias martinsi, assembly GCA_031762355.1. Classification (NCBI taxonomy): domain Eukaryota; kingdom Metazoa; phylum Chordata; class Actinopteri; order Cyprinodontiformes; family Rivulidae; genus Hypsolebias; species Hypsolebias martinsi. Next base: position 21,895,265 of record JARVGQ010000002.1, on the reverse strand, counting down.
AAGTCCAGAAAGCGCACGCCTCGCCAGCGACCCGGCCCCAAGTCCACTCCTCCAGAGAACAGCATGGACGTGTTTGATGCTGACAGCGCCAAGGGTCCTCATTTTGTTCTGTCACAGCTGGGCACAGACAAGGCTAGGTGGGGTGACGCTTGTTAAAACTTTATTGTGCTATATTACCTGTAGATGTTTATCACCTAGATTGAAAAATTTGTGTTTGGAGTAATAGAATTTCTGGAAGTTGTGCTATTCTTGTTTATGTTTCTGTGCAGCTCTCTTGATTCAGGGACTGCAGTGAAAGGTGGGTCACTGTCTGCCCAGTACCCTTCTAGGAGTGATGGAAAAGAACTGAAGATCCTGGTGCAGCCAGAGACCCAGCACAGAGCTCGCTATCTGACTGAAGGCAGCAGAGGTTCTGTTAAAGATCGCACACAGCAAGGATTTCCCACGGTCAAGGTTTGAATAATTTATGGCCATCGTCTAATTCTTAAAACAAGAAAAAAATGTGACGTTTTGCATTGTCGTTCTAAGAGCAGTTTTTCCTGGGCTACTTCAAAAACTTGATTATACTGAGTGTAAACAGCTTGTTGGGTTTGTATACATGGGAGATTGTTTTTAGACCAATCACAATTGTTAAAATATATATTTTACTTGTAAATGAAGTTTAAAACTAGTGCTGCTTAGCTTACATTAACAAAGCATTTAACCGCACTGCATCACCGGGACTAATAAGTATTTTCATTCTTGCTTCTGTTTGCAGCTGGAAGGTGTTAATGAGCCTGTTATGCTGCTGGTGTTTGTGGCAAATGATGCAGGCAGAGTGAAGCCTCATGGTTTTTACCAGGCATGCAGAGTAACGGGACGAAACACCACTGCCTGCAAGGAGGTGGATATAGAGGGAACCACGGTTATAGAGATCCCGCTGGAGCCAAGCAATGACATGACGCTCGCGTATGAATAGATTTTCTTTATTATTTTAATATTATTTTTATGTGAATAATCTGGAAGCAATTGATACATGTGTGAAGTTTGTGGTGTTAATTCATTTTTTCTTCTCCCACATCGTGTCTGTAGGGTTGACTGTGTTGGAATTTTAAAGCTACGCAATGCAGATGTTGAGGCACGTATCGGTGTGGCAGGATCCAAGAAGAAGAGTACACGTGCCAGGCTGGCCTTCAGAGTCAACATCCCCCAGTCTGATGGATCATTCCTTACTTTACAGGTCCCCTCATCACCCATCCTCTGCAGTGAGTAATGCAAACACAAGGACATTTAAACACTATAAAGTTAACAGCAGAAAGTAGGCAACATTTGTCTCAAGTAAAAGAGTTGTGATTATTGTTTTTTTTTTAACAAGTAATTGAATAAAAGTGCCACAGATTTCAGTTGTGGTCCAACATACCAAGTGAGTTTTTATTGATCCTTTCTATCACTCTCCAGCCCAGCCAGCTGGAGTGCCAGAGATCCTGAAGAAGAGTCTTCACAGCTGCTCGGTTAGAGGAGGGGAGGAGGTTTTTATCATTGGAAAAAACTTTCTCAAAGGAACCAAAGTTATACTTCAGGAAAACCCTGCAGGTGCTGCAGATTGTTTAGTGTCGTTTCATTATTTGGGTGGGTTCTGTATACAAACGTCTGACAGATGGTAGAATAAAAACATTTGCTTTTGACTTTGTAGATGATAATTCCTGGCAAGCTGAGGCCAAGATTGATATGGACCTTTTTCATCAGGTAAATATATTTAAATATCTATGCCCGTCTGGTTTTTCTTGAGAAATAAAATGGGTTGTATTAGACCTGCTATCTTTTCACTGGTATTTCATGTGAACCTTTCCAGAATCATTTGGTCGTGACAGTCCCTCCATTCCACAACCAGTCGATCACGTCTCCTGTGTCTGTGGCAATTTTTGTGATGACTAATGCTGGCAAATCACATGAGGCCCAGCTCTTCACGTACACTCCTGAGCCAGGTACAGCAACAGTCTAATGAATATAAATCCCTATATTTGCAGTTAGAGACCTGAGGTTTATTTATTTATTTATTTATTTATTATTTTGACTTTTCACATTACATTTGCTTACTACAATAATAAAAAACAACATTGTAGGATACAACAATGAAGTAGAAAGAAGAGAAAGACCTGAGGTTTGCTCTTGGCACAGACACAGAGATACTGAAGTTGGTTGCATTGTGATGGAAAATCCAGTGATGACCTAGTTAGGTAGACATGATTCATTCAGATGAATGAAAAAGAAGAAATAACTTTCTGTACTTTTCTTTTTGAATAAATAACCATATGGACTGTCCCATGAAAAGGAGGAATCTTGTTGGAATTATAAGTAACCAGCCTGTGGGTTTAAAATGAACCATTTAAAGTAAATTAAAACTTTTGAAAAAATGTTCTTTCTCAGGCAACTTAAACAGGGCATAAGACCAACAATGACTAAAAAAGTGGATAAGACCCACATGAATTTGAGAACTTAATAACTATAAGACATAAATACTTGTGGCTTATAGACTGTGCACCTGATAAAAGATTGAGATAAAGTGCTGTGTGTTGTTATCATTGTATGTTCCCATACAATGGCGAAATTTCTTCACTGCATTTAACCCATCACACCTGGGATACACCCAGCTGGGAGTAACATTCCAGAGACCCCCGTAATAGATGAAAATCCGCAAAGTAGCGGCATTATATTTATTTGATTATTTATAAATATATTAAGTATTTTTAAACCCTTCCCACACCCCTACACCCCTACAAATCTTTCTCACTCTCTTATTAACCTTTCCCTGAAATTTCAGCCAGACACAGAGCGTGTTCAGTAAGCTTTATTTTGAAAAGACTGGTGGAAGTCAGCACATGTCTGTGGAAACGCACAGGAAAGTTTCGCAAGGCGAAACAGGAAAGTCCAGGGCACTGAAACTTGGTCAGGATGAGGTCAGTCAGGAGCATGAGATAATCGCTGGACATTTACTTGCACAAGGCTTTCAATAATCTGGTGCCGGACAGAGAACAGGGGAGCACTTAAATACTACGGCCACCAGGTGAGAAGAGTTATGCTGATCACATCAGAGCAGGTGGGCGTGGTGAACAGACAGGCAGGAATCATGACATCCCCACTCTTATAAACACTTTGGCGATGAAGATGATGGTGAGATGAATGTACAGGACTGCACAGCATGTTCAGTACACACACTATTAAAAAAGACTTTAAAAAATTCATGACACAGTGAAGCCACAAGAAGTGAACCGCCGAATAGCAAGGGACGACTGTACATGTTAAAGAAAAGGGTGTTGACATGGGGAGGCCTGAGAGTGAACTGTGCTTATTACTGTGAGCAAAATTTATTGCACATCTGGTCTTGATGTACAAAAAAAAACATTCTAAAATACAAATCTAACTGGGATGTGTCATGTTGATTCACACTTTGTGTGATGTGGTTATATATCTTCAAAAATTAACATCAGCCATTAAAATCTTACTGGATACATTTGGCTTCAGGTACAGATACCCAATGTATATTTTACTGACTGAGCTTTATTTTGCTTATATTTACTCCCAGCTGATAATTCAAATGTCCAGACAATAAAAACAGAGGGGCCCTCCCTGGTGGAGACCTGTATATTTGATGGTCAGATCAAATCTTTGTCCCCTGAACAAACTGACTGCTCTGATCAGCCTTCCAAACGGCAGGAAGACACACCTATGGAAGTGTCTAGCAATCCTTCTCCCACAGATGTTTTCAAGGTAAGATGTATTTTTTTAATGAAGATTGTATTACTTATAAATCAGAAAGCCAGTAGTTAATAACTTTGCTTCCCCTCTTTTCTTAGTCGTCGCCTGACCCGCTCATCTCTGTGCAGCAGACCCTGGAGCTCAACTCTAGTCCTCATCCAAGTGGAGGGTCTTTTGAGAGCCCAATGCCCCTCCAGCCTGAAGATGTAGAGCTTCCCCAAGCACCTCCTGTCTTCTCTGGTCTAGAGTCTCTCAGCGCCATACAAAAGCAAGATATTAGTTCCACAACCTCCTTCCCAGTTTCAGGAGATACCACTATCCCCCCTGTAACACCAGAGGTTCCTCAGCAAATCCTTAGAGATCCTCAGGAAAGCTTGTCTCCTGAAAGCTCTGATAATAGTGGAAGCATTGTGGTTGTAGCCATGCCTCAAATTGGCGCTCCTTCTCAACCACAGCCCCAACAGTCACAGGTATCCCTGTTTCCTCAGGAAGGAGTTGCCCAACTTGAGAGGGCAGTGAGGGAGCTGCAGGCTGGAAGTAACCCCACGCTCCAGCAGGTGCTGGAAGCAGCTGTAGTGCAGCAGCAGTTGAATTCTGTCCTTTACAGCCCCACACCTTCTGCAGAATCCTTACAGCAGCATGTTCAGGAGAACATGAACAGCCTCAGATTGGGAAACGCAGAAAATTCACTGTCTGCTCAGCAGCAGTTACAGATGCAGCAGCAGCAGCAACAAATGCAGCAGCAGTTTCAACAACATCAACTTCAGCAACAACAGCAAATCCTTGAAAACCTTCAGCAGCAGCAACAGCAGCAGCAGCAAGTTCTCAGCAACATGCAGCTCCAGCAGCAACTTATATTGCAGCCCCAAGATCAACAGCAACTGCAGCAGCAGCAGCAACTCATTGAGAACATTGCACAGCAGCAGCTGCAACAAAATCAGCAACAAGTACTTAACAATATTCAGCTTCAGGATCAGCAACAGCAGAATCAAATTTTTGCTAATTTACAACAGCATCAACTACAACAACAGCAGCAGCAACAAAATCAAGCATTGAATAACTTACAACAGCAACAACAGCTGCAGGAGCAGCAGGCCTTAGAGAATCTGCAGCAGCGCTTACAAGCCGAGCTGCTTCAGCCACAGATGCACTCCTCTGCCCAAACACAGCAGCCTGTCTCCCTCCTGCAGCAGGCTGGGGAGCTGCTTACCATTCAGACCAGCTTTCCAACACAGCCTCCGTCCCACACATCGCCCCCACAACAACTCTTCCAGTCGCCCAGACCTCTGGCTGAGGCCCAGAGTACTCAACAGCAGGTCCAGGCTGCCCTGCTTCAGAACACACTGAGTGTTCTCACTGGTGGGAGTCTCAGCTCAGAGCAACCGACCACAGCCTCGACCATATATCTGTCCACAAACCCTCAGCCCCAGCAGCAGCAGCCACAGCTGGCATTCATCTCTTCTATGGAGACCTCTAACAACCAGTCCCAGCCAGTTTCAATGTTTCAGAACGAACCCCGAGCTCAGCTTTCCCAGATGCAGCCACTGAGCACCCCAATGGAGCAGCAGCAGTCCCCACAGCAAAACCAACAGCAGCCACAACAAATTCCAATGAGCCAGCAGGCCTCACTGTTCCAGACTATTCCAAACCACTCACAAACAAACCCTGTCCCCCACAGCCAAATTACACAACCCCAACAAACAGGCCTGCTTCTCTGTACTACAGATCTTAATCCACAAGCTATTATCTTCCGTACCCAGAGTCAAGGTCCTTCCCCTATAGGAAGCATTAGTGTTGGAATCTCCCAGCCAGACTCCACAGAGCCCATGTCCTTCCAAGTCCAGAGCTCCTCAAGCAGCAACTCATCCTCCCCTGCAAACCAACAGCAGAGTTTATTTCAGGAACAGCAGCCAATGCAAGTGACGCCAAGTCCCAACCAAGTCCCCAGCAATCAACCTATGAAGCTGTTCATACCACAGACATCTCTGTCGAGCTTGCAGGGCACCATCGGCTCACAGGAGCTGAACACAGAGGCTTCAGCTCCTTCTGCGACCATCTTTGTGGTTCAAGGTGGCATGGGTGTGGTTGCCAACCCAGGTCAGCAGCCCTCGGAGCAGCTTTTCCAGACTACAGTTGGCGGCCCTGTAGCTCCACAAGGACAGCCCAAACTGTTTCTTTTTGGCATCCAGAATGGTAAGATGATTTTAGTCTTAATTATTTTGATTCTTATAAAATAGGGTTGTGTAAAGGCTTTTCTTGTTGATAGCGGTGGAGAAAAGAACATTCAGTTGGAGAAGAAAGTTTTTTGTTTTTTTTTTAAAGTAGCCAATAAAAAAAAATTTGAATTTGAGCCACAAACATTTTTCCTCATATAAAAAATTTCAAACCTCAAAAATTGTCCCTGTGGTTCAACAAACACTGCATTTCAATAGCTTTTGTTTACACCGCATTGCCTCTCCAGCTGCTGTTTGTTTGTTTATTTATTTTGGTCACCGTTTTCTCAACCCAACTCTGAGATAGTAAACTGCTTAAAAAAACTCAAAAAGCAACGATGTCAATCTGTTCAAAATGTCTGACACAATTCTCAGTGGGCTCAGATGATCATGGGAGCAGTTCACTGCCCAGTGCAAGTGGTTTTATTTTATTTTTTTTTGGCTGAACTGCTATGAAATTTTGACCTTGGAGTTGGTTTAAATTGCTCTTCTGTGATTCTCGTTACAAGTCCCTGTTAGCTTAACATGCTGTCAGTTCTTCCCTTCACCTCCAAACTTATCGTCTACTAAAATAAGACAAGTAATCGGTACTTTTTAACATCCACGCTACCTACTTATTTGCATGGGTGCAAATACCTCCCATACTGCTTTTGTGTTTCAATCAAAATGTTAATTTGCTCTTTATTTACAGCCAAATTTGCTCTTTTCACTTCCTCTCAGACTCGTCCCAGTTGCTCAGTTCTTCTGGACCAAGCCTGCCTGCGCAGAGCCAGACCCAGAGTTCCGGTCACATGCAGCCCCTGTTGGATCAGCCCATGGCTCAAGCTGCCTCCAGCGTGCACAGCAACTTGCAAAACACCCTTCAGGCACAAATGCAAACCAGCCTAGAGAATGCAATGCAGCCAAACACACAAACAGCTCCGCAGTCCGGTTTACAGGTATCCTTAGAAACAAGTCTGCCAACTCCCATGCAGACAAGTCTACAGACACAGATACAGAGCAGCTTACAGAATCAAATGCAGGCTTCTATATCTACAACATCTAGCATGGATAAGTTTGAGGACCTGCTGGAAAGCTTACAGAAGCAGTGAGAAATGTTTGAAGAAGCCCTGAGGAGGCTTTTTGATATGTAGCTGAAAGTTACGCTTTGTAAAATCAGCAAACACAAAGGCGGTGTCTTTGTGGCAATGCTATCTATCTTGAAGAAGAAAAAAAAAACTAAAATATTTAAGAATAAAATTCCCTTTTACCTATATCCCAAATTATGAGCTTCTGTAACATTGTTTTTATATGATATTTATCATTAATTCTAAGCTTCATTTAATGTTTTTGAGTTGTTAAATCCGCCTTTTAATTGTACTAGCAGGGTTAAATGCTGTGTTTTGTTGTTAGTGGGTTTTTTTTTTAATAATGCAAGCCTAAGAGGATGATATGAACATGTCAGGTTTGGTGGAGGAACTGGAAAGGGTGAAGAGTGTCAGCAACATAATGCAGAGTGGTGTGTGTGTAACAGCAGGTGGGTTCAGTTATGGGTTGAAACAGATTGCACACTTGTGTTCGGTAAAGGCTGAATCTCTGAGTGTGTAAACTACAAGGTTTCACTGCACGATCAGAAGCAAATCTGTGAGTCGGGTTAGTGTCATTGTGAAGTGATGGTTGAAACAGGAAAATTAGGATTACTTTGCATTGAAGCAGGGCTGAAAACCCTGTGACAACCACTTAATTTGATATTTCCCGTGGAGAAGTTGCTCATTATGCAGTTTATCAGACATGTTTTTGCTTGTGAAGAACTATTGTAAAATCTAAGCTTACAGATGGCTTAAAATATAGAATTCTTTGTAGATTAACATGAGGTTTTGTAGAATATCTGCTGGTAGTCTGCACTTGAAGTCTTTCTCAGAGGGAGGAAAGTTAACCGATGCTATCAGCTGTACTCCTGAAAACTGAAATACAATTCCTCACCAACGTGTGTTGACAGAATAATCAGATGATGCGAGAAAAGCAGAAGGAATATTACAGTCGCAAATGAGGTTCAACCTGGTGAATAATGTGACTTGGCTTCGTTTTGGCAACTCTTAGTGTATTCATGTTTAAGCCTCATTAATGGGTTTACAAAAGCTTTCTTGGTGAACTTTTTAATAGTGTTCATTTATGTGTTGTGCTCAGCTTTTTGATTCTAAACAAGCTGGTAACTTTTAGCAATTATTTGTGGATAGGAAGATGCTTTCCACTCGTGAAAAAAAAAAAAGTGTTGTGTGGTTTTATAAAAATTTTATCTCAAGCACTTTATAACCTCTTTTGTGTAACCTGCTACTCCTTATATCCTTCCGCAGCTCCGCACTGAACAAGCTGAATTTGTACACGGAAACGTCCAGTAAAAATACACAATCATAAGAAAAAGGAAGAAAGAAAAAAAAAGCGGTTATCTTTGTAGTGATAAATGCATCAAAATCAAGCATTTTTACATTTTATCATGAGAATTTTTTTATTCCTCGACTTTGTATGGAATGCGTGCGCTCCCAGTTTGATGCCCTCTTTGTATTCAAGCTGGTCCAAAATCAGCCATTCCCACTACAGCATTTTTTGTCAGCGTTTAAGTGGTTGAGTAGGCCTTTTTTTGTTGTTGTTTTTCATGCTGATTAGACATTAAAATAATTTACTTTTTACTTTAAATGAAGGATTTTCTCTTCTTTTCCTGTGAAAATCCCTGTTCAGTCCATTTGTGAACAGCTCCGCCTTGTCTTTGTTGTGCACGTTTCGCCCCAGTGTTTGGTAATGTGTGCAGGTTAGCTTCCCTTATTTGTCTCTTGCTGTGATCTGGGTTTCACTGATAAATTAAATCTGTTACACAGAGGTAAACATTTTTACTTAATCTATGGTGCTATGTACAGGAGTAACAGGCACCTCTGCTTTGATGTTAGAACGTAATGATTTGTGGAGCGCTGGCTGCAGAGCTGTCTGTTGGGGGGTCAGACTGGATGCACCAGGTGTACCAAAGCTCTTGCTGTGATTTGTTGCCATTTTCGCACTCTTACCCTTACAAATGCCCTCAGTGTTTACGCAGTTTTAACAACGCATGCAGCTCTCATAGTGATACAGTGGTGTTTCACAAGATTCATAAGACTTAAAGGTACACTTTTTTTCTGTCCATAGTTTGTTTCCACCAATTTGATACGTACGCCATTTTTCATGCAAAATGTCTTTGCTGGGCTTTCCACGGTCAACATTAGCCGATTAGGCATGATTGAAAAGCCAATTTTTAAGAATTCAAACGTTAAAGTAGTATTGGTCAAAAGCATTTGTTTACATTTAAATAGTCATGCACTCATCCTGCAACTAACTGTTGGTGATTCGTTTTAAAATCTTTTTTTTTTTTTTTTTTTATATCCGTGTATCAAAGTGTAGAGTATTTTTGTAAAACTAAGCTTTTGTTGTTTATGCTCATAGCACAGAAAATATTGATGCCGTGTTTCCTTGAGATGAAGAGCAGGTTTACTGTGAAGTGCTTGACTGAAGTTAGAAATGTATTTCAACAGACTTCAAACATGTCAGAAATTAGTTTTTATTGTGACATAGTTTATCCTAACTGTGGAACATAACGCGTGACTAAGCTTCTTGTATCTTATTTTTTGTCATACTTCTCAAATGGCACTTTGACTCATCCATTAACTGTAGATCAGGTTAGAGTGCAGTCGTACCGTTTCCAAGCATTCCATTCCTCTTGGTTGGGGAGATAAAGAGCACATAATGTTGTGGAAGAACTGCAGAAAGAGTTATGCCTCTGTAAGCCATACCGACACAGAAAGCCAACCTGTGACTTCGCTCTCATGAATGTAAATTTTACCTCATGGTGTGGACATGTGGCTTGGTCTACATCTGACATCGGGCCAATTACACTTTAAGAGATCATATATTTTGAGGCAGAGGGAATAAAGTGGGGGTGGCATCAGCTGTTGCGTGCATCTCTGTACATTTATCTTGTTTTGTCTTATGGCATAAACTCATGTCCAGCCCTTTTACTCCAAATGATCCAGTATAGTTGGTCTTTTAATAGCTCCTTCCACTCGAAAAAAGAAAAACCTTGTTAAACAATTAGTGGTGGTGAAAAGAGCACACAAATCTTTGTTTTTGTCCTTCAGTCATGTAAATGAATATCCATGTATATTTAAATGTGAAATGCAGGGGTATCTTGAACTGAACTTGTGATGCTTTCAACAGAACTTTGTGTGCCTTGATAACCTAACTGTTGCTCTGCTGTGTTTACTGGTGTCCCTTTTGCGTCATCGTCCTTATAATCCTCTTGGATCTTTATGATTTTTAATCAGTTTAATTTAAGTTCCTGAACACCTGCTCGTACTGATATTTTTTTCAACTGACTACATCAGAACGTACTCAGCATTGTGCAGCCTCATCTGTGATTCGTCACTGCATTTGTAGTTTTCTATAGATACTGTTTTTCACGCCTCATGAGATTTATACATGTGAGGTAAAAGGGATGTGACATGGCGATTGTTTTATGGAGAACGTTCTTGTGTTGATGTGCTTTTCAACATTTCTGTTGCTGTGAAATGCTTGATCAAAAGGGGCAACTGTGGTAAATTCACTGTTAATTGCCAATAGTGTGAGCTGTCTCTTGTGCATAATCAGCTGGCTCACTTTCCCTAGGTTGCTTTCTACTTTACATCCTCCTACAGTTCTGTTGTATCAGTTGTGTGTAGCTTGAGCTTTAGTATTTAGCCTTAAGACCCTGCAGTAGGGATAAAGGTCAACCCCTGCGTGTTATACATCTGAACTATTAACATGTACTTTGCCTTTGTCTGGACATTTGTATACAGTACTCTGTTTATATCTGTAATCCTGCTGCTACATTAAATGAATTAATAACAGTTTTAATGTGGATGAGCTTCTTTTCCTCACTTCTCATGCCAGTTTTAGAATATTGTAAAAGTTTATTAGTCAAAACAAGTGTGCAAATGGGCAGCATTACAATATTTAAAACAAACTGTGTCAAACTTTAGGTTCACAGTGCACTCCGGATGGAAGTCTTTAGTACAGTCATAAATGCGGGTTTTAAAAAAATCTTGGTCACAGTTTGCTCAGTCTTATATCCAGAATGTGTTGGAAAAATGATAAAGGATCCTCAGTATCAAAGCCGGCATCAAACTCGGGTTTTTTCTTCAGAGCGATGACAGCAACTACAACCGCCAGCATGGCTGTCAGCCCCCAAATGTGGTACTGGCTTCTTGAAGCAGGGTCCACAAAATGAAAGGAGTGCAAAGGCCCCATTACCCCGGGAGCGTTGTGGGTTGTGTAGTGGTCCTTGTCACTGAGGAAGAAGTCCAGTGGGACTGAGAATGCAGCGCTGACTTCAGCAGGGTTTAAAACTGGTTGAAACGATTCATCGATGAAGCCGACGACCGGGGTCACCAAAAGGCCACTCTAATAAAAGAAGCTCAAGGTGATGTAACAAAAAGATTGACACAGTTACTCTGATGGCAAGTTTTACTCAAGTGTTCTACCTTATTGATGATTGGAAACAGTGTGCAGACCACCTGAACATCATCAGGCTTCAGACCGATCTCCTCCTCTGCTTCTCTAAGGGCTGTGTCCACATCATCTTGGTCACTGGGGTCTCTCTTCCCACCTGGGAAACACACCTCACCAGCACTGGTCCTCAGCTACACAGACAAGTCAGTCTAAAATAGAGTTAAACGAGAAGGATAACTTTTCACCAAAGGCATGTTTTTAGATTACCTTGGTTGAACGTAGGGTCATTAAGGTGTGTAGTCTCCCAGCCCTCACAAACAGCGGGATCAATACTGAGGCTTTAGGCAGGACAGGTAGGTGGGAGAACTTCTCTCCAATGTCAAACTGCTTTAAAATGGCTACAGTCTCCTCCTTTGACTGCATTGCAGTTGACTTCTATCAGCAAAAGTACAAGGTTACAAAAACATCCTGAAATGCTAAAACTTGATATGGTCCGAGTTGTAAAAGCAAAACGTTAACCAGTAGACATGTAAAATCCCGGATGCCTTAAGCTAATTAGTAATTTGTATCAAAAACTGATTTACCGGTACCTCTTTAAATGGAAAAAAGGTAATTAACAAAATTAGCAGCCCATTATCAATGAAACCGGTTTTCTTTGCTGCTCCAGGTAAGTTAAGTGCAAAATATACGCAATAGTACTGTGAAAATAAACGTTTTTACCTTTTGACAAGCGATCGTTACGGAAATAAACCAGCAATACCGACCTGCGACTTGCGCATGCGTGTTGCCAACTTTCTTTCCGCATGAAGAACTCTGATTGGATGAGCTAACTGCCCGTCTTCTCAACAACCAATTACAGCAAGATCGCTCCTGCTTTGATTGGCCGAGCCAATTAAAGCACAGCTTTCTTCAGGAAGTGACGTATAAGTAAATACAGGTAACTGACAGCTTTAAAGAAGCAGGTTCAGGACGCATGTCCTTTTTAAAGTGATGAAATACTGTACAGTACATTCAAGAAATAAGCAGACGGGGCATACAGAACGGGTGGTCATCAAAATGAGTGCCATAAAGGCCCTACCAAAAAAGATGTTAACTAAATAGAATAATTTCAAAGGTATTTTTGTTGTGTGCCTGATGTAGACATGCTCATTCTAAAATGTGTTTAAATCATTGTCACGTGTTATGACACCCCCTTTTGTCAGAATTTAAAAAGTGCAAAAGAAAACACAATTCAAGGTTTGAGCTGGATTTATATTGCTGTAAACATGTTCTTAAAGAAAGCATGATATATTAAATAATTTTTCCAGTATATTACTATTAAATTTATGATAAGTTAGGAGTTATCAGCATTTTCAATTAAAACCAAAATTAAACCTGAGGCTAGTATAAAGCCTGCGACATTTTTTCCAATCGACCAAAAATAAATATACAGCTAAAGACATAAATTAGATTGTTAAAATTTAACCAAAATATTCTCAATTTACACAAATATTCCAACATATTCATAAGGAGCAAAATAAATGTTCTTCTTGAAGTTTGTTACAACGCACAATTTAGAAAAAATAAATAAGTTTCCAAATGCAGAAAAACTGAGGATGTTGGTCACAGTGGTCCAAGTGTTCGGCAAGTCAGACATCATCTCTGCGACGCTTTGAACGCTCACCCTTTGTACTTCTCCTTGGCTTCTTCTTTCAGTATACAGATGTGCTGTAAAAAGAAATGAAAGCATCAGAGATAAAGGAATAAATGTCTGATGCATAGCGGTCATCAAAACATAACATTTTTTGATTAAATAGGATTTCATAGAGCAGGTGGACGCTTTTATAGGAGCAGTGTCTACAACAGAAGTTATTTCCTCACTTGACTATAAAAAAAAAACAAGCAAATTGTAACCAACACTGAGATGCACAACTCAAACGTTTGATTCTGCAGCATTACGAGGTCCGTTAGAGCATTTGACAGCTCCGTGGATGCAATAATTTAGACTTGTCTTGCATTTTCCTTCCAAAACACTCATTCAGTGCAGTTATTCTGCTGTCTGACCAGATCTGTGGACGTTTTTTCAACTCCAACATCTAGAGTTGCAGCTTCCTTCTGTTCTGCAGCCTCAGTGAAACTAGAAACTGGCTGCGCATCAACATTGCAGCAAATTTCCTCAAAGAGCACAATGGTTAGGTATGAATGTTTTTAGAATCCTGAATTTTTTTTTTCTGAATTCTGAAATTAAACTCAGAATTATGGAGCAATTAATCCTAACTATCTTTCGTAAATTTGTGTATTTTATTAAAATAGCTCGTTCTGATCAGTGTATGTATAATAATTTTGCAAATTATTTAATAATTGAAAATAGATTTTAGCTTTAAAAAGAGGTACTTTGTCTAGTCAGGTTTCAAGTTCACATTTGGTCCAAGTACAGGGTTTAGTTAAAATGTTTTTGACCATATTTCTTGTTGTTGTTTTGTGTTTTGGAAGTTCTTAACAAAGTGAAATATTCAAAAAGTATGTAAGTCATTAAAAATTTAGAGTGCACACATTTCCTAATGCTAAGGACCGATGTTTTGACACTTGCTTTATTACTGCATCTCCATTAGAAATTGATACGTCATTTCTTGTAAAAGGGCAAAATACATTTCTAACCCATAATTCTTTGCAGATGCAACATTCAAAGAACTAGGCAATTATTTTTCACAAGTTATGTTTATTGGGATTTATTTTGATAAAACAGTGGAAACATTTTATAATTTTATTTTAAATTGGAAGCTTCTTTTTAAAAATGGCTTAATTTTAACAGAATTAAGATTTTAACTTTAATATCAGTGAAACCCTACGAACATGTTTTAAAATAGTTAGTGATTTTTGTGAAATTTATTTGAGCAGCTGCAGTTTCACCATAAACTCACTGTTAGAAGTTTAATCTTGCGGGAGACCCGGTCTGACCTACTCTGAATTAAAATCTGGTTTGGACCAGATCAGATCAGTCTCAGCTGCTCACAATGAGCGATCCCACTGTCAATACCTGATAAGGAGTCATTTTTGTTTTGCTTGCTTCCAGCACTTAGATTTGCACATCCCCCTATTATCCACGATCAGAAACAGATAAGACAGATGAGGTCACATAGTCATCCCACTGATACACTCTTGATAGGTTGTGCTCGCCCAGATGTGAGGGCAAAGCCAAGGGCCAATAAAAAGCTGGGGTGTTCCGGTACATGGGGCTTCCGGTTCCGGACAGACGCCTCAGCGCTGAGCTTGTAATTTTTTCTGCCTTACTCCATTAAAAAGGTAAAAAGAATTTCCCTCTCTTGATCTAATTGAGCTCGTGTGAGTTTCCTCTCCACCTGGCAACAGAAGAACTGGAAGGGTGCCATGGTCGGACAGCCGACATCACATTTCACTTCAGTATCAGTGTGGTTTGATTCTAAATCTACCATTTCTCCTGGAACTCGTGATGGTTTATGATCCTAAACATACCACCATACTGACCAGTCAGTAACAGATACTCTGTTAACAAACCAGTAGGTTAACTGACGTAGCAGCTGTTTATCGTTTTTGCTTGTGTGTGTAAGTGCATCTATAGCAGGACAACCAACTTATTCAGGGGGCCACAGTTACTGAAAGCCAGCTGCTAAGGGGCCAGACATCCAGCAACTATGGTCATTACATAAATTTAATCTAAATCATAAAATCTAGTTTTATTTGGAATGAAATCAGTGGGCCAGTCTGAGCTCACCTGCTGACTGGATGTGACCCCCGGTCCACCAGTTGAATAGCTCTAATTTATACAGTAGCACTGGCAAACTCTCATGAACCACTGGATAGATTTCATTAAATTATAACATTTTAAAGTTAACATAAGAATAAACGGAAAAGCTTTGTAATTCAATGTTTTGCTAACTAAATGTTAACAACACTTACGCTGAGATCTCTGAAGTACTCATTGTAGTCCAAAGCATAGCCCACCAGAAAGGCATCTGGAACCTCAAAGCCAATGTCTGAAATAAATTTGAACACCATCAACAAGAGTTATTTAAAGAAAGCACGCTACTTAGTCCAGCAGAGGGGCAACGATCAGATGTTTAGTTTAATAGATGCTGTAGTGAAGTCACACTTATTGGTCTTTTCCAGTTTCTGTGAGGCTGTGAATAAGTTGTCAGCTGTGCATTAGTGCAAAGTCAAAACGCTCACAGTAGCAGCTGTTCTTAAGGGCCCGTCTTAAAGAGATTATCCAACTCAAACCTAAAAGCTTTACATAATCAGACGCTGTGAAGCGAAGCCTATCAGGCTTGTATCAGTACATACAAATTTATCTTTTATTGTGGAGTTTCTTTAAATAAATATTAACCAGTGTGAACAATTAACATTGAATGCCTTTGCTGAAGAGTCTGAAACTGAGTTCAAGCTAATAAGGGCAGAACACTAGCTAACAGTAGCACAACAGTAAAAATACCATTGCGTAATATAAACGCTTTAAAAAAAAAAAAAAAAAAAAAAAAGGAGCAAAACTAAGTAGCAAATGCTAAAAGTAGTAAGAGTAGCTAAAAATAGCCATATGACAGCTAGAAACTAAAAAGGAAAGCAAAAAATAGCAGAATATTAGTTAAACATAACAAAGGGTTGGCTAAAAGGACCTAAATTACAGCTAAAGGTAGCTCAAGAGTAGCTAAAAGCTAGCTAAATGTAATAACAGTGTCTAAAAACCAAATGTAAAACAACCGTAGCCAAAAAACTAAACATAGCAAAACAGGAGCTAAAAGCTAGAACAGTGGCTAGAAATTAAAGTAGCAAAAGGTGAGCCAAAAGCTAAAAGTAACTACAGTAAACGCAAGCTAAAAGCAGCAAAGGGCTAGCTAAGGGTAAAATAAATATTTATATTAAAAAAAAATAAATAAATGGTTGAACAGTACCTGTAGTTTAAAATTTAAAGCAGCAAAAGCCTAGGTACAAATTAAAATGAAGACACTAAAATAGAGCAAGTATTCTGAAGTAGATTTTAAAATAAAATAAAAATGAAGATTTAAAGAAGTATAAATTGGACCAAAATATATATAAATAAGTCATTGCACTAAATATGCTGAGGTACAGAAAAAAAAAAAAAAACAGGAAAACTGTTTTTTTTTTTTCCCATGTTCCTAAAGAAACAGACATACTAGTAAAAGGCATGAAATGAGTTCACCACACACACAGCTACATTATGAGGGATCTGAAAATAAAACTGTACTCACAGTCCGGCCTGTACCCTGAACTTCTCGGGGTCCTCTTCACTAAAAGGCTGGAAAGAGATTTGAAGAGGAAAAACGTGAAAGACAAAGGATTTCAACCTTTTCAGAGCAGATTTAAAAAGTACTTTGCACCCTGACCACACAAGAACTAGAACTGCACAGATCACCTCTGAGCTT
The DNA here is from genome assembly GCA_031762355.1 of Hypsolebias martinsi. NCBI lineage: Eukaryota > Metazoa > Chordata > Actinopteri > Cyprinodontiformes > Rivulidae > Hypsolebias > Hypsolebias martinsi. Next base: position 21,878,434 of record JARVGQ010000002.1, on the reverse strand, counting down.
AAACACATTGAAGTAAGAATTAAGGCTAAAAATTGCCCAATAAAGGGGAAAAAAAGAGAATTTTATCATGCTTCTGTAGTGTTACATTTAAAAACAGCGAGTCATGTAATTGCAAAACCTCTGCATGAACAGGAATTAAAGCCACATGGCTTGATACCAAAATAGCTCAAATGTCTCTTGAGTTCTGCTTCAATAAGTGACGATTAATGGAAGACATTTTCTTCTGTCTTTAAGCATAAATTAAACCCTGCATTGGTTCACTTTTACCCATAGGAATACATCAGAGGAAAAAAGCCTCTTCCTCCGCAGTGCAGTTTATAGTGCGTCAGATTAACTCTTAAGCTGTTCCCTCCCTCCGTCACATTACATCTCTAATTCAGTCCTATAGGAGAGTGTCCATTAGCTAAAAGCATCGTTGCATGCACTCTGTCTGAGGATATGGCAGCCAGTTATAGTTGACGTCCATCATTCAGCTCCCTGCGCTATAAACTGCGTGGCCTCACCTCACAACTTTAACCATCTTGGGATTGCATTCACTCAGCAGAGAAAGTAACGTCTGCATCGTCCTCCCTGTCTCCACGATGTCCTTTTATCACGGCAACACAAACAGAGACATTTGTAAGAGCTGGCATTCAACAGAAGGTGATGTCTGAGGAGACTGAACATTGAAAACAAACGAGTGCACACAGACAGAAGTCATCTGAATTTTCAATGCAAATCAATAAGCGGGGTTTGGACAACAGATGGAGGACTTGCTGAGTCACACAAACCACTCAAATAAACAGCTGATTAAAAACAGAATAAAGGTCTCCTACCTCAACAATTAAAACGTTCTGAAACAAAGACATAGGAGGAGAGTCATTAAAGAAGCAGACGTGCATGAATTAGGATGTAGTTACTAGGCAGACTCCAGAAGACTAACCTTGCCTGCGAGGTTGGACAGTTCATCACCACCTATGACTTTGATGCTGTTCGTTGACTTATCGTTCTAAAAAACACAGACGAGACACAAACCCTTTCCTTTTAGCATCACTGCTAGTTTGGATTTGTATTTTTAAATGATCGATGCTTTGCACTGCAGTGTCGAATTTCTGATTTTAAAAGACTGCTCTCGCTGGCATTTTGACGAACGCGCCACACGCCTCACATCAGCGCGACTGAACCCCCGGAAACGCAACGAGAAAGGCGGCTCACACTGTAGCTCTTCACTCGAATGAAATCCACCGTCAGCGGGACTGATTTATCGCTGTTGTGGTTGAGCACTTTAATGTAGTCCAGGAGGTCTGCGAAGAACTTGTAGCCCCCTTTTAGCACGCACAAAGCCACGATGTGGTGTCCTCCCATGTCCTGGATTATGTCACGGGCCAGACGCTCCGTCCTGCAGCAAAGAGAGGAGACATGAGAAAGTGAAGCATCATACTTCCTAAATTCAATACTTCGCTTATTAATCTTCAAAACGACACACGTGTTGCAACAGGACGGGCTTTTCCTCTGAGGACTTTAAACCAGCCATAGAGCTGCTCCTGCTGCAACATGCCAAAATGTTAAAAAATCTCTAGCTAGGGTTATTTATGTAAGCTGACTTGACCAAAAAAAAAAAAAAACGGGGATGTGCACACTAAAAACTACTGGGATAAATAGACCAAATTTGTAAACAAACGCTGGGTCATATTTGGACCGAGTCCACCCTGGGTTACTGGTTTGACGCAGCAGACTGGGTTACGCTTTCTACCTCCATGTTGGGGTCAAATGACTCGTTAAAGAAACCAAAATCTGTTTCATTAAATAATTACAGCTCGAGTTGGTGCGAGGAATCTGGCGACAAACGACTAGACCGTTTGCTTTACAGAGACGTTATTGACAAAGTTAAACAGGGTAAACACATTCCTACAAGATGTTTTACTGTCCTGCTCACTCTCCACGTCTCCAACGTTCAGACACTGAAATAAACGACACCGACTGGACAGGGAGGCACAGAGGGGACGTTTTGGACTCCGTAATAGATGTCCGTTCTACTAAAAGTGAACATTTAATAAAACTATACTGCTCTTGTTTAAAGAAAATTATACAAAAATCAGTGTCAAGTTAAACGTAGCGAGGCTAGTGTTTTGGTATGTTAAGCTAGCCTTTTGCTACATTTAGCTTCTAACTGTTGAGCTCCTGTAGCGTTAGCTTTTGCTACTTTTAGCTATTGTTTCCTATTTTTTGGCTCTCTAAATAATGGCTTGCTTCATTTATCTTTTAGGGGTTTGCTCCTTTTAGATTTCATTTACAGAATTTAGTTTTTAGTTAGCGTTTGAAACATTGTGTTCAACTACCTCATTGCTAATTTTTTTGCTAGCATTTTTATACATATGGCTTTAAGCTAGCCTTTCACATATTTTAGCTACTGTTTTACTTTCATTTTATTATTTTGCTTCTCATTGGTGTTCTGAGTTTTTTTTTTTTTTTTTTAGTCTTGATTCAGTCTCAGCTTCTATAGCTAATGTTAGCTGTTCTTCAGCAGTCACCATTCTCTAGTTTGTGTTAAAAAGTTTGTGTTTCATTTTATCCTATTTGTATTCTTGTATCTGACGAAACTGTTTTGTATTGTTCTTTTAAAATGAATAAATAAACATCAAATCAAATAAAATAAAAAATATGTAACTGGGGTAAAATAAATAAATAAATAAATTTGAGATGAATGTTAGTTTCACTTGACCAAAGGTATTTCTGTGTTGAGCGCATTTCCCTAGAGGAAAAGAAACATGATTCAGTCAGTTCGGACTCTTCAAAACAAAAAGACACGGCTTGTTATTAACTAATTTGTATCTTGAGTGTAAAATACTAAAATATTTTTAACCCTGCTCATCAGGTTCTGAAGCAGAGGTCCAGTAAACTCGGCTCAAAATGTCCGACTGTGAAGACTCACTTCCAACCCTAACCTTCTGACCCAGAACGAGTTCTGAAAAGGACCCAGCAGTTTTCAGTGTGTGGGCTTCACCTGTCCATGATGAGGCCGTGGGGGATGATCACTTTGTCCAAATCGTTCTCGTAATGTCTGGGGACACAGAAGAGGTCCAGATCGTGTCCCTTCTCATCATCAGAGATCTGGGAGAAGAACAAGCAGCGGGATTAAATGCGGGTTTGTGTTTTTAAACACCTCCTCCTCCCAACCACCTGTTTGTTGACACCAGCACGCGCAGATTACCGCGGTCTCCAGAGTTTAAAAAAAAAAAAAAAAAAGACTACAGAAGCCGACGTGGGTCAAAACCACACCCTGATAGTGATAAATTATGACGAACCTGCAGATACGAAGCCATGTTCCCGGTCCGGTCGGTCTCAGCAAAGATTCATCAGAAGAGTCATGTTCGGGTTGGACCAGCTGCGTCTTCTTCTTCTGAACTGAGCTT
>JARVGQ010000002.1:21720349-21752291 GCA_031762355.1 Hypsolebias martinsi | reverse complement strand
ACTTATACGGCGGTGCGACACGTTTATGGATTTTTCCAAATTATTGGACATAATTGGACATATGCGACTTATAGGGCAGAGTGACTTATCGGGCGGAAAATACGGTAATCCAATGTGCCTAGGCATCTCTGTGATTTGGACAGATCCGATACGTAATGAGGCGTTTTTTGGTTTTGTTTAGGCAAAATCATTTGGAAAATATAGAACAAGGCTATTTTTAATGAACGCGCTGTTTGCTTCTGCATTTGAATTTTTTTTTTTTTTTTCTCGCTCCGGCTGTTATGCTGCTACTTCCTTCACCGCAGATGACAGCAGGTGTGGAGATGCACACGTCATCCATCCATCCATTTATTATATTTACCTGCTTCTTCCTTTTTGGGTAGCTAGAGTCACTGGTAGTGCCCATGTCCAGCCATCACTGTGCGAGAGGCGGGGGACACCCTGGACAGGTCGCAATTTCATTTCAACCGGCGGGTCAGCGGCCGCGTGGCCACTCACGGGCACAGCCGGTGACAGATGTCCACCTGAGCTTAACGTGGCCTTTTTTTTTTTTTTTTTAACCTCTTAAACCAGCCGGTCGGACCTGCCTCCTCCTCAATAAGTAGATTAATGCAATTTTATATTGTGCATTCTTTAGTTTTCTTTGTGCATATTCATAAAACCACATTAAAGCCTGAGACCGTCCCAGACCGAACATTAAGCACATTATTATGGACCGTCCCGGTCGTGACAACGCAGCACGTTAACATCATAACTGGAAGATGTCCATAAATTTCAATTAAATCTCAGACTTTGGTTATCCTGTGTGAATGCACCACATAAAAAGCAGACGTTGGGGAGTAATTTATTTATTACATGTAGTCCTTAGGTAAAACTAATCCTGTGTGAATAGGGCTTTATCTGCACTTGTATTTTTGTTTACCATTTTAGTTAACTGTTTAAAGCCATAGTAGTTGCCAAAATACACAATTTGTCAAGGCTTTTAATTCTAATAATATAAGTCATCATCAAATGATTGTTTGGTGTTCTTGTTACTTGGACATCTCTGGATTTTATGATTTGTGAAGGAAAACTGCAGACATTCCCCTTTTTGTTTACAACTAAATTTGATGATCAGTTACAGTCAGTTATGGATAGTTCAGAATATCTCGACACTGCTCATTTTTATTTGGTCTTAGTGGCAATATTTGCTTTAACGCTTTCCACCACTCATTTTTTTCCCTTTAAAATGACTGTATTTCTGTCGACTCTCATCCTGACAGCTTATAGTTGCAATTTTTCAGAAGAGATTTATATTTTTTGTTTTTGACCTGGCCTTTCTGATTCCACTGTTTTTCCCTCTGACTTCACATCCAAGGATTATTTTACCAACTCAACATCAGTTACATTCAGAGACTGAAGTGTACTCATCAGTACACTGGTGAAGATTCGCAGTCATCCAGGACATGGTAAATCCAAAAAAAAATAAAAAAATAATAATAATAATTTAAAACAAAATAACTGCACTTTTATTTGTAACTGAAGACGTTTCGCTTCTCATCTGAGGAGCTTTCTCAATTCAAAGAAACAGAGTGATGTACTCATCACTGTTCAAATGTAAACAAACAACTTAAAATTGTTGGCAACAAAACATGACTGCTGATTTCGCTCATTAAAAATATAGCAATGTTTTGGTTGCAAAAAATTTGTATTTAGTGTTTTTTTTTTTTAATCAAAAATTATACACATATACAGTAGTCGACAATTTTATTATTTTTTTTTTATAAAGCACATCTAAAACAGCAGTTGTTACCAAAGTGCTTAACAATAAGATCAAGGCAGTATTTAAAGAAAAAAATAACAAAATGTAATTAAAAGCATAAAAAAATAAAAACACAAAAACGATGAGAAACAATGAACTACTAAATCAAATCACACTGTGTTAAACATCAGTGAATACAGGTGTGTTTTTAAAGAGATTAATAACAGGAAGTGAAGTGGCCTGTCTAATGTTGAGGGGCAGATTGTTCCAAAGTTTAGGGCCATTGACCGAGAAAGACATCTCCTCTGAGCTTCAGCCTGTTTTATTTTTATTTATTTTTATTATTATTATTATTTTTATTTTTGGTACAACCAAAAGCAGCTGTTCAGATGATCTTAGTGCCCAAGAAGGAACATATGGTTGAAGTAGGTCAGAGAGGTATGAGGGTGCAAGGTCATTAATGCACTTAAAGGTCAACAGGAGAATTTTAAAATCAATTCTGACATGTACAGGGAGCCAGTGAAAGGAGGACAAAACTGGTGGAATATGTTCAAACCTGAGTTCCTGTTAAGAGCCGAGCTGCAGCATTCAGGACGAGGTGGAGATGTGAAAGAGACACCTGATTGACCCCCTTTTTTTTTTTTTTTGGTAGAATAGTTTGTTAAAGTCAGTCTAAAACCATTCTGAGATTTGTAACAGAAGGCTTAAGATATGACTCAAGGGAGTTGAAGCTAAGAGGAACAGAGACAGCAGTAGAGCTAGAGCTAAACACAACTTCAGTTTTCTGATCTTTGAAACTTAAAAGTTTGAAGCTATCCATGATTCAAATTAAAAACAGAAAAATTGTGTATTTTCATAGCTATTATGACTATCTATTGGAATCTGCCAGTGCTAATTATTTTAGAATGAAAATGAAAAATATTTGCACAACATGACTGTCGATAACTACTTTGGAGAAGTTTAAGTAGATTTTAGACTGTTTTTCACAGTTTGAATGAATCATCTCACAACAAATGTTGCTTTTTTTTGGTGGCTATTTTGGTCTTGGTAGGGAATGGCATTTGTTTATAGACAGCTGTCAAAGTGTCACTATGCTTTTAGTACTGAGCATGTCTGAATGTGCATCTGTGGATGTTTTGCATTTTATTTTGGCATGGTAAGCTGAAGAGAAAAATAAATAATAGCTCCACTAGATATATAAGAAATAAAAAAATAACTTGTCACTACCCAGTATCAACAAATCTAAGTTTAATTTTAAGGCTGAACACTGGAAAGTTTTTCTTTGTTTAGTCAAGCCAAAAACTAATTCTCCATTCACCAGTGGACTGAATTTCCTGGACAGCCTGGCATGTGGCCAAGTCTGTGGGAGTTTGGGGGGAGGTCTTTGGCTATAGGGTTTCCAAGTGCAGTGAGTTTCCAGCTCTAGTTAGGCATGCAGCAAATGTGGGTCATGCAAGGATATGCTCAGGAAACTTGAGATGGGTGGTTCCACATTTCTTTGTTAATGCACAGGCCCTACTAAATGCAATAAGGCTTCTACTCACATATACGTTCAGCAGGTTGCTGTCAAAGAATTATTAGGTTTGCCATTGTGTGAACCATTCAAAACTAAAAATAAAAGAAATCTGTTTTTGTTCAGAAGTAAAGTTGATTATAGCGGCACGTGAGACAAACACTGCTGGTTTACACAGTTGTTGTGATTTATGTGTCTAAATTCATACAGATGTCAGTTTTGTGCATGAGAGTGATGGTTTTAATGCTAATGTTTGGTCTAAGAGCATAGTGTGAAACCAACCATTTTAAAGTATCTTTCAGAATGTGTTGACTTGTTTTTAGTTTGGCTTCTCTCACTCAATAATGCGTTTCTTTGTCATAACTAGTGACTGCTGCTGCTGTAACATGAAAACTATGAATAACAGCTGTTGCACAAGGAGGCTGATTTATTATACATTTATTTTACATTTCTATGTGATTCCCTGTCAGCCATCTCTTTTCTGATTTTGGTTTGCAAATAATTAAGGCCAAAGCCAGACATGTTCTTTTGGTTTACAAAAGAAAAAAAAAAACAGTTCCACATTCTTGTGTACATTATAGCTGCTTTGCCATTAACAAGTACGATTCAAGTTGGTTCTCATCAGTTCTTCTCAGCTGTAGGTGATTTGCCACTGTGACTTCTTCCCCACTGTGTGGGTGGGCATCATAACTAAACTGACTTCAATTTTTTTTTTTGCTTATCCCAGCACTGCTTAAAGGTCCAGGTGTAGCCATGCTGCACCACCATCGTCGATATTTTTGCAGTAAATTAGTGTTTCTTGTAGTGCCCTCCGGCTCGTGCTTAATCTTCTGATCTGCCAATAAAAACAGAAAGGTCTATATTTCATTATTGGTCCACAGCATTGTTTTTGGAGCTTCCATCCTGAATTAGAAACTAGAAAAGAAGAAGAAGGGGAAAAAAAACTAATTGGGTGGGTCATCCAGTGATGTAGCTCTGCTGGCCAGGCCTACATATGTCAAAATTGTCACCTCGGAGCAAGTCTCTTAGAACCATGAACGAGATGGTCCCATAAACTGGACTGAGTGGGGGTTGGTACTGACAGTGGGCCAGCCCTTAACTAGTGTGGTGTGGTGTAGAACCAATGTGTAGAGACGGTGGCAAAGCACTAAATTTGTTTGAGGAACATCTTCTAGTTTGGAAACATCTATGAAATTACACTTAGATGCTGTATTGTAAAAATATACTTTTTTTTAGTCATCAGTAATCATAAGAATAATTAATGTGTTTTATGTGCAGCTATAAAAGGGGTCAATTTTTAAATGTTTCCTTCTTGCTCCCTTTAGGATCGTAAGCTGTCGAAGGCAGAGCGACAACGCTTTAAGGAAGAAGCGGGGATGTTAAAGGGCCTACAGCATCCCAACATTGTTCGCTTTTATGACTCCTGGGAGGGACCTTCCAAGGGAAGGAAGTGCATTGTATTGGTCACTGAACTCATGACTTCTGGTACACTTAAAACGTGAGTCTCAACTTTGACAAATTTATGATGTACAAATGCACATGTACTTGTTAATATTTATTTACTCTTATTTTAAAAAGGAAATGTAGACAAATGTCTGTTATATTCTTTTATGAAGAAAACTCATTTTACTATCATGATTTGTTCTGTGCATCCTGGAAGATGTTTAGAAATCTGTTCTGTTCTTTTCTAGCTATCTGAAGCGGTTTAAGGTGATGAAGATCAAAGTGCTTCGTAGCTGGTGTAGACAAATCCTGAAGGGACTCCACTTCCTTCATACTCGGGCTCCTCCAATCATCCACAGGGACCTCAAATGTGACAACATTTTCATCACAGGACCAACAGGATCTGTCAAGATTGGAGACCTGGGACTGGCCACTCTCAAGCGTGCGTCTTTTGCCAAAAGCGTTATAGGTATGAACCCAAAGCCTATTCAGCCTTCTGATCCCAGTGGGACAGTAACTTTTTTAAGTTGTGAATGTTATGTCTTCATGAAAAATGTTTTTCTGACATTGTTGAAAACAGACCACAGCTTTTCAGCTGTCTCTCAAACCACAGCTCAAATGGAGGCCAATTATTGTGATGATCTAAGATTTGTCCTCTTTTACAACTCACTTTTTATTTGTCAATTATGATACATGTATAGAGCATTTCTGTTCTATGTTTCATCAAAAAGAGAGGCCTTTTTTCCCAGGCATCTACTGACTGTAAGTAGCGCCTAATGTTTCTCTTTCTATTAATTAAAAATCTGTTATTATAAAAGTAGAAACTTAGTTCCTGCCCTTTTGGGGGACAATAGATATGACTTTTGTTCATGTCTCAGACTGGTCTTTGTTCTGTGGTTTGGAAATATGTGGTCTGTTTGCCATTGATAATTAAAGTGTTTTAACATCTCTTTGTATGGGCTTTCTTCAACAGGTTTTTTTTTTCCTAGTGTTTTGTCTCTTGCTGTCTTAAAATATTTCAGGACTGCAGTCTTTTTTGCTTCGTCTCTCTGTCCAGGGCGCTCTCTCCACTTTCTCTCTGTCAGCATTTTATATATTTTTTCTTTTTTCCTTTTTTTTGTTTTATGTTCACATTCTTGAGTATGTTTTAAAATGTAGGCTCTAGCCTCAGCTGTGCCCCATTCTGCTGTTTGGAATGAATAGGGTACTGCTGGTCATTGAGTAAGTATCTTTTATGGGCCTGGTAAGTCTTAACAGTGTGCTGTAATACACATCAATATCAAAAACCATTACAATCAAATAACCAAATGAGTTTTTCTGTGTAGGACCTGAGATTGAATCTGAAACAGCTGTTTCAAAAGGGCTGATGTGCAGGACACATTGTTCAGCTCTGTAACTAGCTAATGGATGTGCTTCTGTCAGCCTTCACCTCAACACTTTTGTTCTGCAGGTCAGGAGGAGGTGGTAGGTCAAACTTCAAAAGGTAAGGGATTTTTAAAGGGTAATGTTAGATTTGTTTTAAAATAAGGTCTTGACAAAAGTCACTTCCATGGCTAGTTGTTTTTCTTACAGAGCTAATTGGCATGTGTTTGAACAAATTCAATTTGAGTTGAGCTTGTAAAATAAGTGCTTCAAGTTTAAGCTAATGCAAATAGCATTATTTCCTGCCAGAATGTGTGTTCTGAACATTGGTTACCACAGTCACACTATTATAACCCAACATGTGATGGTCTTACACAGACAAACACGTCCTTTTAACTCTGCAGTTTAACTGAGCCCAACTTCCCCCTTCTTTTTTTTGTTTTTTGTCTCTTTTTTTTTGCTTTCCTTTTTTTTTTCTATCCTCCAACTTTCACCTCACAGGTTCTACTCCAGGAGATGTCAGCAGGCCGGTCACTCTTCTCATCCTCTTCTTCCTCAACCCCCCATGGGTTAGAGGAGCAGAGGGGCATTGGGTTGTGAGAAGCCCACTCAGTCAGTAAGGGAGTTCGAGAGTTCTGAATAGTTGTTTTGATTTAAGGTACCCCTGAGTTCATGGCGCCAGAGATGTATGAAGAGAAGTACGACGAGTCAGTGGATGTTTATGCCTTTGGAATGTGCATGCTGGAGATGGCCACCTCAGAGTACCCTTACTCAGAGTGCCAGAACGCTGCACAGATCTACCGCAGAGTAACCAGCGTAAGTCTTCTCTTCAACCCTCCACGTCACGCCTCAGCCATGCCTTCACCTCCTATGTACCAAGAAGGCAATTGTCTCTGGAATCATTTTTCATTCCTGTTGACACGCTTTGGTTTATCTTTCATTCTGTCCTCAATTCACTCCTATCTTAATAGAAAATGTGATTTTTTGCACCAACCTCCCACCCCTGCTTTACTTAGTTGTTGTTTTTTTTTTCTATCTTTTTTTTTTTTTTTATTATTATTCTGAATCAAAGTGTTAGGTAGCAATATAGAACTTAGACCTGGTAGATTATAAGCAGGCTCAGAAAACGGTCATGCTATTTTCCTTGAAGTCATGTAATCTTGTCTGAAAGGAAGGAAGTGCATCAGATAAATGTTGTAAGTCTTATTCATGCACATCTTGTTGAAATGTTTTTTGAAATAGTCATTTATGATTCATGTTTCTAGAGTTTTCCTCTGTAGGCTTTATCATCACTTTTCCTCAGTCATCTGTCTTAAGGCCTTCTCTTATTTTTTTCCCTTTGTTGCACATTAGATAGACTGTCAATAATTGTAAAGATCCTTCTCCATGTCTGACCTTTACAAATCTAAGCATATGCAGCTATAAAAACGTTTAGTTTTAACTTTATGAAAAATAAGTCTTATAAAAATAATTTAGTTTAAACAACGCTTATTTGGATGCAATTTTGAAATTATACCAGGCAAATAGATCTGTTTTCTGTTGCCTCAGTCAAGTTTAGTTTGAGACAAAGTGTGTGAGGTACCGGTTTTCTCCAGACAAAAAAAGGTTAGAGTTGGAAGGTAGTTATTATTTAGGGTTCTGTGTTTTCTTTAGGGGGTGAAGCCAGGCAGTTTTGACAAGGTGGCCATTCCTGAAGTGAAGGAGATCATCGAGGGATGTATACGACAGAACAAGAATGAGAGGTCTCAAACTTTAAAACCACACATTTTATAAGTTCTGGGTATTTGCTTCTTCAGGAAAATCATCATTTGCTCACTATTTTTTCCCCATTCTTTTAGATACTCCATCAAAGACCTTCTGAACCATGCATTCTTCCAGGAAGATACAGGTGTACGAGTAGAGCTGGCAGAAGAGGATGATGGTGAAATGGAGGCAATTAAGTTGTGGCTGAGAATTGAGGATATAAAGAAACTTAAGGGGAAGTACAAAGACAACGAAGCCATTGAGTTTTCTTTTGACCTCAACAAAGATGTCTCAGAGGATGTGGCTCAGGAAATGGTGAATGGAACTGATTTATTACTGTGAATAGCCTTTTTGACACAGCTCCTTTCAAGGTGGGGTTGGTGTGACTTTTCTTGCACATTGGTTTCTTGTGAATTAATTTGAAGGCCAAATGACAGGATTGAAGTTAATGTTACAGTTGATTCACTGCTGAGCTGGCAATGGAAGCAATCACAAGGCTGAAATATTCTTTGTGTAAAAGACAACACACATAGCATAAACATAAAAAAAAAAAAAAAATTATTGGGACAGCTGTGTAAAAAGGGCTACTGATTAAATATGGGTTTATTATTAGCACTGGTACTTGATTTCATCACTGATTGTGTGTCTGTCTGCTACAGGTTGAGTCTGGTTATATTTGTGAAGGTGACCACAAGACCATTGCAAAGGCCATTAAGGATAGGGTGTCTTTAATCAGGCGCAAGAGGGCACAGCGACAGCAGGTTAGTTCATGTTCATCATGAGGTTTTGTGTTTCATGTGTGTTGAATGTGTCTTATTCATTTGATGTTTGTCTGTGCACTTGATGTTTATGTTCCTTGTCAACGTTGGTGGATTTCTCACTGATTGTGTTGAAGGTCAGAGAAGATCAGGAGAAGAGAAAGCTTGAAGAGGAGGCTCAGAATCAGTCGACATCACAGCAACCAGGCCAGCCGTCCTGTGTGGAGATTCCTCAGTCACAACCAGTGCCACAGTCCACTTCATATGTTTCTCCACAACTAAACCAGCATAGCTCTCAGATTAGTGCCCAACCAGCATCTCTGCAGAACCTTCAGAACTCTAACTACAACGCTGCTCAATCTACCCAACTAATTGGCATGTCACAGGGGGTCTCTTATGTACCACAGTCAGCTGGGCAAGTCCCAGTTCAGGGTCAGAGTGTGAGTGGTGTCCAGCCAGAGTATGAGGAACCTGAGACTGACCAGCAGCTGCACACCGGAGGAAGTAAATATTTAAGAGTCTTGCTGATTACAAGTACTTTGTTTTAGTTTCTGAAAACTTGAGGTTATAATTCTGTTCATCTTTTTGTCTGCTGTTACAGCTTGGGACATGGGAGACAGATTACCTGGTTCTTCTGTGCTTCCTGAGACCCTGCCCCCTCAGCCCGGAGTATCCTACAGTTCAACCAGTCAGCATCTTCAGCCGCAGGCATCATGCTCACAGATGCCAAATGAGCCAACACAACTACAAGGGGTGAGAACTTTCATTGCTTATCAAAATCCTTTTCTAGTTCTTATAATCATTGTAGTTAGTACTACTTTTGTTTTCAAATGCATTTAATTGTAGTTCATTGAATTGCTGTTATAGGGTATTTTGTAGCTTCTGCTTTCAAATCGAAGCTTTCCTAATTAGAGGTTAACTGTCATGTGAAAGAGCATGACTAGTGGTTTGTATCATAGTAGCAATATGCATATAGCTATTTCTAGTTGTACCATGTAGCTGTCGCTTCGACTGGTTGAACCCAGGAGTTCAATCCCACAGTTACTTGTAAACTAAAAAATATATTTTTAATAAACATCAGCTGTTAATGTCAACATCTTAAAACTTAAAAAAAAATACTAGGGCAGGAACTCTACTGAAGGATATACAAGTTAATTTTCATGTTTTTCACTTGCTGGATAGCAGGTCAACTCTGTTCCTAATATGCAGTTCAAATTAAAGTAAACAAACAAACCTATAGTTTAAGGTTATTCCCCCATTTAGCTCTATGTATCTATCTGCAGTAGTCTTCAGCATCCTTTTGATTTAAAATAAAAAATAAAAGAAAGGATAAACCTTCTTGCATAAAGTCAAATCTCACACCTGCCATCATTCTAGAATTGCGCCGCTCAAGGTGGCTGCATGTTGGAGTAGCTCTGTTGCATTCGTTCATTCATTCTGAGATATTACTTTTGAAAACTAATTCCTATTTTTCTGGATGTAAATCACTTTTTTTGGTGAGTGTTTCCTCTGGGATCAGATGCTGTGCAGCTGGAAGGATTTTTACTGAAACATTTTACTTTTGGACATTTGTTATGATGCATAACCATAACAATGAGGTGTTTTTTTTAACAACTGGGAACAGCTGATTGACATCCCAAAAGCTCAAATAATACCTCAACTACAGCCCCAAATCCCAATGAGTAGAAAAGGAGGTGCCTTGGGTGCATTCCTGTCTACTTGGCGGCTGTGCTTAAGTGCCTGACCGCCAAGATCCTGGAGCTGGCTGGAAACACGGCTCGTGACAGCGTGAGAACCAGGATCATCCCCCAACACCTGCAGCTGGCTGTCCACAATGAGGAGGAGTTCAACAAGATGCTGGGAGGAGTGACCATCGCTCAGAGAGGAGTTCTGCCCAACATTCAGTCGGTCCTCCTGCCCAAGAAGACTAAGAAACCCGCCAAGTCCAAGTAGACGGCTCAACATCTGCAACCAATTTTTTTCAGATCCACTGTAAGACAGACCGCTACAATAGATCCTTCTGGCCCACAGCCATCAGCATCTATAACAACTCTTTAATGGAACCAGGATGATGAGTTACAACACTAAATTTCCCTTTGGGATAAATAAAGTATTTTTGAATTGAATTGAATTTCATTCCTGCACTGACTTGTTACTGAAAAGGGTCTTTGTTTATTTTCTGGAAGGAGAAATGCTCTGGAAATAAACTACAAGCAAAAATAAAATAAAAAATACTAGTTGTGAATGACTGCTGTATACATCTTCCACCCCCACCTTGCTGAAAATAGTTCTACCTGATGAGAATATCAGGTACTATTTATGAAATGATCCAACTTGATTGGCCGGTTTAAGTTTGTAAGAACAGCACCTGCACAGCTTGCATTTTCATATTGATTTAATTTTGTTGTTTTGTTTACTCTTCAGATTCAAAGTGTTCAGCCTGAGGTAGTCTCCACCAGCCAGTCTGCTGCAGGGGCACCTTCACAGGTACCGTATGTTTTGTGCTGCATGTCATGTTCATTAAGAGAAATTCTGCACCATGACTATTATTTCACTGATTTCACCAAAGTCAAATATATGGCACAAAAACTCGTCTCAACAATGTGATGAACACTTCATAAATACTTGTGTATTACTGCTGCAAAAATAAATCCTGATTATTTGATGTAAAGCCCTTTTTTTTCCCTCAGTCTGTTTCATAAAGCCCAGATTCATTGCTTTAGGAAATGTTTCACAAGAAGCTCTTGGTTTCCTGGTTGTCTTTTCCTCCCATTCCGGTTACTTAGTTTCCTTTTTATTAGTTTACTACTCTTACCCTGTGCTATGTTTTGTTTTTTGTAGTATGGAGTTTACTACCAACCATCGCCTCCCCCTCAGGTAGATACAGTGTCCCATTATTCTGCTACAGTCTTTAACACAGGATCAGTGTAATGAGTAGGATATTCTTGCAAACTAAACGTTCAACTTGTCTGTACGGATTTGTATGATGGTCTCTTTTAACTTTCTACTTATCCATACCCACACGACCCAAAGTTGAACAATGGGATTTATAGAAACAAACTTGCACATAGTGAGGATTAGCATACAAATAAAATTTCTATGAAATGTTCATTAGGTTTATGATAAATAATTCCTTGCCACAACAGTTTCAGATGGATGAACTCTAAATTAATTTGATTTATTTTATGCAATGTTGTCCAGCAGGTAAGAGCATGTTGACTCGAGGAACCCCTAAGAAACTTTCTATAGATTAGAACAAACCCAGTTTCTCTCATTAATGCATTATTTGGTTTGAGTTTTAAAAATTGCTTAATTTTGTTTTTTTGATGTGTATTTGTTTTTATCCTTACAGACTCCCTCTCAGCAAGTTGTGATGCCCCAGTCCACTCAGCCGTCTCTCCCACAGCAGCAGCCAGAAAGCAGCAGTTCACAGCCACAACCAGGAGCTCAGCAGCTGCAGGTACAAAGACTCCTGCCAGTAATCTACATGGAAATTGATTTAATTTTACTTCTAACACAAATCTGCCATAACATTAGACCAAAGCCCAAAAATAGGAAAATCTACATTTAGACATTCAGCTCAACCCACCAAGTTTCCTTCTTACTATGTACAAGAACTAAAGGATCTCTGATTATTTGGCACCAAATACACCAGAATAAATCTGATGTTCTTTGTCTGCCCTAAGCAGTATTATGATTCTTTGTGTGTGTGTGCGTGTGTGTGAAAATAAACTGAAAGCAGTCAGCTGTTTGAATGGCCAACAAGAGACCTCTATATTATTTATTTACTGGCTGGTCATAATGTTATTGCTGACCAATATGTGTGCCCTTAACTCATATTTTTCTCTCCATTGCTCAACCAAATTAATCTCATGCTGACCATGTTTTAAAAATTCTTATTTGTTTTTTTCTTCTGAAGATGCAACACACTTTTCTGCCTGTCTTCTTTTTTTTTCCACTGCATGCTACTCATTGTTCTTGCATGGCTCTTAGTCTTGGGCCAGTGATCCAAGTCCTCCTATCATGTCTCCACCAATCAACGCAGAGCACCTATACTTCCTCTATCAGGCCTCGTGCCTCTCTGTTCTGCAGGTATTTTACAGAGCACAAGACAAGTCTTGTGGGTTGTAGTATGTCAGCTTGATTTCCTCTTCCTTAAATGGTTCCTGTTCCTAGAAGTATGTGTTTGGTTGTGCTTTAAGAAAATGTTTTGTTTTTACATTGATGTAATCTGCGATGCCTCATTAGAATATTAGTCTTCCCATAAACTTGACCTGGGCAATCCTTACTCCACTATATTTTCCTTTTTATTTACATTTAAACAAATCAAAACATTTTGAAATGTGTAAGAATTTGAATTCAAATTTGAACTTAAATGCTAAAGAAAAATATTCAGTTTGCTGTTCCTCAAATTGGCCCCATAAGGATATGTCATGTTTCACATAGGTTATAATTACACTCAAAGTCATATGTTGAATTTAGAATAACAATAAAATGTAAAGGCTCATCTGATTTCTATATGAGCACAGAAATAACTCAATTAATGAAAAGTAAACATTTCACAGCTGTACAGCTGAATGATGTCTCTTCCATGTTACACAGCCCCATCTGGTGGTTGTTCTGGATAAAACATGTTGATTTAATTTAAACCATTATTATGACTGTGCATAACAGAATTAACTGAATGGAAGCCACTGCAACTTCTTGTGTCAATTTTCACATTATTTATTAGTGCCTATATGCAAATCATGTGATTTTAGGTGCTCAGATCTAGTTTTAAGATAAACTTCCCAGTTGTTCAGGATTTTTATGTTTGTGTTTCAGGGTTCTGTGACTATTCCTGTGTCAACACCAGTGGAGCAGCCAGCAGGGCCTTCTGTCCTGGCACCACCATCTGCAGAAAGGTAAGATGGTTCATATTTTGCTTTTTTTTCCTTCAGAATCATTAAACATCTTGCCCAATTCTCGTGTTTCTCTTTCAGCTGCTTGTCAGATGCTGCTTCAGGTCTTAGCGATGGTAATGAAGGAAACTCTACGTCTGGAGGTCGCCACGAGGGGCGCTCAATGAAGCGCTATCAGCGACGATCTGTTCGTAGCCGCTCGCGTCATGACAAGACTACAAGGGCCAAGCTAAATGTTCTCAGTGTAAGTATTTGTCCTTATGTTTTCCATTACGGTAATTCTGCTCGTCACACTTTTGTCAATGAACAGTTACAACCTAAATCTTCTGCAGATTTCTAATGTGGGAGACAGAGTAGCAGAGTGCCAACTGGAAACGCACAACAGGAAGATGGTGACCTTCAAATTTGATCTTGATGGCGATAATCCAGAGGAGATTGCACAGATTATGGTAATGAAGTTTACTTGTTTTGTTTTTTTGTTAACTGTTCTGTCATACACACTAAACTTCTGTATTTGTGCAGTAAATGTTTAGGCTATCTTGAACGTAGTCCTTTTAAATTGCAACAAAGTAAATGTCACTGAACAAAGGACAGTTACAAATGATGTCAGTGATCTTATATTTGCTACCTTAACCAATATTAAAGAATATAAAGAATGAGGATTATTTATTTTCCGGTGTATGTTCTAGTTTCTAAACTTCTTTTGCTTCTTGTTTAGGTTGAAAGTGAGTTCATCTTAGAGAGCGAGCGCGAGTCTTTCATTGAGCAGGTCAGGGAGGTCATAGAAATGGCTGATGAGAAAGGAGAGAGGATGAAGGAAGGCTTCCCCCAGGTATTTCTTTACAACCCAACACGTTATTCATGAAATACAGCAAGTTTTAGTCCTTACCTACTGAAACAGAAGATGCTTTTGTCTACATTGTTGTCTTTGCAGATTAATGACCAACAACAGCCTGAGCTGACAGTTCCCATGGTGCCAGGTGAACAAACTAAAGCCAATTAAAATTTAAATAGTGTTCAATTATAATTTTTTTAAACTTGTTTTCAATAACACCTAATCTGTTTATTTCTTCAGGCATTTCCCCCAGTACTACCACTCAGGTGGTTCATTCAGCAGGACGCAGGTTCATAGTCAGCCCAGTCCCAGAGTCTCGTCTTAGAGAACAGTTCTTTGGACCCCCCTCTGCAAACACGTCCATTGGTGATGAACCTGTGTCTAGTAAGGGAGCAGTTTGTTTCAAATTTGTCTTAAGATTACAATGTTTTATACATATTTGAGTAAAACCATCAATTGTTTTATTTTTTAGCTCCTTTGGGTCTTTCTCTCTCTGCTCCATCTGGAATTCTCCAGCAAGCTTTCATTAAAGTCAGGCAGGCTCGTGTAGACCGAAGTAACACCCTCGATCCTGCTACTACTGAGCCAGAGCCATCCACTGTCCCGTCAACTGATGCTTGTCCAAATTCTAGCAGTATCCCATCTCCCCCGGAAGCTGTGGTTTCCACCACTAGCACTGCTTCTCAACCCGTTTCTGTCACGTCTACTGCAACATCGTCACCTCCCATTCCAGCTGGAAGGGTTTCACCTTCACCAGTTTCAGCTCAGTCCCACACTGGAATCAGTGATTCTAGTCCACCACCTCAGACTTTAAATGAAACGGCTCACCCACAGGTTCCACCATCTACTAGCATCCCTTCTTCATCCTCCACGGTTTCCCCTCCATCAACACTGACTACTGTTCCTTCAGTACCTGGACCTCAGTCAAACAGTACCACTGTCTCTTCTGGTACGTCCAGCAGTGGTGGAACTTCAGAGCAACAAGCTTTTAATGGTGCTGTTACATCTTCTCAGCCCCAGCCTCCTACTTCATTACCCAGTCTGACCCAGATCCAGTCGCAGTCAGTAGACTCAGAGGGGGCTGAGGTCCAGTCTAAGTCGGCTGGCAGAGATGACATCCAAGCCTTGGACATGAAGCTACGCTCGCTCTTTAAAGACCAGAGCACCTCTTCGGTGTCCATGGAAACCGGTCAGAATACAGGCACATCCTCTCCTCCCCCTGGAACCTGCTCCCCTCCTCCTGGAACCACTGTGGTGCCCCCATCTAATCTTCCTATCAGTTCTGGAGTACAAGGTGTTGTGGGCTCCACAACCACACCATCGGGACATGCACAGACTCCTCCCTCCAAGGCCCGGTCACAGGTATGTGAACAGTGCAGCACCTACAGATACATCCAGTATATATTTGTGGTGAGTAGTTTTGGTATTTTACACATTTTTAATTGTTTTCAGACTTTACCAACTGATTTTGATCCATCTGCTACACCATCCTCTGAAGTTATACCTCCGTTTCCTGGACCCTATCAGGTGAGATCCTGTTTTGCAGATTAAAAATGAGGAAATAATCTATGTTCTAAAAATGTTCCTAATGTAATAATTCTCTTGCCAAAATATCTGAATTAAGGCCAAACATATGGAAATGACACTGATCAATTGCATAGCCTTCAACATTTGTTTAAAAAGTGTGACTTGTTTATTCTGCCAGCATACGTCTTTCTAAAATTTGAAAAAAATTGTCTTTTCTAAATATTCAAATCCTCCAGTTGTGACTTGGGCTGCCCTCACTCAGAAACTCCTGCTCTTGTTGGTAGTTCACAACAGTGGTTCCTCTGTTTCTAGTCAGGACCACTGTAAGCTCTACAAGAACTGAGTTAAAAACTTGAACCACGTTGACAATTTTTTAAAAACTCAATTAACAGCAGCAACGTTTCTGTTTTTATGTCTTTTCTGTGAATAAACGAAAAGTTTCTCATATTAGCTCAGCTAGTAATGGAAAATCTGACTACTGATGATGTCATACAAAGTATGAACATTCTGATTTCTTTCTAATGTTTGAACTGAAATTTTTCGATGAATTGTTTTAGCCCCGTTTATATAAACTCAAAGGATGAATAAATAACTTTAATTTTATATTTTTGGCCTTAAATTTCACATTAAGCCTTTTTGTAAAACCTTTAGTACTGTAGGTCCTAAACCAAATTTACCTTGACTCACTGCTTTGATTTATTGAGGTGATAATGGTTTTCATAGTTTAGATTTTTCATGGTTATTGGTGTGTTATAAATGTTCTGGTTTTCTGTGTGTGAATCCAGTCACAACAGCTTCAGGAAAGTTTAGATGCCCAGCTGAGAAGAGCTCTAAGTCCTGAAACCATTCAACTAGGTGATGGTGTCCAGCTTCCAGCAGCAGTTTTCACTGAAGAACGTGACAAAGTGAGTTGTAGCCATGTCTCACAATCTTGTTAAACTGGTCTCAAACAGCTGAACTTCCTAAAACCTTGTGGGTTTTCTGTGTTGCACAGACTTCTGTTCCACCTGATGAAGAACCCAGCAGTGCTCCAAATCCACCCTGTGTTGTTTCTTCTTCATCCCTCACACCATCCTCTACGTCTTCCTTTTCTTCAACCTCATCCTCCTCTTCGCCCTCAAGTCCAGAAAATACACTCCACAGGTCCTCACCTTTACCTAAAGATTCAAGCGAAACCGATGGAGCCGCTTCTCTCTCTGCCGTTCAGACCACAAGTATCGGGCGTTTCCAAGTGTCCAAGACCAGCATCGCTCCATCTGAGCCGTCCGCTGCCTCTAAAGTGGGACGATTCTTTGTCACTGGTGTGTAGCAAGTTCAAAACGAGTTCAAAGTAGCCAGCTCTGGTAAACTACAGTAAAGCCTTTCTTTCAGGAATTCTCTTATACAATTAAAAATAATGTAGTCTTCTTATATGTTAAAGAAAGTTCTTTGTAAATATATTAAACTACAAAGATGGCAGAAGTACTGAAGAGAGCAATTAGTCATCTAGCTAAAAATTTGGTCTTAAATCTATTTTTACTACTAAATTAGTTAGAATGAAAGAATGCATATATTTTAGGTGTGATGTTTAATCTTTTTAACATACTAATGGTATTTTATTTTATTCCCTGCAGTGACCCCTGCCCCTGCACCAATCTCCAGTCCATTACATAGTTTGCAAAATAGTCCCTCATCCTCGACCTCTGACCCTCAAAACACACACCCCCATTACAGCAGTGACAACAATGACGACGACTCTGAAACTGAGGACGAAGCCCTCAAAAAGGAAATAAGTCATCTTAGAGAAAAGTGCGTCACCGATTTGTTGTTTCACAAAAACTCTTTTAGGTTAAGACTCGCCGTCCTGACACTGTTTCTTTTGTACCTCATGCAGACATATGGTGGAGATTCAAGCCTTGCAGGCTCGACAGAAAGAGGAGATAGAGGCCCTGTACTCACGGATGGGAAAACACCCCCCTCCATTAGTCTTTTCTCCTGCTGTGGCGATGGCTGGAGGCCGACGTAGGCTCAAAAGCAAGAGCCACAAATCTCGCAGTAGTGGACAGCCCAGTCCCACACACTCAGGTTAGCATAGTGAATTCAATGTTTTGGCTTCTTTTAATAAATTCACTTTTATGCCATTCATAGACCCCACCCCAGAACATTCAAGTGTTTTATGTTTTTGATATATTTTGATCCTGAATTGGTTCCTCAGCTGGAGGTCACGGACCAGAGTCCTCTCCAAAGCGCAGTTCGCCCTCAGCAGTAAGTGGGACATCCACAGAACAACTCGCATCCTCTCCATCTTTGCCGAGCCTCAGTAGTTGCTCCACCGGTATGTTAAAGCACCTGTTTTACACTTTTGACTCCGTAATAGATATTCTTGTACTTGTACATTTATATGTTTGCTTTGTTAAGTAATCTTTGATAATAGTTTTGGACATCTGTTCCAGAGAATTGACAAGGACTAACTACTGTTTAGCGTGTTCTTTATTATGTGTGGAACTGCAATGTATTTTTCTTTATGGAAAATCAATAAAGCTTAAGTCATACAAAATAAAATAAAAAAAATCTTCTACTTCCATCTTGTGTTTCAAGGATTAGGTGGAACCAGCTCCACAAATGGATCGGGCTCCTGTCAGAACGTCTCTACTTCTATCTCCCTGGGCGCTGGACATGCACCTCCTGCCTCTCACACTCAGAAGTCCAAGGGCACCTTTACTGACGACCTGCACCAACTAGTGGATAATTGGGCCAGAGATGCCATCAGTCTCTCCCAGTGCAAAAAGGGCCCTAAAACTGGAGCACCTGCAGCCATTGGACATGATGTAAGCATTAAAAAAAAAAAAAAACTGTCACAACTTTGTTTCTGTGTTTAATATTTTTGTGATAATGCTTACTTATGATTTTACAGGTTATCCCTCCAGGCAACATGGGTCGTAAATTTTCTGCTCCAGGCTACCTCTGCTCAGCCCCTCCACCCTCCAATAGCACATCCACCACCATCACTCATCTGCCTAACCCAGGCAATCCCGCAGCATCCCTGGGGCCACGTAAGGGCTCTCTCGGTCCAGTTGCCCCGGGCTTTGGATATGCCTCTGCCTCCTACAGTGCTCCTCAGTGGGCAGGACCCACAGGCACGTGCCAGGTCAGCGTGCATAACCCAACACAGCCACTAAAACAGTACCAGCCGCCCACAACAGCCTCCGTCTCAGTGCACCAGGGCTACCACGTGGCAACAGCACCAACCAACCAGATGTCAGCCAGCCATGGAGGAACCAACCCGAGGCAGACGTAGCCCAGTCCAAGTCCTCCAGCTGAGATGAAGAGCCATACGGGGCAGAGAAGACAGACAGTCATTAATTGAGAACCACAGCCTCTCTTTGCATTTTGCTGATTAGTTGACTTTGTATTGTGCTTTTTTATTTCGACTTCTATCATTTGTGTATTATTTCTGGTAAAGAGTTGAGCTGTGTGGTTTGAGCCCTCTCAGGTAGAATCAAGTCTGTCTGATAATTGGCAGAAGAGTGCAATATATCCATTTGCAGCACAAACGTCCCACACTTCTCCTGCCGTTAGCTGTGGAAACGAGCTGTGACGGGTCGGGTGGTTGCACCCTGTAATGTATTGCACCAAAGGCATGACCAAAAGCAGCCAAAGGTGTCTTTTGATAGCAGACGTTGCTGTTATGTCATTCCTTTTGAAGGGAAGAATATATGGAGGGGATTGTAGTTCACACCCTTACATGTCTGGACTTTAAACCAAGCTGGGCCAGAAGCCTGTTGAGTTAGCGTCACACAGACATTCAGCTGAACATTCACCTGGTTGAATGACTTGAGAAGAAAAGTAAAGTTGTCTCTGAGAGAGAATGTTGAGTGTACAGAAAGTGGAACGAGAGCGGGGGCAGTTAGTCCAAGTGTTGTGTAGCGATAGGAGAAAAGATTTGGTATGTTGGGCAGAAGGATTCATAGGGTTGGCAGTGAATAGATCCCAGAGACTAAGAAAAACGCAATAATTGTGAAGTACATAAACTGTCCCTTTGTAACTGTGGCCTTAATTCCCAAACACATTTAGACATTGGCTTTGTACATAGAGATTTCTTCATTGGGTTTATGATTCTGTATTTAACATATTTCTGTCTGTGAAAGTACGATGTCATTGTGATTTAATTTTTTTTTTTTTTTTTTTTTTAATCATACAGATTTACATATAAACCAGTGGCTCTGCCACATGTAAGAGCATTGTCCTGGTGTTGACCACCATTTGTTTGCAACAGACGAGATGACGCTGCTGAAGTTCCCAAACTGAGTGTGGACAGGGTGATGAATTTAGTCTTTAGTTTTCCCCCCATTATACAAATGGAAACCTAAAACCACTTCTCTTTGGGCTCAGCTGTGAGATATGAACTGTAGAGTTTGCTTATCATATCCTAGAAACGTTTTTATTATTACTACTATCAGGAAAGTATTTAAGAAGGATTTCAGTTTAATGGTGAGTTTTCCCACTTTTATGATTCGTGCAGAAAGACTGCACAGTCACGTCACACAAAATATTCTACCAACATTTAACTGTAACCTCTCACATCACAAGTGTGTGGGGTTTCCTTTATCTGTGCTCTGTTTTTGTAAGCATATATTTAATACAGCAGACGATGTTCTCTATGGACCTGTATTCAGCCATCAGATTTTGATGTTGTTTCACTGTAATTATTATTAAGGTTGTTAAACAACATGTTGTTAGAGAAATATAAAAGTGCAATTGCAGGGTTGTTAATATCCTCCTCACAACGCAGGAGTAATCCTGCCATTTATTAAGCTGTCCTATGACTGCCCTGCACCCATTTTCTATTCTTTTGTAAATATATGCTGAAGTGAAGTAAATGCTTTCATAGTTCTCGGTCACTAAAGTACGCTTGTGGTGACCCACTCAAAATGCACATGCACTCTGCAAACACGAGGAACACTTTAGTGCCTTGCATCCTCACTAATAAGTTCCAGCTCCCATCTAGTCAGGCAGCCGCAAATTAACCATTTAACTAAACCAGAACGCGAAATAAACCCAGTTCAGAACACGTTGACACTGAACCCGACGCTAGGACTGCAGAACAAAGAGCACATGGAGTAACGTGGAAACGTTTCTTTCCCTCTACATTTACATTTGTGTTGGTTGTGTATTCAGCTGTGTATTTATATATATTTGGCTCGTGGGAACAAGGATTTTTTTGCTGACATCTGTTTTTGTGGATTTATTATTAAACAATTTCATAGAAGCACGTGTTCGAGTAGCGAGTGAGCTGTACAAAGGTTCAAAAGTCCTCCTGCTGACTCAGCTGTTGTCTCACCACCTTCCAAGAGTGCCATGCTGTCGTCGTGACTCTTTTTGTCTGCTTGTAGATCGAATTATCTTCTCTAGAGAAAAAAGTGAATTGCTGCAATGCAGAATATGCAATGTTTACCGTCTTACAGGGAGTGAGGAGTATTGAAAACATTTGCATGCTGAAGAGGTGTTGCCATCTTTGTTTTTGATATCAGAATATGTTTTTCCTTTAGTGAGTATTAAAAGATGTTCAGCTTCTTTTGAATGTCACAGGCACAACTTCAGCATCAGATTATCAACAATTTCTGCATGTTAGCTTCGCTGGTGTTTAATCTTACAAATGAGAACCATTTGACAATTAGCCACTGTACAGCACAAAACTGCAAAAGTTGAGATTCACACGCCGTTCTCCGACACTCAGCCGTCTCCGTACATTACCGTTTGAGGCCACTGACAGTTACTCTCATTTCTGATCTCTCCTGACTTCCTGTGATTTTGTCTGTTTTAGTGTTTTTCACATTGTACAAAATGTAAAAACAAATAAAAATATCAAATGCAAGATTTTATTATGGTGCATCATGTTTTAAAGAGCTTTGCTGTTGAACGTTACTTTTCATATCAATAAGAAAGAAGCAACAAAGTACAAAAAAAAGGGGGTTGAATGTTTGCAGCTGTCCTTTAGTGCATAGATGATACAAAATAAATAAAAATAAACTTACAGTTATAGTTTAAAGTGAACAGGTGTAAAGCTCAAGAGTCCAGCCGGCGTTTTTTTATTGTCTGTCCTTGTCTGTGTGGGCTGTAGACTTCACCTGAAGGTTTGGAGAAGAAATCCATTTTAGATTAAACTCAGCCGGCGGCTCGCTCGTCCAGACTGAAGCCTCACCGTGTCCCTGATGATGGTTCTGGTGGTGCGCTCTGTGGTGCACCGGGGCCTCTGGAGGTCTGCTGCAGGCTCTCTGAGGAGTCTTCCTGCGCGTCTGCATCTGGTGGCTCCCAGGAGTGCCGGGCCGGATCCCTTTAGGAGGAGCTTCGCCCGCAGGACCGTCCAGATCCTCGATCCCATCCAGAGAAAAGTCCCAGAGCTCAGGATCATCTGCAGGAAAACAAAAGTCAGAGGAGTAAAACGCCTTGTGGTCAAACGTGGAGTTGTTTCAGCACCTGTTGGTGTCGTGTTCCTGCAGCTGAAGTTCTGCTTCTCAGAGGTGCTGATGGCAGGGACACCATCTTCTCCTGAGGAGCAGAAACAGATGAAAGCTGAACTGGAAGGTGCAAAATGAGCCATTCTTATATTTTATATGAAAATAATTTATTTGGCTCATGATTGACTTTTTAAATTGAATGCAACAACAACTTTATATTAAATAAAGCCACAAACTTCTGCTCTAACCAAAATCTTGTGAGCAGTTTTTCAGACCTGATATGAAACTCGCTCTTTTAAATCTGTTGACTGAATAAAAAAATT
Organism: Hypsolebias martinsi; assembly: GCA_031762355.1. Lineage (NCBI taxonomy): Eukaryota > Metazoa > Chordata > Actinopteri > Cyprinodontiformes > Rivulidae > Hypsolebias > Hypsolebias martinsi. The sequence goes on along the minus strand of JARVGQ010000002.1, from coordinate 21,729,708 downwards.
ACTTTGCACAGACTTCTTTATAAAGCATCTAAAGGCTTTTTAAATCAGACTTCCTTTAATTAAAGATCTTTTTGACTTTAGTGATTTTATTTTTATCTACTCTTTTTCATTGTAATAATTTCTATTCATTTTTTTTTACATTTTGTTGTGAACACTTTGTAATTTTATTTTTAAAAGTACAAGAATAAACTTTACTTACTAAGAGAACATTTTACTTTTATAAACAAAAACACTGCTAAGTACAGTGTATTTAAAGGCTTGTTACAATTAACCATTTAAAAACATATATAAATTTGCATTCTATATAAAACAGCTGAGTGGCAAATAGGGACTTATGGTATTTATTTAAAATAGTGTGAACAAAATATCTGCCAAGTGCGGTTGTGATCAAACCAAACTGATCTGTGAACATGACACTTTTAGATCATTCTAATGTATCGTTTTCCATTAAACACTATATCACTCGTAAAGTTTAGGTAAATTATTAAAATATTAGCAGGCTTGTAACATGGGTGTAAATTTGAAGAACAGAAAAGGTTTTACCGGATCCGCTGGACCTTCGTGCGACCTCGGCCTCCTCAGACTTGACCTGGTCCTGCCTCTGCTGCAGCTTCTTGGCCTCCATCTCGCTCCTGAACTTCTGCTGGAGCTGCTGCTGGCGCATTTTTCTCAGCTGCTTGGGGTCCATTTTTGCCTCAGACACGGCATCGTCGGCAGAGTCTGCGGCAGATCTTGGAGGAGGAAAGTGGTGGTGAGAGGCGTGACGACACGACACCTGAGAGGCGTTTGAGTGCGTTTACTTTGAGCTGATGTTCTCACTCTTCCTGCTGGAAGCAGAACCAGCAGTGCTGGGAGTGTGGACCTCTGAATGGTTGCAGTCTTGGGGCTCCAGCGACGCCATGGCATGTCGGGCTGTAGAAACAGGATTTTCATCTCGAACCAGACTGCAAAACCGGGCCTTCTCCACCGATGGCTGTCCCTCAGAACGTTTAGTCTGTCCTGGATCCAGAGCAGGTGGAGCCTTTGTGTAGACAAGGCAAGAATTAGTGGGTTTAATTCATGACATCTCTATAAATCTCTAACCAATAAGTTGTTTCTGACCTGTTTAGGGATCTTGTTGATGGCAACAAGGTACTCTTTATCCAGTATGCAGTTTCCAAGGACATTACCGAAACATCTCAACATGACAAAACCATTTCAAACATTAGATTTCCTGCACAAAACTAAGCAAAGGAACCAAATAGAAACCTGTAAACATCCTTACTTCAGTGCCCTCTTCATGCCGTCTGTGACCGCTTCCTTTCTGGCCTTTTCCAGAGACAGAGCTTTAGACCTCAGCCCCTCGCTGACTCCGTAACCCACATCCTCATGAAATGAGCCGTCCTGGAGGAAAAATACCTCTTTCACTAATTCGCGTGAAAAACATGACCAAAAGAAATAAAAATACTTACAATTAACCTTAGCGTGATTATAAATCAATTTATAGAAAGAACTAGTGTTTCACTAACCTTCAGCTGCACTTTAATGAAGGCACTGACTCCGACATAAAACTTTCCATTGATGAGGTCTACGAAGTCTGAAAATATCAAGAATGAATCTGACTTAGTGGCGTTAAAGCTGGATCCACTTTAGTTGTATTTTGGAATTAACAAACCTTCTTAACTCAATTGATTTTGGGCCTTAATAATAATCTTTGCACAAATTACATTGTTTTTAGTATAAAAAACAATAAAATGAGAAGATAAAGCAGTCGTTTAAAGAATAACTTTTGATATTTCATATGTTATACAACAGTTTATGATAAGCCGTACCAACGTTCTGCTGGGAAATGCAGTGTGACCATCCATTATAGCCAAACATCTCATTGGCCAGGCTGATGACACGGTGACCTTCAATGTAACACACCTGTTGAAAGGAAAGCTGGGTTAGTGTGATGCATTTTGCCTGCAGAGTGAAGCTCTGGGTGGGGTCGAATGCTCGTCACAAACGGGAAAGACGAACAAAGACTTGCTTTTTGCCCTCCTCCAGCCATTCTGGTACTGATGTACTCCGGTCCCAGCCTCTGCTGCAGGGCTTGTTGCACTGCCTGGTACTCCTCAGAAGTGTAGGTGCACTGGACAAAGTCCACACTCGGTTAAACACAAACAGCAACAAAAAAACAAAGATGCAAAACAAACACCATCAGCAGACCAAACATGTTTCATCTGAATGCAACACCAGTTAGACTGCATGTGTTCTTTTATTTAAATGTCTAGAAGAATGACTTGGAAAATTAGGTAAACTATTTCAGTGACATCATGAAAAGGCTCTGGAAGAAATGCTGAAGACATATTTTGTAATTATGCGGCAAACTTCTGGTGTTGACGGCCGCACTGGGTTGAACTCGGGGAATCTCTGTCCGATACGTGTTTCCAAACCAACGTCACTCCAGGTCAAATTTTTATGCAATGATCAGTTTATTCTGTTTCAAATTTGCCTGCTTTAAACACTACACAGACTGAGACACAGACTGACCAGGTCTAAACAATTGATAAATGCTTGGCATAACTCGCTACGACATCTTATAAACACGGTCAACAGAAAATATGGAGAATCTGGGTGCATCCATACAAAGCCAGAACGCCGATAATCACGCCATTTATACCTGGTGGCAGTCAAGCACACATCGGCACACCACCCAAGTGTCAAAGCTGCATGCTCACATGTCACTTCATCTATTGCTTATTTCACTCATATGGCTCTTACATTTTGTTTGTCACAGACTGCTTTATTTTACTTTAAAATGAAGTAAGTTTAAAAAAATATAAATGAGTTCAGTGAACCATCTCTGCACATCAATTTACAGTATTTTCTTTTGCATGCAAACACAAACAACAACCAAACTGATGCACTTCTCTCTCTGAATAAAACAAAGAACGTCCTCCATAACGTTAGAAGCTAGAACCTAACTTAGATAATAATTATGTTTACCTGCATGGGTTTGTTTAGTCTGTAATTCACTTACCTGTCCAAAACACCTGGATGGTGCAGGGGTGCTCCTCTCCTTGCTGCTGCCCATGACTCCTGTAGTCCTAAACACACAGACGACGTAAAATACGACATGTTTCAAGCCTTGAAAATCAATGGAGTCACAATAATATAGATACTTAAGGCTAAATTAACCAACCCCCCCCCCCCCCCCCCCCCAAAAAAAATAGGGCTTTTCAGCGGAGGTGACATGCTCTGCACATATTCGAAGATAAAACTGACTTTACTCTCTCCTAATGTTACTTAAACCAGGCAAGGATTCTGATATAATTGAGGAAAATATTGAAAAACAAACTTACCACTTTAAAACCAACGAAAATGTTATTTAAGTTTTTATTTTTTTAAGTTTGAATACTGTATTTGGTAACTTCCCCTCAACGAGACGAACTGTTGAACTTCCCGCTCGGACTACCGGAAAAGGAGGAGCCTCATTCTGCAACATTCTTGAATGTCGGAAAACAAAAAATCTCTTGGCCAAAAAAAAAAAATATATATATATCAGAGTTAAATCTGGTTAATTTTTTATCACATACAGTATCTACATATTGTATTACAATTTATTATATATCAAAAATAAAACAAATCTATAAAATCGCAAGGGTTAGATAGAAAACTTTGTGATTTGACACTGGCCTGAATAGGTATTGAAAATCCCACACTTTTGTCAAGACACTGAAGGGGATAAAATGACTTCAATTGATGCGACAAAAAAGAACAACAAAGGGCTCTTAAGAAACCAACCTGTATTGTGTCTTCATGTACCATTTTTTAATCATTTTGTGTCTTGAATAATATTTGTTTTATCTCATAGTACCATTCAATGGGAAGTTGTGCATATTTTGTCAATCAGGTTTTATTGACATACATATTTTAAACTTTGGCCTTTTTCTGTGCTTTAATGTCACATTCTGTAGTCATTTTATTAATCATGTATTCGGTTATGTGCCTCTGTGTGGTTTATTTATGACTAACAATTGCTTGATTTCATTCACATTTGGCATCTTTATTTCTCATTTTGACTACTGTTTTGTCATGGTCAAGGTTCTTCATTGTCATTCGCATCACATGTGGTACAGGAGGTGGAACGAAATTATGTACACAGAGTCCCAGTTACATCCAAAGATAGCAACAACAACAACAACAAAAAAAAGAAGTGTAAAACAAAACACTAAATAAGGATCTAAGATATTAACTAAGATAAACGCTAAACGAACGCCAAACAGTAAAAGATCCAAGATTTATGCCATTCACTAATAGTGCAAAACAATACACTGAACAACAGCAGCACAAACATGAGTCTGTGTGTGGATGAGTATGAATGAATGAATTGTATGGAAATTTGTTCATTTCATCTCTTTTTTTTCATTAGTCCTTATGTAATTTGTTTACTAATTGGATATCTTTCCCTCAAGTTAACAAAAATACATCAGAAAACTTACTTGTTATCATTTTAAAGCTCTTCAGAAATCAGTGCAAACCACTTCAGAAGTTGTGAACGGCTACATTTTTAATTACTCTCACTTAATTTCTAATTGCATAGGCATCTTTTTTGTAACTAAAATGTTTTACAATCAATTTGAGGGAGGATGGACTAATCCTTATTGCCAATCGGACTTAAAAAAAAAAAAAAAAAAACGTGGAGGCAAATAACTAAAATTACTTGAAGACTGAATTGATGCTGACAAGTTTGGGACTGAAATCATCTCAAAGCCATGGTTAGAATAAGCGCTGTAAGCTCAATCATACAACAAAAAAGTTAAATCATGTCATCTGGACTAGTTTTTTTTTAGTGAGAAACGTTTCATCCCCAATACAGAGGACTTAAAATTGATTATGGTTAGAATAATTATTGAACGGTGTGTACAAAGAGGAGGAGGGGATGGCTACGATGAAAGGTGGTTCAGAAATTCTGTTCAGCTGCTTCATCAGGTTCAGCAAGGACAGTATGTGTTTATTACCTTTCTGTGTATATAACATGAAAGAGTCAGAGGCAGGTCTTTCTGTTGCATCACTATCTGCACACACTGCTCTGTTCTTGGAGCGCTACAGTTCTGTTGTGTTGACTGGATTACATCTGACTTTATCAATCTATGAGTGGATTGAATCACAAAAAATGTTTCTTGTGTGAACGAACGCTGACTCACAATTATGTTCCTCTTTTTTTTATCAAACCACTTGTGCATACTTTGCTATTTTAAATAAACAAAACATTCAGCTCATTTGGAGAAAAGTGCTCAACATTAGATTCTTTTTACGTTTGTACTTTACAAATTATTTAAATTTCCATCCATCCATTATCTTCCGCTTGTTCCTAGTCTGGTCATGGGGGCAGCAGCTTGAGCATGGATGACCAGACATTTCTTTCCACAGCCACATATTCCAGCTGTTCTGGGGGGACCCCAAGACTTTCCCAGGTCAACCGAGAGACGTAGTTTCATCAGAGTTTCCTGGGTCTTCTCTGAGGTGTCCTTCCAGACAGTCAACATGCCCGAAACACCTCCCTAGGGAGGGGCCCAGGGAGCATCCTTACCAGATGCCCGAACCACCTCAACTGGATCCTATCGTTGTGGAGCAGCAGCTCTACTCTGAGTCTCTCCTGGATAACTGAACTTCTCACCATATCTCTAAGGGAGAGTCCAGCTACCCGGTGGAGAAAACTAATTTCAACCGCCTGTATCCTTGATCTCAATTTTTCTGTCACTACCCAGAGTTTGTCACAATAGGTGAGGGTAGGAACATAGACTGACAGTTAAACAGAGAGCTTTGTCTTATAGCTCAGCTCTCACGTCACCACAATGGACCGGTAGAGATATTTACATTTTTATATACAGGTAGTCCTCGGGTTACGACGTTTCGTAGTTACGACGCATCTCCCTTATTCAAGTTACGCGGTTACGTCGGTTTTACGTCATTTTTTACGTCGGTTTTACGTCGGTTTTACAACAGTTTTACGACGTTAAACGTCGTAACGCGGCAGCGCAGCGGCGGAAGAATACAGCACACGGTGCAGCAGCGGAGGAATACAGTACTGTATGGAGGAGGACGGCGTCACTAGCATGCTAGTAGGCCATTAGCCCTTCATTAGCTCTTCATTTTGGCTCCCAAAACGCAAGGAGGACTCTTCTGATGGCAGTGCATCGAGGAAAAGGAAGGTCATCACCATGGACTTACATCGAAGTTGGTTTACGCGCTTGGTAAAACAGGTACGTCCTATGTATTTACGTACATTCCGACTTACGTCAAATTTGGTTTACGACGCAGCGTGAGAACGGATCTCCGTCGTAAGTCGAGGACTACCTGTACATATCAAATGTTTAAGGTAAAACAACAACAACAAGAACAAAAAACCTGAAAGAGCAATTTGCAATTGCAGTGTTTTTCGGACTACAAGGCGCATTAAGCGAAAAAAAACAGTCAGACAAGTCAAACTTTATTCAACTCGTTCACAATAACCACATCAAATCATTTCAAGGTCAGTAAACACAACTAGAATTATACAAAAGGCATATCTGATTATAAGGCTCACTGTTGATTTTTGAGAAAATTAAAAGATTTTAAGTGCGCCTTATAGTCCGAAAAATACGGTAATTAGGTTCAGTGGCAACAGGCCAATAAAAGGACTGGGTAGAAGAAGAGCATTTGAAGTAAACATGAACAGAAGTTCACAAATCTGCAAGACAGATAGTTTATGAAGTCTTTGGTCATCGACAGCTCTATGATCTCGCAAGAGAAAAGAACTGCTTGTCGACAAGAAGGAAACTTTGAAAGTGTTTTATTGGAATGGAAAGTTCAATGGCTTTCATTTTTGCCCACTGGGGCAATTTAACTGTACCCAGTGGAGCACAAAGGAACAAGTCCAAATCACCTTATACATTATTAAAATACAAAAACAGCAAAAAAAATTGTACTGAGTACTATAACTGTACACCATGTAGCTGAAAAATCAATCAACCACAGTAATTTAAAGCTTCAATAAACAATAATTTTGATTAAACACAGCTAAGTAGAGCTCTACATTAAACTCACAAGCTCAAGACAATCCCTCTTTCACTGACTCACTGGTCAAAATCTATAAATTAAAAGCACCATAATGTCAGTGTTTATAGCTATTAAGGTACATATGTCTTAATAATCAACATAGATATTTTGTGATCCTACAGTTTGATGATGTACAACAGTTTATCTGCACAGAAAACATTTAATCTTCAGTACAGTACTTTGCAGCATATTTTGTCAATAATTTTACATTTTAGAAGCTTAACTTGCACATTTTAAGAGGAGTGTGACTTCATTCCATTTTTAGACACACAATAAACAAAAAAAAAATAAAACATTCCAGGTTAAATAATTATTGGACTTGAAGTGAAATAACTGACTGAAGCAGATATTACAAGTTAATGGGAGGAAAAGTATCTATGTATACTCTTGCGTTTGATGCAAAGTAGCTTAAGTCCACTTTTAACGACACAAAACCAGATTTCAAGGTCAAAATGTTTTCTCTGACATCTCAATGGAAAAAAACCTGCTTACCTTGCAAGATTTAAAATGCTTCAGGCTTGAAACTAGTTATTCGCTCGAGTTGAAGCGAGTTGATGATTGAACTCTTCCATCATAAATGAAAAATATAAGAGCAGCTGGCCTTACTTAGCAACTTTTTCACACTGTGACTGAGAACTGAACTCTTACTAATCACCGTTTGGTTTAAAGGGCACTTGCTAAAATAAGACAAATTAAAAATAAAACAGCAGGGAAGCACCTGAGAGCTGCTGGGAGGTCAGATGGAGGCAGGTGACACCAACATGCACAATGCAGACTCCAGTGTTTGTTTCTTTTCTCCCCTTTTCTCTGGATGGATGTCTTTAATAAATAGACTTCATTAATATTCAAGGCACCTTTACCTTTTTAAAATACATTTTATGCCCTATAGTTTCTATATGACATAATTGACAGATTTTTTTTTTGTGTGAAAACCTTTAAATGAAATATTATAAATGCAAAAGACCAGAAGCAAACACAACCATCCAGAAAAAAAAAAAAAAAAAGAAATAGCATTTACTGTAAAAATGCAGTATGAATGCTTATAGCTGAAGAAGTTGTTGAAAAGCAGCTGAAATGAGCTAAAAACATGCTGAAATGTAGCTGAAATGGAAGAACAATCCTAAGGTAGCTATAATTTTGAGCAAACAAATAATTGTTTTTAAATGTTATTCTTGTTAAAGTTCTTCCGTGCACGCTCCCGCCGCCACCATTTGGCAGCCCATTGATTTTTGGCACAACACCGGCCCACATTTCCGGGTTGTCAGCGGTGATGTATAATAGATGTGACGTACACGGCAAAGTGACATATTTACGTTTTTTTCCACTTTATTAGACACATTTGAACTGATGTGACTTATAGGGCGGTGCGACATGTATAAAGGAAAATAGAGTAAATGTAGGAATAGTTGTTATTTTTCACTTAAAAGGGGAAAAGTGTGGGCGGTACACTTGCAGATACTGAGGATTTTGTCAGAAATGTGGAGTTAATATCTCTCCTTCCTGCTCGTTAGCATTCAGGTCAGACTCTGGGTGTTAACGACAGGATGGAAGAAACGATCCCACCCAACAATCGCAGCTGGTCATCTGTTCAAATTCAAGCTCAAACCGAGAGGATGTCGGTTTGAGTTTAATGAATGGTGCTCCGGTCTGAGCTGAAGCTGTTTATGTACTCACCAACTCCCAGCGCCTTCAGGTGGCTTTTAAACTCGGGCTTCTCCTCCAGCACCCGCAGCAGGTTAGTGGACTCCATACGCTCCAGCTTCACCTTCCAGTAGATGTAGATCTTCTGATTGAAGCCGACGTACACCAGGCAGGGGCTGTTTTTACCCTCCTTACATGTATACTGACCTGCAAACAGCATTTAACACACAAATGAATGGTATGTGAAATAAACACAAATGCAAAAACTGCTTCCACACAGACAGATAAGCAGAGCAGACAAAAAGTGGAATGTAGATGGGCATGTAGGTTTATATAATAAAAAAAAAATCTTAACAGAATAAAACGGGTGAAACAAGGTGTATTTCTTTTATTCACTCTCTTCTGCACATGTAGCTAATAGATGCACAGAAGCTTAACACTGCCACCTGGTGGTGCTGATCTGCATCACTACAGCTGAGGGATGGATCCAAAGCTTCAGAAGACTCAACAAAATTCTTCCTAGTAATCTGATAACTCTCAATCAGGTCATCTGGACAGTTTCTTTTTAGTAAAGAACTACTAAAAAGAAACTGTCCAGATGACCTGATTGAGAGTTATCAGATTTGACACCTGGATTACTGAGTATGAACTTT
>JARVGQ010000002.1:21639430-21652231 GCA_031762355.1 Hypsolebias martinsi | reverse complement strand
GGATAAAAATTTAAACTATACATTGAATTTATGAATGTACTTTTGTTTTTTGAATCAGCGATATTTCCCAAGTCTATATTGAAATCTCCACATAAAAAAACTTTTTTATTTCTACTCTTTGTGAATGTGAATGCTGGATGTCCATAATGATATTTTGCTTGTGGAAATTATTATTTTTTTAATGTTCAAAATGATCATATAACAGTCTTTGTCTTTTATTTCCATAATAATATTATGGAAAGTTGAAGCAGTCTGGGAATGGGAAATTTGTCATATGTTTTCAGAGAAGCATAATGGATTATTTGTAATGTGTATTTCAGGTAGGACTAATGGCGTTGGATAGCTAAAATATATATTTTTTTAAATCAAAATAGAGTTAAGAACATCTACTTTGAAGATCTTTTCTGTTATTTCACAAAATTTCCTGCCATTAAAACTCTGCTTCTCAAACTTAATCATTCTTGAATTTGATGTGATATCAATTGAAAAACCGACAGCTTTATTCATGAACTCAATTCGAAAGGCTCAGAAATGGCATATTTCGAGTTTTCAAACCTAATTCCCTAAATCTTTGACTTCTTAATGTGCACAGTAGATCAATAGAGATATTTATTCTTTGAAAGAAGGCCATTCAGCTAATATTTTGTTACAATAACCCATTCTGTTGCTCAAATTTCAAAACATGTTTGTCAATCAGGATGACTTTAATTGTATTTTAGATCCATGGAGGAAAAAAAAAGATTTATGATTTGGTTGCATACAGAAAATCAAATTTCTGTTTTGTTTTTTTGTGGGACGGACAGATTCAGGTACAGTATTTACAACAAGTTTTTGAGGAGCCAATTTTAATTAACTTTATCATAGAAGTGTGAAAGACTGTCAGTTACATACTTTGAAAGAAAGCAAAGTTTGTCTTTGTTCATAACACTTTTATCAGGTGTAAAAATACCAGGGTATTCTACAATTGGGAGAAGAGAAATAGAATACCATAAAATAGCAATAAATAGACTCATAAAGCAATAAAATAAAACAAGCAAAAAATTTATACGTAAAAAGAATCAAGCTAAAATCACTGGCAAGAAAAGAAAAGTGGTCCCAACCCCATACAAAATTTTGAAAATGTCTATTATCATCTGATGCATTTTCCAGCCATTTTTCAGTGCATTTTTCTTAATTTTTAGAAGTACAGTAATAAAATATAAAATCACTATATTATAGGTTTATTGAAAGCTAGAACATCTGTCTTACAACTAGCCTGTAAACCAAACTTTAGCTGAGATCATACTGAAATCGTATTACCCTAGTTTTTTTACACACTGAGCACCATGAGTAGTCACCACCAAAATCCTCACCCACCAAATCAGGATGGTCGACAAGTATGGAGGAAGAAAATTTGCTGTTTTCTAATGCGATTTTTACAAAATCCCCAAACAACTGTTTGATTATAGGAATTGTGTTCAAGGTATAAAAATTCTAATCAAAAACAGAAATTTCCTGTGTTTTAAGAATACAGATATTGATCTAAAATTGTTTCATTTTTGCCCTCAATTATTACTGAAGCTGGTTGACATTATCAACTCCATTTTTACTTGTTCATCACAGTCTCTGTAATCCAAATTTCCATTACCAGATCAGCAAAGACCTGACTTCTAATTCCCCTCACTTTGCCAGATTTTGCAGGATAACAGGGTTAGAAGGCAAGTAAATAAGGTACATCAGGTTGTAAACGTATACTTTACCCAACTTCTACAACACCTTTATCTCAGACTCACGTGTTCATTAACCTTGTCATTCACTCAGTACTTGTACCACACACCCTGTGCATCTTACTGCTGCTATCAGGCAGTGAAGGTTATTCAGCAGCAGACAATAAATTTATTTTTATCCTAGCACCACCAATATATTGTAGAATAAAGCTGTGGTCCAGCATGTTTTGATTGTTTTGTGTTTCAGATGATGTGCTGGTTGAAGAAGAACAGAGCAGTTCGGCGTCTCTGCCCAGCTCGATGCTCACATCTTTAACTGCTGGTGTTTCACTGAGCATGGGGATGCCCAGGAAGCGCAAAGGCAGCACAGACAACCAGTTGAGTAAAACTGATATTTTCATCAGTATATTGATGAATCGGGATCTGGAGACCCAAACAACTGCTAATAATTGTTCATTTTTTTCAAAGGGATTCAAACTTGGCTGCAATCAATGATGAAGATTTAGAGGATGACCTAAGGTGCTGGCTTTTTATTTTATTTTATTTTTTCAGGGCAATTTGCTGTAAATATTTGAAAGAACAATGAAAAACTGTGAATCAATAAAAAAAGAATAATAATTAAAAAAAAAAAAAACAGCATTACTCAATCAGCAATTGTGTAAAATGTTTCCTGATGTTGTTGTTTTGTGTTTTTTGCAATCTAAATTTTTTTTTAACTACTCGTATATCAAAACGTTCAGCTGGCTCAGAAACAGTGACTTTGACTTTTCTTTTATACTTTTTTCAATATTTTGCTTAAAACATCAGATTGAAATACATAGAAGTCTTTTTTAATTCCTTCTGAACCATTGTTCTCTTTGAAATCTGCTTCAGCGTACTTGCTCTTTTCGGCTTCTTTTACTAATTTTAGCTTTTAGCTACCATTCTGCTACTTATGGCTTTTAGCAAACCTTTTGACACTTTTAGATCTTAGCTAGAGATTTGCTGTCTTTTGCTAATATTTGCCTCAGTTTAGATTAAAGCTATCCTTTTGCTACTGTTAACGTTTAGCCAGCATTTATTTTCCTGCTTGTGGATAACATTTTACTACCTTTAATTAGCCTTTTGCTACGTTGAGCTTTTAGCTAGCAAATTTGTAAGTTTTTACAGTCTTTTCTTTCTTTTAATGCTACTTTTATGCAGCATTTTTCCTCTTTTAGCTTGTGCTGTGCTTGTTTAGCTTTAAAGTTTCAGTTTCTCAAATTAATTTCTTGTTATCCTTCAGCTCACTTCGTTCATTCTTCATTTTCTGAAAATAAAAACATTTTCTCTAGTTTGGCTTGTGGCACTGAGGAATAAACTAATATATATTTTTTAAATTTATGTATTTTTTCTTCACAGGTCAGATGGAGAGGACCAACATGCCAAAAAAAACTGCTTCAGGTAGATCATGATCATAAAAAGTTATGTTCTGTGGTTTTGAATAGTCCATCTTTCAGCAGTCACACATTTTTTTTATTTTTATTTTTCGTGTCTTTGCAGGGAGCCACATAGCAAGATAGAAAAAAGGAGACGAGACAAAATGAACAAACTCATCGACAAGCTCTCAGCCATGATACCGACGTGTAACCCCATATCTCGTAAACTGGACAAACTCACGGTGCTCCGATTGGCGGTGCAGCACCTAAAGTCTCTCAAAGGTGCCCAGTCGATCCGTGGCCAGGATGATAAACACTGACTGCTCCCAGTTTTTCAGAAACTCCACAATATAGATTTGTAATAATTACTTTAATTGTCTCTAGGACAAACTATAAAGTTGTAAGTCTACTGAATTATCCGTTACCTGGAACTGGACTAATACGGTCAATCCTTTCAGGGTCAGCGAGCGCCTTTTCTGAAACTAGCTATAAACCATCATTCCTTCCAGAGGAGGAGCTAAGACATTTAGTCCTCAAGGTAAACAACAAAACTGTCTTCTATGTAGAGCTTTTGTTGAAAGACCTCATCTGTCAATCACCTGCTGAACTCATAACTCAAAAGCAATACAATACAGTATATATTCCTTAAATTTAGAGAGTACATGCTGTTTTTGCTTTATGATGTTCAAATGTTCATGTTTTTTATGCTTTAGTTTTTGGTCACAATTTACAAATAGATTTTATTAGCAATTTAAAAAAAAGTAAAATCCACTTGATAAAAATGTGGGTTAAAAAAAAGTATTATTAAAGTGCTGGATAGCATTACGTTTTGTCTTTTTGCTCTCATCACATCATCTCTTCTCTGGGTCTTGGTTGTGCAGGCTGCAGACGGGTTCCTGTTTGTTGTGGACTGCGATCGAGGGAAAATAGTGTTCGTCTCTGAGTCCATTTCGAAGATACTGAATTACAGCCGGGTAACATTTTTTTTATTTTTATCACACAATTGTGTGAAAAACACTAGGCACACCAGAGGACTTGTGTTAATTTTACCGTCATTGCCAGTAAACTGGAATCCTGAAGGTGTGTGTGATTCCAAAGGAGAAAAAAATAATAATTTAGTAGATTTTACATTTACAGATTTAAACTATTGAGCTAACCTATTATTATGTGCATAATAGTTGTAAATAAATTATTAGACTCAACTATAAATTGACTCAGTTTATGCTCAGTTTGCAACACTTAATGTAATCAGATTATATAAAGGTAAACATATATGGCTGATGTAGTTGTAATCAGGAGTTGTTAGGTGTCTTAAACGTGCATTTTTCTCCTCGTGGAAGCTTTGTGTCAGTCAGCCTGGTGAGCTGTTTGGTTTTTTTTAGGCGGAGCTGATTGGACAGAGCCTGTTTGATTACATCCACCCTAAGGATATGGGCAAAGTGAAGGAGCAGCTGTCAGCTTCTGAATTACACCCTCGTGAACGGCTAATAGATGCTAAAAGTAAAGCATTTATTTTTGTCTCTGCGTGCCTGTGTGTGTGTAGGAGTGTGTAGGTAAACCTAACCCTCCCTGTGTGTTCAGCTGGTGTGCAGGTCCAAGCTGACCTTCCTGTTGGTGCATCCCGGTTGTGTTCAGGCGCTCGTCGCTCTTTCTTTTGTCGGATGAAATACAACAAAATACCCGTGAAAGTGGAGGAGAAGGAATCCCAGGCCAACTCCTCCAAAAAGAAAGGTGAGAAAACAAAATATCCCCAGTTAACTTAAGGGATTTCTAAATATTAGATACTTGTACTCAAATATATTAATTTGTGTGTGTGTGGATGGGGTTTTGTGTCTGTTTCTGATTAGAGTCACAGAAGTACTGCACAGTCCACTGCACGGGCTACATGCGCAGCTGGCCCACCAGTCAGATGTCGTCAGAGGGCAAAGGGGAAGCAGACGAGCAGGATAACTCCTTCTTCAGCTGCCTGGTGGCGGTGGGACGCGTCCACTCCCACTCGACTCCACAAGTTAATGGAGAGATCCGAGTTAAACCCACAGAGTTCATCACACGCTACACCATGGACGGCAAATTCACCTTTGTTGATCAAAGGTAGATGTGAATTTTGTAACAAGATGGAGACTGGTGTGTTTGTTGTTGATTGAACGGTGGAAGTTGGTTGAGCTTGGAAACGTATCGTGGGATTGTTTCTACAAGAAACTATTGTGAATTGATGCAGAAGAAAGTAGTACTTTATCTTGTCCACACAGAAACTCTGATTTTCCAAAATAATATATTTGTCATTTCTTAAAATGTCCTCAAACTGGGCACAACTTCTAGAAATGTTTTCATCCACATGGAAACAACCTAAAATGCTGTAGTAATTATGCCAGTCCTGTGTGTGGCGCTCTAACAACATGATCTTTCTTCCCAGGGCAACAACCTTTCTTGGTTATCTTCCACAAGAACTGATTGGGACTTCGTGTTATGAATACTTCCATCAAAATGACTTACTACATTTAGCTGATAAACATCGAAAAGGTAAAAAGGTTTTCATTTGATCCCTACCTTTATTTATTTTTTTTTCTAATTTAAAGCCTTGTACAGAGTCTACAATGATTTGTTTGTTTTAACTATACTTACAATATTACAGCATTAATTTTTATGTTTGAAAACTTCCAACTTCAGTTTTAATAAAGTCCATTTTTGCTTCCCACCTGCCATCTTTGTTGTATTTTCTAACATTTCTTGTAACTTGCTCTCTTGGTTTCTTTTTCTCACAGTGCTGCGAAGTAGAGAGAAGATCGAGACAAACTGCTATAAATTCAAAACGAAATTCGGATCTTTTGTCACTCTGCAAAGTCAGTGGTTCAGTTTTGTAAACCCCTGGAACAAAGAAGTGGAATACATAGTGTCTACTAACAGAGTTGTATCGTGAGCACACGCTTCTATGATTTGTTTTCTATTTGAAAATGACTTGGTGCATGGATTGAGCTGATCTTTGTTCCTCATTTCATGTCAAGGCATGACAACGGGCGAACAGGACGATCAGGAAAGTCTGAACAGTCGAGCGATTCCAAGACTTCAGAAGGTCAGCTGGCGGGAATCATAAAAAAAATAAAATAAAATAAAAAAATAAAATAAATAAATAAATAAATAAAAATAATTAAAAAAATCACCTTTCAGACATGCACTGTAATGTCTTGTCACAATACTAGTTGCAAAATAGGCTACAAGCATTAAAACCAACCTCAAAAAAATTTGATGTTTTGCAAGACCCAACTTCACACACAACAAAATGCATGAAAGAAGTTTAGCTTTGTGCCTTTTGTGGGTTTGTTTGAATGAAGCTAAGACAAAATTAGATAAATAAATCATGAAATAAGTAATTTAATTATGTATTTAATTGTGTACTTAATGATTTAATGATGTATTTAATAATTAAATGATACATTTCATTATTGTGTAGTTATTTATTTAATTTTGTCATGTTTTGTTCTCCATAGTAAGAATCTTTATTGTAAAAATTAAACACTGATTCTCTAATTAGCAGATTATTAATTTGACACAATGACTTGCACATTTCTGGTCCTGAAAAAAGGCTTGTCATCTAAAAATGCATATTTTGAAGTGGTGGCACAACAGTTTTTGTTTTTTTCTTCCTGTTAAGATGGCAAAAAGTCTCTTCCAGTCATACCAGGCATTTCCTCTGCACCTGGAACTATGATCTACCCTGGAAACATAGGAACACAGATTGCTAATGAGCTGCTGGACTTCAACAAGTAAGGCATGGCTGCAGTTATTAATGACAGAGTCATGATGAAATATATATATATATATATATATACATACATAAATACATACATACTTCTACATATGTATATACACCGGTAGCTGTTTTTCTCTCTATGGTTTCAAGATGTAAAACTAAAAAAAAAAAAAATTAAAAAACCCTCAGCGATTCAATATTAAAATGATTTGTGTTGGTTTCTTTAGGCTGAACTCTTCACCTCCAAGTGGGAGCGTCAGTCCGTTCAGTGTGCAACAGGATAAATCTCCTCGAACTCCTAATCAAATCAGCAACAGCGTAAGTCTTTTTGTGTGAGCCACTTAACACACCAGACAAACACGTTCTCATCCACAAAACTTCTCAGTCCATGTGAAACATTAGCAAACTATCTTTAAAGGTTGTTTTTCTCAGACGATCACTGCTTTTCCCCTGGCATTATCGCCTGTATGTGTACGTTATCAAAAGGGAAGTTCAATTTTCACACATGGATTGCAGAAAGCCAACAGCTAACGATGAACACGATGCTAAAGAAGACAACCAATCCCTTATTAACCGATTTCTATTTATCAAATTATGATAATAAACCCATTCCCAGAGACTGTGGCATGTGGTGAAACTTCTTTAAAGTTTTGGCCAAGGCCTACCTGATCTGTACAGACTGAGAAGTAGATGAAAGGACGACCCAACACTCTGACCAAATGATGATAATGCTGATATTTGAGAGGAGCTGATCATCTCTCCAGGTTCATTAACCAAAGTTGCTGAAGGTCACTAGAAATATAGTATACCAATTAATTAGCATAATTTTATGAGTCTCTTTCTTGTAAGGAATTTTGTTACTTTGTAATGTACAAATATCACCCTTTTAAATACAGTATAAAGTTATATAAAGGGGGGAAAAAAAACTTAAGCTTTAAGAAAGTTCATGCTTAATAATCTAGGTACCAAATCATCATCTTGGCTCCAGCAAACTGGTTGGTCCACTTAAGGTGTTTACTGCTTGGTGGGGGAAACAGTTTGCTGGAACTCCTCTGACTGATGATGCCCTCCGGATGGAGGGTGAAACGTTTCTATGAAAAAGAAACTGTCCAGATGACCCAACAGAATTATTGGATTTTTTGTTTTATTTTTTATTTTTATTTATTTATTTTTTTTTCATGTCTGGATGTTTTAAGGTCCAACTAAGGGTCACATCAAAACCCTCGATAAGCCGTGCTAAAACTGTGAAATAGTTAAAGATGTTTTTAGAACAGTTATATTTTATATTAAAAAAAAAAGTTCTGTTTTCGTCTTCAGTTTGACTTTTTACTTTGATATTTAATTTTATAAAATCATGATGTTAAATTAAATCAGTTCATTCTATAACATCCCCTGTGCCACTGGCTGTGAGACACACTCAATACAGTAATTATTTCTAATAAGATCTTAAAGTTTTCTTCGCCGTGCAACCAGTTAGTATTTTTTCCAAGGATAAAGACATGAGAAGCTGTTGGTTTAGGTCAGAATACAACATGTTCAAACAGGCATTAACTTTTAGATACTGATATTGTAGCCTTCTTCTTTTGGCTGCTCCCTTCTTCAGGGGTCACCACAGCAAACTCAGTCTTGGTGAATATGTTTACATCGGATGCCCTTCCTGATGCAACCACAGACCGCAGAGCTACCACAGCCCTCTATGTGGAGCAGAGAGCTGCCATCTGGTGCGCCCGGGGGAGCAGATGGTGGGGGTTAATGGTCTTGCTCAACGGCCCAGAGTGGAGCAAATGAGGGTGGAGGCAGGTATGGGGTGTTTCACCTTTCCCACCAACATTTTGATGTTGTTGGTACCGGGAGTTGAACCAGCGATCTTCCGATCGCAGGTCCACCTTCCCTAACCTCTGTACTACCACTCCCCTCAGGTATCCACATTACAGTGTTGTTCCTAAGTATTTTTTGTAACAAATATTATATTCTTCCTTTACAAATAATTGAAAAACTGTCTTCATTTTTATATTTATGCTGTTTAGAAATCAGTTCATATTTTATTCACTTGCCTACAGAAACAAAATCTAAAAAATAAGAAAAACTGAAACTTAATACCTTC
The DNA here is from genome assembly GCA_031762355.1 of Hypsolebias martinsi. Lineage (NCBI taxonomy): Eukaryota > Metazoa > Chordata > Actinopteri > Cyprinodontiformes > Rivulidae > Hypsolebias > Hypsolebias martinsi. Next base: position 21,643,276 of record JARVGQ010000002.1, on the reverse strand, counting down.
ATTGCTTGTAAAAACAGGATTAATTCCTGAACTAGCGTTTCTTGAAGGAATTCACACAGTGATCCATTAGCACTAGGAGTGTGTGTTGGGAAAAACATTTGGCAATATTCATGCTTTGTTTTAGCTCAATATCTGGAAAACTGGCAAACTGTTGACCATTTCATGTTTGCTAAGTGGGATTAGCTGTGGCGTCCATTGTGAATTAAGTTGTCTCCTAAAGTTAAGTTTTAAGACAGTTTTATTAAAATTCAATCATTGGTTTTTGAGATTTTTTGCTAAAAGACAAACACAAATGCAAGAACATTTACATGGATCACCCCCCCTTTCATGGCAACTGTCACAAAAGAACCACATTTGAACTTATTATACATACATGAAGTCATGAAAACTTAATAAAGCACAGTTCTCCTCACTTACTTCTTATTCTATTACAAATTATGATTCTCCCAGCAAACAAATTTAGCACATTTTAATGACCTAATCGGTACAGCTGTCATTTCTAACCCAGGCCGGGCCATGATAATGTGCTTGATGGACGGGCTGGGTCGGTGTCGGGCCTTTGATTGTGTCAGTAGCGATTCAATTATATGACAACATGGCTAGCCAAAAATCCAATTATATGACAACATGGCTTGCCATACATTCATCAGCCACACGCAGCCCTTTCGCCTTGAAAGAGGTCAAATAAAGTTCATTCAAGCTTCGGATGGGACTAAACTGTCAGGCAGCGATCCATCGCCCAAATGGACATTCATTCAGCCGCTGCACTCAGCGGACGCGTGCGGCCGATGATCCAAACAGGTGAGATCCCAAAGCAGACATGTCAGTGCGATCCATTTCTGAATAAATCAGAATGCAGGCAGAAACAGGGTTTTAATGCTCGTTGACGGCCATGAAAGGACAAATCCCCTCAGCTCCCATCTTCTGCCCTTTTTAATCAGCCGCATGTCATCGCAGTAAAGTTAGTTTTAAATTGGACGTTGGACATTCGAGCTCCGTGGCTTCATCGGTGTGTTCCCCACATTCAATCTGATGCAGGCAGTCTGATTATGGTCAGCCGAGCTCGAACGAGAGGAAGCCATGGAGCTCAAATGTCCAACGTCCAACGTAAAACTAACTTTACCGCGGTCCGCGCTTCTACCGACCGTTAATAATTATAAGCAGTCAAAGCTTAAATAAAAATGTTGGAAGGGTTCAGGTTCTGACCTGTAATTACTGTTAACTCATTGGCTTGGGTGGGGTTTGGAAATGATGGCTATGGGCTGGGGCTTTGGCTGGGTCGGATCAGATTTTTTGGGCCCGAATGCAACTCTACTAACTGGACATAAAGTGTTTAAACCCGTCTGTGTGTAAACTACCGGTAGTTTTCATCATGGGTCTGCGGGTTTAGTTTGTTTCTTTTTATTTGTTTAATTTGTAGAGCCTGTTCCTCTCCCTCGTCCTTTCCTTGGTCTCAGCTTCTGACATTTCAACACTTGTATTTTGTTTTGTTATTAGATTCCTTGGTTTATCCCTTTGCCAGTTTGTTGCATGAGTTCACCTCGCCACCTGGTTTGGTCCGTCTGTGCCAGTTTCTGTTAACTGGAACTTTCTTGGACTCTTTTGGACTTTATGGAGTCGCTTGACAGGGTTTTATGTTTTATTCTGTTATGATTTCTGTGTTAGTGTCTTTTTCAACCAAACCCTTCATAACATTAAAAGCAAAATGCTAATTCAAGATTAAAAGTATTGGTGTTAATCTATGCACATAATAAATGATAAAACAGTCATAACAGACTATTTTCTGCATCATGAGCGTCCTTTTATTCCCCACATAATAATTAGTCGCCCCCCCCCCCCCCAGTTTTGTGCAGGCGATTTATCAAAGCTTTTGTTCATTATGGAGTATTTTCACAGAACAGTGTTGTATGATCTGAGTGCTTCATCCAAGGCTGTGTTCAGGTTCATCTGTTTCAGTGACAGCTCCGTCTTCAGCAGCTGCTGCTTTGGGCCTCTGGTGTCGTTTTCAGTCCCCTGCTGCATTTTCCTCATGTATTGACACACAAGTCTCCACAGCTTCAAGACTCTGATGTCTGACAGGAGTTTCCATGTTGGGCAATTGTTGAATCATGCAATTCTCTTGTCAGGATCTTACATGATCATTACTGGCCTCCCTTGTGATTGACAGTCTTGTAGTGTGCTGTTACTCATCAGCTCATTTGTGCTCCGTGGCTTTAGTGCAACTTTACTATGATCCTTCAACCCAATTGGTCTTCAAACTGGTTCCTACTCTGCAGGGCAGTGAATGTCCTGCAACCCACTTCCAGACGGTGAATACCCCTTTTAGTGATGTGACCCTAAATTATTAGTTTGTAAGTTTATTTTTGTAGGTCCAAGTCCAAAACGGGGATGTAGTAATTCACATTCTTTAGTAATTCTTTAATCATTTATAACAGACAGCTCCAAAACATGATTCAATCATGCTTAAGAAACAATAAATGCATGCATGTCATCAGTGATGAATATTCGTTAATCATTGCACGTGAGCATTAAACTATATTTTTAATGCAAATGCAAACAGTGGTTATGTGTCATAATACTCCTCATTAATTATTAGTTCAGTGGGTTAAGCTAGTGCACTAATAGGATTGTTGAGGAGTCCAAACAGTAAAGCTCACTGGTCAGAAACTTATGAGTCGCTGCAGTACAGTAAATGACTTTGATCCCATTATTTCTGGTGAGGAGGAGGGCAGGAGTCACAGCAGGTAAGCTAATTTGATCTCACACTGTAATGAAGATAAAGATCTTTCTAATGTGCTCTGCAGAGTGCTGTAGGGCCTAGTAGAGACTCTTAACAGCTTCCACTGATAGCCCTATTACTGTATATGTCCAACAAAGTGGCCATGATGTTATTTTCTATCAGTTGGCTCTCACTTTTAGAGCTATCACATATACAGTGCTGTAAATTATTAAGAAAAACTTAGTTTATTTAATTTTTTTATTATCCATTTAATGTTCTTATAACAACTTCAATTTAGAGTAGGATGCAATGCTGCATTCAGCCTTTATTCACTACAATAGCAGCTTGGATAACATTATAAAGTCCCCAGCTGAGATGCTATTTGTTAATAAAAGTCCTGATAAAGGAGTCTCACCCGTTGCTCTCATTGTGCTTACTTGCTAAAAAATCGATTTGCGTCTCTCCTGCTGCCACTGTGTCTGACAGACGTGTCTTTGCCGCGCAGCACTCTTGGTGCAAGCAGTCACAGTGTCTGCAGCTCAATGATGCCAGGCCCGATAAGAGGCCTCTAGCTGCCTGGTGGGTCTGCAGCTTGAAAAAAGCTCTTAGATATTTCCTCCGACAGCTGCTGTGAACAAAAAAATGTAAGAATGAATTGGAAAAGAGGGACTTTGCAGAGTTTTAAGTTGTCTTAACCATGTACAGTAGTCCCTCGTTTATCGCGTGTGAGCCGTACCCTGAAGCCCAGCGATAAGTGAAAAACCGTCAAGTAAGAATAGTAGTAAGTGGTAGTTTATTTTAGTATTTATATATAAATAAAGATGTTTTAAACTATTCCCACACTCTTGCAATATTCTAAACAATGTTTCTAAACTCTAAACGCTCTAAAAGAGCACATAATGTCATGATTTCAGCTCCCTGCCTCCTCTGCTCTTTGCCACCTGCAAGCGTTCTTGGCCACGCTCACTTCTCCATTCTGCACGGAGAACAGCTGATCAGCTGCAGTACGAAACTTGTCGTGCAGTGTGGGCTGCAAAAAGATGCTGGAGGTGTCAGGTAAGGGTGTTGGAGTTTCACTGACGAACCGAACACTGGGAATGTTTTAACAATTTTATTTAAAAACTGCA